>WUAM01000053.1:691607-799677 GCA_024336885.1 Actenoides hombroni
ACTATAAATCACTAATTATAATCACTATAATATCAATCAAATAAATCACTAATTATAATTATAAAAATAGTTATAAAAAATTAGAAAATAATCACACACAGAAAAGAGACTTCAGCAGTGGCACAAAACAATGGCAGACTGCCCCATGCAGTGCCTCACTTGGATGTGTCTGCAGTCTTGGAAGCTTGACTACCCTACGTTCTCCTACAAATGGACCTTGAGCTTGTTTGGAGGTTCTAGCAGGGGAGCGCAGCTACCGTATACCCTTGACCGATGAACGGTACGCCTCTATCGGGGAAGGTCGTCCTCTTCGACCGAGCGCGCAGCTTCGGGAGGGACGCACATGGAGCGGTGAGGGAGGAAGGGGACACCCGCCTAGCCAGCCAGATCAGCCGAATCAACCCTGGCGATCAATGGGGTGACAGATGTCGCAGCCAGATCGCCCTCACATCCAGAATATGAGCTTTGTCGTTCTTATATATAAAGGTGACATATCGAAGTACTTTAAGGTTATGGTGACTTGCCGAGGCTGAGAATTCTGCGACGGACGTCATAGTATCATCTCTCTGCAAAGCCAAAACCTTCTGGCGAAAACAATTGCAAAGCTTTAATGGGTTTTTCTTTACATTTTCCTCTCACAAGTCTTTGCGAAATATGCAGAGTATCAGCTTCCTATTGGCGCTCGTCCTGTTTTTGGCACCGCCTCGTAGCGCAAGAAGCGGGAGGGGGGCGGTGGCGACCGCGGCTGCGGGCGGGGCAAGTGAGGGCTCGGCTCGGCTCGGCTCGGCTCGGCTCGGCTCGGCTCGGCTCGGCTCGGCTCGGCTGCTGTCCCCCGGAGTTTCTGCGCGGCTGCCTCGCTAGTTAAAAGCCGTGTGAGTTCGCTTGATTTGGTGATTATTATTATTGTTATTGTTGTTGTTGTTGTGGTTATTATTATTATTATTATTTCTAAATCCCTGCGTGACTGCTGTGGGTGTCTGTGATGTCTCTTTCCCATCATCACACCCTGGTGCCCTCTGGCTCGCTGGGCTCTGGCGGTGCGGGGCGCAGGGGGCAGCCGTGCAGGGGGCAGGTTGGCACTTGGGTGGGTGATCAGCAGTTAACCTCCCTGGACACGGGCTGCTTGCCCTGGGCTTAACGAGTGCTTGTACAAGGAGCACGAACTCCAGCATTTCTCATCTCTTACATGAGAGCTTGCTCTGTCCTGCTCTTTGCCTCCAAACCCACCCTGCACCACCAACTATCAGCATGATGGATCTCCATTTGATAACAAGAACAACTCTTCTATCTCCTATCTGTGAAGAACTTGTCACAAATGGAAGGGGTTGGTGTTGATGGCCCAGGAGGCTACGGCCTGTCATACACTGAGTAGGGGACTTTCCCCCCCGGCTAGTGTTAACCTGATGCAGGGTGGAAAAGAGCAGCTGCTGGTTGGGCTGAGGGCTGCTGAATGCAGTGAACAAGCAATGAACATTGTTGAAGCTCAAATAAAGTTCAACATTAAAAAAAAGTTCAACATCCCAGGTCCTGAAGCCTGGGATGTGCAGGACGTGTCAAGCGCGGCTGATCTCCTGGCCGTCTTCACCAATGTTCTTCTGCTCTGTGGCTAGCATGGGAGCAATGAATTCTTACACAGAGATCTGTTCCCTCTTTCCCCCTCTTAGTCCAGATGGCCTTGATAAATCACAACAAGGGAGTAAATTCAGATCCTTTTTTTCCCAAAGTCCCTTTTGCTGTTGATATACCAGGCTGAAGGGAATGGCCAGCAACCTATCTATGACTGTGGCTCCTGGCTACAAATTGCCATTTTCCCTCCTTCACTTCTGGTGAGCAGAGTGGGTAAGAGAGAAGCTTTTTGCCCATCCTCAGGGTGCTCTCTTTCCACCAGGTTTCATTTCACAAGTTGCACCTTCTCTTCCAATATTGTATGGCAGGCTCCCCATCTTAGGACCAGAATGCTACAACTTGCTTCCAGGCTTGTTGATCCGGCTGTATTGACAAGACAGGTGTCCACTGTCCTTACCTGCCATTTGCCTTTGCTGTGTTGATGTGTGCTTGGCAACAGTGGCTTGCTTATCTCCTGTGCCATGTCTGCTAGGACTGTGTCTTAGGAAGGTGCACTAAAGAAAAGTGATTCTTTTGTTTCTTTAAGCTTCAAGTTAAAAACCACCTTTGGTTTGTTGTTGGGGTTTTTTTGTTGGGTTTTTTTTCTTTCTGTAAATTTAGCTGTATTACAAGCAACTCCTGTTTGATTCTCTTCTTCCATGTAGTGGCTTACCTAAGGAGAAACGGGGGCCCCTAAGCAGACGTGAAGGGCCGAATAACCTGGCTCATTTGAATTCCCGTGGTCAGCTGCAGTTCTGTATTTTGTGTTCTCTTTTCGTGCCTGTTGGCTAACACATGCATCTCTTGCCTTGTGTGTGCTCAAGGTCTTTCAAAGGGCACTTTTTCCCTCCACTTATGAAAGAGGTTTTGCAACATTAGGAACTGGAGGTTATTGTTCACATGCCAACAGCCTCTTTTCCGGGAGTACTTGAACTGTGGGTTGGAGTGACAAGAAATCTCCCAACAGAGGAAAAACAGCTCTCAGTTGCAGCAAGGAGTTGCTATTATGCAGTTCTGCATATGAAATACCAGTATGATGAAATTTGAGGCTCCCTTGGCTTATGACTCTTCAGTGGAATCCAATTCCTGCTGAGACCTAAACACTAGTCTATTCAAAAAGTGGCAATTAATAGCCACATTGATGAAGCCATTCAAGAACCAAAGTGCTGCTTGTAGAACATGGTGCATTTGATCAGCTGACAAGTCTATAAACTTCTACCTAGCCATAAGGTTTATTAATAGAAAGAAATGCAACCAGTAGAAGGATAGTGAAAAAGTCTGAATCATTGTATTTTTATCTGGATTATGATAGAAAAAACAAAACAAAAGAAAACAAAACAATCATTCTTTTGAAGTTTCTACTGATTCTAGATGACAGACTTACCCTGGATCACCACAGCTACAAAGAAAAGTAAGAGGCTTTGAAAATATGTTCCCATACTTCACCTAAGTATCTGTAGTATTAAAGTTTAGGTACTGTTGACATTCTTTGATATAAGGACTGCCAGATTTGAAAAACCTGTCTACTGCCTCTCATCCCCTTTAATCGAAACTTGGCTTTCAGTGGTGATTGGATAACTCTAGTCTAAGACTTACACTTTTTTTGAGAGTTTTAAGGTTTTCCTCAGTGGTGAAGTTTTTATTATTTTTTTTTCTGTTATGTCCTACTTGATGGATCAACTTGATGCTTACTTGTCCTGAGTTTCAGGGGAATAAAAAGACTGTGATATACGGTGACTTGACTGTGCCAGCAGGAAAACAGAATCAGTTTAAACGTTACTGATATGTCTTGTCAAAAATTAACTTCTTTTTTTTTGTCATGTGAGTGACCTCTGAACCGTTATTCCAGCTGCCATCAGATATTTTCTATCATTATTAACTTAATATCTTTTATAACTATTTTAGGTAACAGGAACTTTGGAGACATGGCTGGAAAACCAAAACTTTACTACTTTGATGGAAGAGGCAAGATGGAGTCAATTCGCTGGTTGTTAGCTGCAGCTGGGGTCGAGGTTTGCTTTAGTGTTTTTAACTTTAAGCTGCACATTAGTAAGCTCATCTTTGAGGCAGACCGCAGGTTATTAACCAAAAAAAAGAAAAGGCATCCTAAGACACAGTAGGAAACGAGGATTGGCGGTCCAGTGTAACTAAACACTCTTTCTTTAGGCAAACAGAAGTCTGGCTTCAAGTTACATATCTTCTGAGCAATGACACTGTGAACCAGTTTCTTGCTTAATGCAAAACTGCATAATGCTTAATGAAGCATTGGATTACTGACCCAGAGCTGTTTTGCTGAATGATAGATGTGTTCCTGGCATAACAAATATTATCTGTGCCAAGTAAAAAAAAACCCAAACACAGGTTTTTATTTTATTTTTCACTCCACTGGCTGCATCCTCCACAACACGCTATAACACAAAATATATTTTGTCATACTTGCATCATTTAGATGAGACTTAACAGGGTGAAGTGAGCAAACTGACCAACATATGTAGGGAAGGTAGAAATCTCAGAGCGGGAAGAAAAATATTTGGATAAACAAGAGAAGCAAGGCATCACTTTTTTTTTTTTTTATAAGATATAATTTATTACTCATTTTTTATCTATCTTGGTGATAAACTGACAATTCAGTATGAGGACAGAAAAGACTACTAGTTGCTCCAGGTGTCTTTGTATAGCAAACTGTTACACTTCATACGGTTACCCCTGTACTGAGCTGAGGAATATGAGTTTTTTTAAAAAGACCAGCAGTCTTTATTTGAAGACCTCACAAAGGACACAACTGGCTGCTTCCCTGCATTGTTTGTTCCTCTGTTTTAATTTCCTCTCTTTGTCTCTGTTGACAGAGATCAATTATTACATTTTTCCTTGAGATATTCTTTTCCCAGCTTTCATCAGCAGAAACGTGGGCTCTGAATTTTAGACTCTGTGATTGCACTTAGTATGGCTGAAAATTGGCACTCTATTAGCATGCCTAATCTTCTGGGGTTTCCCTAGTATAGCGAGTCTTAATTATTAACAGAAGTTGCACAGATATTCTGAGAGAAGTTGACTGAGAAAAGACCCTTGGGAGTCCACAGCCACACATCTAGGGTTTGATAAACTCAATCATTTTCTACTCCCCACGGTTTATACCATGGTGACTACGGACTATAGACAGGGGATATTGACTATAGACATGTATGGCACATGCAAACACGTACACGTAGACATATAACTTTGCTGTCTTGATCTTGAAGTGAACTTCTCAGTAAGTAGCACTGATTGGACCACCCATCCTCAACCATATTGAATATAACTACATCATTCTGATCACAGGCAATTATGTATCTTTTTGTTTCTTAGCTAGTAAATAATTAATCTTTGATTATCCTTAACATGCTTCTGTAGTAAATTTCCTCCTAAGCATAATACTTCTACATTATTTTGTAAAAACAGTATTTTAGCTTTCTAAGAATTTGTTCCTATGTAGCTCCCAAACCAAAATATCCTACAGCGGAGCTTTTTTTCCACATACCAGAAAGCATTTTAAGGACAGCCTTGTCTGTATTGTTGGCTGTTTCACATCAATTTCATGTTCAACGGCAAACAACCATCCTCACTCAAGTTATTATTGCCTGGTTTTCTGCTAGGGTTCCCTTTAGCAGCATTTGCCAAATATGACAGTCCAAGATGTATTTGCCAATGCTTCTGCCCTTGCTATTTTCTCCCTCAGAGCTGTATCTGGAATAGAAGGAATGTATATTCTCTTACTTTTATGATGCTTAAAAGGCTTACCTGTTCTAGAAATGTGAAAAGATGCTCAGATGCTCTTTTCCTCTTCATCATTCTTTTTTTTTCAGTTTGAAGAAGAGTTTTTGGAAACCCGAGAGCAGTATGAGAAGCTCCTGAAAGGTGAGTCCACATGAAACCTCAAGACAAGTGTGAGCAAACTTTCCTTAGTCTTAGAGAAGACATGTGAAGAGAAGATTTTGAAGACTACGTGCAACTTTCTTTCCACACAGCAAAGAAGGGAGTAAAGCTGCAAACAGCTGCAGAGGCTGATTTTTCTCCCATATGGGGACAGATGCAATTGAAAATTGAGTATCTTTCCAACCTGGAGAGCTTCCCAGCTGTCTGGGTTATTCTGTTCTCTGTTTGTCTGTGTGTCCCACTTGGTCCCACAAACTTACCATGGGCTTCAGTAACTTGAAAAAACGTATCCTAAAACTTCATTGAATGTCCTGCTTTAGCTTAAGATACTGGTTGTAAGAGAGAAAGTTAGGAATTTGACATTTGCTTCCACTGTGTTTTAAATAATAGAATGGAATTCTAAAAATTTATTTAGAATTAGACACTTTTTACTTAGTTGACATGTTTAGTCTGATTATCTGCATTTCAATTTCAGCATAAAAGCTGCTGTACATAGTCCTGACTGCAGCTTCAGTGAAATTTTTTTTTAAGCAAGGACGTTAATCCGCAGTAATTGTGTTTTGCAGTTTAGTTTGTCTGCACCGCTGTAATTTACTGTTTGCATGGAAAACTCCATTTTAATATAATGACTACCCACAGCAAGCTCACTGTAAAAGTGATGATCTTCTGATGACAGCAAGAAATCTGATGTGGAGTTACTAGATCCAGTAGAATAATGTTTGCTTTGTCCTTTAGGTGGATCCCTGATGTTCCAGCAAGTGCCCATGGTGGAGATCGATGGGATGAAGATGGTGCAGACCAGAGCAATCCTCAGCTACATAGCAGCAAAGTACAACCTCTACGGGAAGGACCTGAAGGAGAGAGCCCTGTACTGTAACAGTACTACTTTACTTTGTTGTAGTAGCTTAGATCTAGAATTAATTGCATACTTGCACACCCAATCACCAGTGTGCCTCAGTGACACAACTTGCAGTGAGTCTGGCAAGCCGCGGTTCGGTGCAAGCCAAGTGATTTGTTCTAATTCTATTATTTTTACATAAATATATTTGAGGCAGGGGTTTATTATGCTTTCAGTACAGCTTTTCACAGGTATTAGAGAGGTGCCTGGTGTGTAAATGCTGAACTGCATTAGTGAACACAAGACATTTTGGAAAGCAATGGTTAATTTTTAACTTTTGATTGCAAAATAAGACTTGTCACTGATGTTATCTGTGATTGCATCACATTCCACAGTGCTGTAAAGAGTGCATGGGTTAGGTCTTTGGGAGATGGGGAAAGAATAGCTAAAAAATATTGAAAAACTTCAGGTTTCCTGTGAAATTAAATCCAGGTCTTGATGTTGTCTCTGTGTGAAGGAAAAAAAAAGTTATTTGACTTTCTCAATATGTAGCTTTTAAATGTCCATTTCCTATTGTTCTTCAAAAGAAGGGAAAGTAAGGGCCAACTAGTGAAGCATCTAACTTTAATAGATACTTTAGGATAAACTGCCATTAAACGGTGCAAATCGTTGGAAGAATTGGCTGAAGCAAGTTCAGTGAAATAACAAAAAGAAGGAATATTCAGACAGGACCCTCAGTCATAGCTTATCAACTTCTTTTTGTTGTTAATAAGCCACTATTCCTTGCATACCTCTTCCTTCAAACAGAATTCTCTTCCATCACATTTTAGATCTAGGCTGGAGCCTCTTCCTGCTGTCTTAGGAGAAAATATAAATTAAGTGTATTTGTTGATTTGTTCTTGGGCAGGGGGAAGGAAGCAGCAGTGTTTTGAGGAATGCTTGCTGTGATTAGCTCCAGGTTTAAGTACTTTGGATAGCTGGTCTTCTGCAGTGTGGAAATGCAGTTTTGGAAGACCAGAGTGATGCAGTTGAGAAGCTGCCATACATTAAGGCTTGCAGGAATATCTGATAGCTTCTTATGGCACATAACATGTTTAATCCTTACAGAGGCTTTTCCAAGAAGCTGTTGCCTCTCAACAAAAACTGCAGTCATTCTTATTACACAACAGGAATTTGAATCTCTTGCAACACAGGATGGTTAGGAGACTCTGAGAGACTATTTTACCAGATATTTTATTCATATTCATGAGGACTTAATTTAAATTTGAGTCTTGTCTACAGTACAAAGCTTGCTGTCAGCTCTGAAAAAATGGATAAAAAGGATGATCTGAAGAACTGCCGTACTAATAATTTAGCTAAATGTGGAACCTGGTAGACCTCAGGTTTCCAACCCCATTATTAATCTGTCACCCCTTTGACTTTGGATGAAGCCCTGACAGTAGGATACATCCAGAAGACTAAGCCAGCTGGGGATGATTTTCTTGTGGTGCTGTATGTTTCTTTGGTGATTCTGAAGTGATCTGTAACACCAAATGAACTTTTTTTAACCTCTGTACGATCCTCTTTAACCCTGCACAATGAGGCAAGTAAGGTGCCAACAATAGAATAAATATGAGTGAGACTCAGCACTACAAATATGAATGACACTCAGACCATGATGTTTTGGGGTTTTTTTAACTGCAAAAATAATTTCCATGGTGGGGTTGGGAAATTCAACTTTTACTATCACAACACAAATCTAAGAAAACTCTGCTTATGGAGGTACCTTATTACTTAAGGTTTTTTGTTTGCTTGGGTTTTAAGGATTGATATGTATGTTGGAGGAACTGATGACCTTATGGGCTTCATTGTGATATTCCCGTTCTTATCGGCTGAAGATAAAGAAAAGCAACGTGCTCTTATAGTTCAAAAGGCAACAAGCAGGTATTTCCCAGCATATGAAAAGGTATGTAGGAGGATCATTTCCTAACATTGTTCTGGAATGATAACAACGGGAACACTGGGTATTTTACCAAATGCAGAAGAAACAGAAAGGTATCAGTGTAGTGTTTTAATCCAGGACATCACACTGCCTGCAGGCTGAGAGATGAGAGGGAGGTCAGGGCAGTATGAGACAAGTTGGGGTGGATTAAATGCAGAAATTCCGAAGTGAGCTTTAATGGTCTGAGCAGCATCACCATTCAGACTGAAGGGTCCAAATATCCCCTTTGGCTCCAAACTGTTAGGTTCTAATGAATGTGTAAACTTAGCTATATACAGTTAAAATAGCAACTTGCTGTTTTTAGGATAGATGAAACTGTGTAACTTGCATTGCAAAGGCAATGCCATTTTAGAATAGCTAATTGTCAGCTTTGTTTAACATTTCAAATACATCTATGTGGTGTTTTCTTAACCACGGTAATGCACAGCTATCACTGCTGTCTTCTAGCCTGAATGGTCTGATGCTTAAGCCATTCTGGAATCTTGGGGTTTCTTTAACTGGTCCTTTGAGAGATAGGACCCAAGAGATGCTCTCAGTGGAAATTAATATACACAAACAGGATGTTCTGGCAGAAATAGCAGCTTTTCTGTTTTAAACACTGCAGGGAATACAGTTTCCCACTTAAATACCAGCTCTCCAATAGATGGCTGCCAGAGTTCATTCTGCCCTAGATTCCACCTGTTGCGTCCTAGCCCTGATGCTTTAGGCTGATCATCTCTTTTTTACATTCTCTATTTTCCTGTTGCAGCTGTAACTACATACAGAAAAAGATTTATTAAGGCTGGAAAGGAGTGAATACTGAGGAGGTATCTAACCCTGCAGTCTAGTATGTGGGTTTACCTAGGGCTGTAGGAAGGAAGAATGGGTAAGAGAAACCCTGGGATTCTAGATTGCCACTGTGAGGACAGCTCACAAATATCCTGTAAAATGATCAGTGACTGTAGGCACTGTGCCAGCATCCTCTCATGAGTAGTATCCCTAGCTGCATGGGAGAGAAGAGTGAAAAGAAGTATTTGAAAACATCAACCCTAGCTGGCTATACACAGCTGAACATTTATGACACTTCTAGGTTCTGAAAGACCATGGGCAGGATTTTCTTGTTGGCAACAATTTTAGCTGGGCAGATGTTCATCTTCTTGAAGCTATTTTAATGGTAGAAGAGAAGAAGTCAGACGTGCTCTCAGGATTTCCTCACTTACAGGTACCTTACACTAACAATACACTCATATGGCTGGAAATGTGATAAATGATATTTTGAAGTCGGTTGTGTGTAGATAATTCCACAAAACAAAAGCATTTGTCACTCCTCTTTCACTGTTGTCTTGCTCTTCTTGCTTTAGGAACAACCTTGTAATATTTCTCATCTAGAGAATGTATTATTTTCTGGAGTAACCCCTGTGCAGATCTGAAAAAATTCACCTTCCCATTTTTTCCCTCCCCTCATCAGTTCAGCAATGTATCAGGAGAAAATATTTTGAGGATCACAAGAAGTGATTTAAGTACACATCTGAAACCACAGATAACTGTTTCCATCTCATCTACTATCAGTGCAAGACAGAGGGCTGGTTTATTACTGTTTAAAATAACAAGTTTGGAGTGAGGGGAAGTAAAATTCATCCATGGCTAAAACTATATTTCCCATATTGCCTCCACATACAACTTGTTAAAAGATGTTACACAAATCAGTAAAATTGTTTTTTATTCTCATGTTACTTTCTGTTCTTTAAATACCATGTAGTTACTGTTTACCTTTTAGGCATTTAAAGCAAGGATAAGCAGCCTCCCCACAATCAAGAAATTTCTAGAGCCAGGAAGTCAGAGAAAACCTGTTCCTGATGATAAATATGTGGAGACTGTGAGGAGAGTTCTCCGCATGTATTATGACATGAAAGCAAATTAGTGAGCCTGGCTAAAACAACAGCTGTGTACAATCCTATTGCTGAGAGAAGGTGAAGGACTGTTCAAAAGGAGTTTCAATGGGCAGTATCTCATGTTGTCTCATACAAAATACAGTAGGCAGGTATGTTTTATAGCACTTTACTACTAGAGTATTTTTTCCTTCATTCTTCTTGAGATTTTTCTGGTAATTGTAAGCAAGAGAAATGGCAACAAGCATGCTGTCTTCCTGGAGACTTTTTGGAAGAGCGAAAAAGGAAGAAATGTGAGTTGCTGACTGATACCTTCAGTGATTTCTGCTATTTCTAAGGACTTCCTCCTGAGATCCAGAACAGATTTTTGTATAAAGATTGCTTCCAATTCAAGCCTTCATTGTTTCTAATATCACCGTAGGCAAATGAAACAAGTTGTTTTTAAAGAAAGTAGGAGGGAAGTGTTTCTCTTACCAGTTTATCAGTGACTTGTCTGAAGTGTCAGTATTGTGCCTTTATAACTAAGCTGTGCCTTTCTTTCATTACTGAATTAGGAAACAAATGGTATTTTTGGTGTAACTGCTGGAGGGTCTGTTCTTATCAAATAAACTTTTTTATGTGGTCATGTGGTCATGTAGTCATGTTGTGTTACGAATGAAAGTTGGGGCTTGCAAACTTTATTTTTCTTTTCCTCAGAAGATATGAAAGGGATCCTTGTTAATCCATATGCCTTATGCAAAGGCATTTCATTTGTGTTTAAAATCAGAGAAGGCAGATGTGAAGGAGAGGTAGTAAACAATCACACAAACCTGCTATAGTTCCTATCTAAGTTCTCACACTTGCCAAACTCAAAATGTTTTTTCTTTTCCTCTCTCTATTTTCTTCTTAGTCCATGGTTTCAGTAGACAACTTGACAAAGGAATTTCACATGTTTTCAATCACTTTGATAAATGGCACTTATGCTTTGAAAAGCTGCTCCGTAGGATGTTATCTTGGGGTTTCATATCTGTTATGTATAGTTCTATATCAATGCTTTAGTTTACAAGAGAAGACTTTTGCTCAGTCCCCAGTAGCGTTGTTTAATTTCCGTGTTAGCTATGAGTTGTGAAATAAGATGCTGCTTGATGTTGGAATGCAGTGAGTGCACTCATCTGATATTTGATGAAGGAGTTGCCTACTTGAGAGCTCATCAATCTCCCCAGCTTCATCATGACTGAAGTTCTCAGCACTATGAATGCTTTTCCCTCATTGCCAGTTGTTGATCTTAATTCCTTTGTT
The DNA here is from genome assembly GCA_024336885.1 of Actenoides hombroni. Lineage (NCBI taxonomy): Eukaryota > Metazoa > Chordata > Aves > Coraciiformes > Alcedinidae > Actenoides > Actenoides hombroni. The sequence goes on from WUAM01000053.1 coordinate 703,090, forward strand.
AAGTGAACTTCTTATCCAGAATACAAGGAAAGTTGTGAGCTAATGCTGTTCAAACGCACGTTCCACAAGCAAAGATGCAGAAGATATAGGAGGTGACTGTCTGCCAGTACTTGTTAGTGATAAGCCTAATAGCTGATGGTCATACCTTTTAGTAAATAGTGTGGCACAGTAGCAATGAATGTGGACAAAAGAACAGTCTGTAGTGATACCTTGTCATCAACATTATGTATATGGGGATAGGGTTACTATGACCTAGCTCAAGAGTCATCTTGTGGACTCAATACCATTTAAACTGCATTTGGTGCACTTTTGGAGCACATCTTCCAGTTTAATTTCAATTTAAAATCCAGTTTGTACACTCCCAGACTACACTGTGATGGGAGCCAAAGCACAGTTAAGAAATTGTTTTTAAAAACATACTTCTGTTCCAAACCACTAAGATAGACACACCCTGTAATGTTCCAGGTCTGGCCCAACTGATGGGTCATTTCCTGATATTTCAATCAATGAGAACTTTTATTCTCTTATTTTTTATTTATCTTCTTGATTTGGTTTGAGATGAAGACACCTAAAGGTGTTTATATATGAACTAGTGCGTACTTCTCCATATGACATCTACAGTCATTTTTGCTTATGCTGTCATTGCAGAGCTATGTGGTGTCACACATGTCTAAGGGTGTAGCGTTCCTTAGGTGGATATTCTCATGCAGGTTTGTCAGTTTAGTTTCTAGCATGTACAGAGAGACAGATCTATGGACTATTGTCATCTTCCAAATTGTGGTCAAATGAGGGAGAAAAACAGCTTAGATTTAAGTCTTTTGTAAAAGATCCCCATTCTGAGTATCCTTAATCTCCCTAGCAGTAATTATTCCAGTCTTTAACTGACTTTGGTAGTGCTTTTAAGACACATCAGAGCACTTCATTTCTGTTACCAGTCTTCAAGACAGTATTCAGCAAATACAGTACACAGACATTTGTTGCCATTTCTCCTATGCCTCTTGACACTGCTGGCCCAATAATTCCCAGCTCAAAATTAATTAAGAACACGTGACAACCTCAGGGATTGTTTCATTCCAACTATCCCAAACCACTTAGGTATTACTCAGGCAGTTTTGATACATATTCCAATAAGGACTTGGGTTTGTCTTCAGCCCTTGCTCTGGTAAGACCTATTTCTGTACAAATCAGCCTGCATCATAATTTTGCACCATCAGCCAGGCAAAAGTTATGCATAGTGGGAGTAAGGGTTGTGGTCCTACACAACCTGTTTTGGTTTAAAACACTTGCTGTCAATGGAATTGCAAGTTCATTTAATTACCCAAGAAGGTAATTAAATCAAATGGTAATATATCCATATACATTTGAAGTTTTGGGGAAGACAAAATGCTTGGCAGTTTCTCGCATGCTTTCAGAATGCAGAAGTAGTCAAGTGAGGATCAGGAGATACAGCCAACACAATAAAAGAGAAAGAACAGAAAATTAAAAAGCAGAGCTGAGAAATTCATGTGAGAACTGATTTACAGTCCAATTTGTTTAAAAAATTATTAGATATATTAATTTTTATGCATGTGGTCCCAGTAAGAGAGACAGGGAAGGGCTTTCATCTCCAGAAACTCATACTAGAAGTGGAATAAGACAATGAAATTAAAACCATCAAAATACAAGCCATAAAAGGCAAAATTTTCACACTAGAATGGTGGAAATCACTGTTAGAGGGTGTTGTTGAGGTCAGGAATTTATAAGAATGAAAGTGGTAGCAAGTCTATAATAATAAATGATATGAAATCTTGAAAGGTCTTGGACATTCAGCGGTTTAGAAGCTCTCTCCATGCTGAAAGATTAATCTGTGAAAGGCCCATTATCCCAATACTGATCACTGCATAGTTTTATACCTTGCCTTGTAGCTTTGTACCATCTGACTTGCACCCCTACTCTTCTCTGAGGTTGTGCCATCTACTCCTAAGAAACTGTCTTCTCACTTGTCATCAGCCCTGAGCCATCATCTGATGAAGCTGATTTCACAAGCTTGTCTTGGCTTGTCATTAGAACTTTTCTCACCCCTGTTCTGAGAAGTTGCATTGTTTTCAGTTGTAGGCTTTTAAAGCAAGAGTAAGCAACATTGCCACAAAGAAGTTGTTCTGCTAGCCTGGCAGCCAACAAAAGCCACCGCCAGATGAAGAAGCTGTAGCATTAACAAGCAAATCTTTTACCAGGAAGTGAAGCCAGGTTCCATCTGCAGTCATTTTCCAGTCCCTTTTCCTACTTAAACCTTGATTTTTGTTCTTCTAGATTTGTGCAACATGAACTAATATATCTCATGCTGAAAATGTCATTAAAGAGCAAGCCAAGTTACATTTCACAAACTATTACATGTTATCTGCAGGAAAGGTAAATGCAGTTAGAACTTTACTCATGAATGTCATTAAACCCCATGCATATTATAATATTGAACATGTTACCAAGCAGTGAATAAAGAGTATCTTAAAAGTGGGATAGTTCTAGATTGTATAAATAATGCGTCACTAATCTTGTTTCATTGAATCTTTTTATGCTGGCAGATCTGCATAAGAGGGCTTAAGGGACGAAGAGACTATTTGCCTTTGAAGATAAATGAGTGTTGAAAACTGTATTAGGGTTACAGGGTCTTACGAAAATTGTGATGAACTTGAGGGAAACACAAACTTCAGTGAAAACGCAAGTGTTTTATAAGAGAAGAAATGAATGTGTGATCAATAAAATGAATTTGACTTTGTCTGAGAAGTATAAATAGATCTAGTTTTATTTAAAAAGGACCATGCAAACAAGAAGTGTTTTACAGGATGAGAGCTGCTTTTAATTTTTTTTTCAAGTGATCAATTTTTATCTTTCTTTTATTGCAACCCCCACCTTAATATTGGGATGCATCAGTCTTGAGCATGGAGGAAGTGGTGCTTGAATATTCACCAGCTCTCTTGGACACCACACACCCCCTTCTAGAGCTCTAACCCATGGCATTCCTCCAAGTAGGTCTTTGAAGAGGTCAAAGTTAGCTCTCTTGAAGTCCAGGGTTGTAATCCTGTTTATTAGTCTGCTTCTTCCTCCTATGATACTTAACTCCACCTTTGCATGGTCACTGCAGCCAAGGCTTCCTCCAGTCTTCATATGCCAAACCAGTCCTTCTTTGTTAGTACAAGGTCCACCAACACACCTCTCCTTGTTGACTCCTCCACCGCCTGTCTTAAAAAGTTATCACACATGCTGCAGGAATCTCCTGGACTGAGTGTGTCGGGCTGTGTTACCTTTCCAGCAAGTGTCAGTGTGGCTAAAGTTCCCAATGAGAACAAGGACCTGTGATCATGAAGCTACTTCCAGCTGTCTGTAGAAGGCCTCATCGACTTCCCCTTCCTGATTAGGTAGCCTGTAGTAAACACCCACAACAGTGTCAACCATATTAGCCCACTCCTTAATTCTTACCCATAAACTCTTGATTTGTTCTTCATACCCCTCTAGGCAGAGCTTGATATATTCCAGTTGCTCTCTCACATAAAGAGCAACTCAACCACTTCACTTTGTCGGTCTATCCTTCTGAGAAAGCACATAGCCATCCATGATGGTATTCCAGTCATGTGAGTCATCCCACCATGTCTCTGTAACTGAAATGAGATCATGGCCATGTGACTGTACCCAGATCTTGAGTCCTTCCTTTTTATTCCCCATGTTGTGAGGGTTGGTGTAAAGGCATTTCAGCGACTTAACTGAGCAAGAAGGATTCCCTGGAGGGCTGCAAGAGGAACCACCACAGCCATACACACCCTTCAGCTGATTTGCCTTCTGTCTCTTCTCTTGGAAGGCAGCTAAGGCAGCTTTTGACCCTGTTGAGATATTTAGATAAAGAAAGACTAAATGACCCAACTAATAACATTCTATAAACTGACTCTCCATTTAAGCTCTCCTCACCAGCAGCACAATGGATGTAAATCAGAATTAGGATTACTGTTTACAGACTTTTCTGTGCTGGTGGTCCAGATCAATGCCAAACACCTTACAGAATTACGTGTGAGCATGAATACAGGCTTGGTTAACCTTGTCCTTGGGTGGTCAGTAAAGCTTCCAGACAGAAGCAGAGCAGTCACTGAAGGTTTGCAGCAAGTCTAATCTTGACTGATGCATGACTCACCCTAAGTCTTCATGCGGACTGTAATTTTTTATCACAGTCATGGTGTGCTTCAATTTAGGAGCTTGATAAGCAGCATAGGGAGAATACTCCTAATCCCCCTTGTTAATTCTCTAGTGGCAGTTCATTATATAGCCTGTCCCCACCTACGGGAGGATGCTGCTGGAACGTGGAATCAGGCATGGCCGCACAAGCCAGCTACTTAGTGGCTTGGGAGGATCACAAAAAAGTACATTTCAAGAAGACTTTGGACTTGTCTAACCTACAACACAGTGAGGTGTGTCCACAGAGCACAGTGGGAACTTGACATGCCAGGGCATGGTATATGAACTATTTAAAATCTGCCTATGCCTGGTCCACGATCACTGAAGTGGTACCTGGGCTCCATGCCAGCTGCCTGAATAATCACAGGTTAACACATTATTTATAAAAGAAACTTATTTTCTTTTCCACTCTAGAGGTTTACAGAACGGCCAGTCAACTTACAGGCAACAGTAACTTCAAGGATACAATACCTTTAGATGTCAAAGATGCTTTATAATTACATTATCAAAGGCTGTGCTGGAAGCAAAATAATAAGAGAACAAACAGGAACCTGTGGAAGAGGAACAACAGTCAAAGCTGGATGTGGCCATGTTCAGCAAATCCAAAAAGCATCAGAACACTTTGCCTGACCACTTATCCCTAAGCCTCAAATGAGAGACCTCTTTGTCCCCTTCTTCTTTGCCATCAAGCCTACTGTTGCCTTTGACAGCATTTGAGACGAATGCAGAAAGGACAAGGAGACACTACTTACTTGCATGCTCTTCCGTGGTCACTATCCCTGAACCAACTCTTGCTCCCAGGTACGTGCAGATATCAAAGACCTGACTATCAGGAATAGATTAATCTTGATTCAATGCTGTCATCATGGATAAGTATGAACAAATGCTCCTTTCCTACTCAGCTATCATCCACCCTCCTGCCTGTGCTACACTTCTGCTGTAGCCACATCTGCATTAGTGGTTTAGGAATACAGCATGCATTTAAATCATGCTCTTAGCTGCCAAAATAGGATACTGTACCCATGCTGCCTGCTGGCAACAGTTCTGGGCCTATGCTGGACCTCCAACCCATACTTGGGAATTTTTTGGGGGGTGATAACTGGGTTTGACATTGAAATAATACAGAATCACATATTTAATGCTGTGCTTTAATCACTAAACGATGAACCCGTGAGAGAATTAAAATTAGGAAAATGTAAAGAAGCATCATACAGCTCTTTTTGTGGTGACACCATCAACCTTTGAAGCACATAAATTACAAATTTGCAAGAAGCCTCTAGTGGAAATGCATCCTCTAGAAGAGGCTGCCAGCAATTGTCAGGCAGAGCAACAGTAACAGAACTGCAACTGTGAGGAAAAAAAGAAAGAAGCAGCTTTGGGGGGGATTTCCTCAAGATAGTTACCTAGAGATTTTTGTCCTCAAATTTCCCGTCTTGAGGTGCTGTGTTACTACAGCCATAGCTTTAGACTGATAAAAACAATTTTGATAACAGCGTGGGTTCTGGGAACAGATCTTCAGATTAGCTGTACTAACATCTGCTGCAGGGGTGTAAAGTGATGCGTAACACCACATCTGGGTCTATGCTAGGGGTGAGAAGCTGATCTTTGGTGCTCAAATTCAATTTCCCATCTGCTATGCCATCCTCGTGTCTGTTGGCATCCACTTTCAGTTTTGGTATTTGCATCTGAAGCATAAATAGCAAAGCTGCAGGAGTTAATTTTCATGGAAACATGGGAAGAAAATCATAGTTTTTTTCATCTTTAAACACACTCAATTTCCAAAATTAATGCTATTGCCTTAAGACATGGGGTGAGTTGTGACTCGTCTATTTTTTATAGTAAATTAGCTTTAAGTTTGATACTGGCAAACTGTATTTCAAAGTAATTGAGCGTTGTTATTCCATACTTTGGGTATCTTTTCTGTGCCATACAGCACTGAAAATAAAAACCCGTGTTACTGTTAAATAGTGAAATAAATCAAGAAACTGCGTTGTTAGTCTTTAAATGGGTACTGTTACCCTAAATATATGACCCAGTAAAATCTATAATTTTCTCAGTGTTTTTAAGTGTCTCAGCCTTGTATTTGGGTAAAACACCCCAAAAATTCCAAGAGAAAAGTTTGAATCAATGACTACCATGGAAACTATGAGGCCAGCCACACGATATAGTCAAATTAGCAAACGGAAAAAGAAAGCCATTGTCTGCCTTGGATGGCAATTTTCAGAGACTATGTCTTTAAGATGGGTGGTGCCAGATTAACAGCAAGGGGAGATTTTCTCTCTAATTGGGTATGGTTGGAAACTCCCACCAGCTCCAAAGTTTAAACACCCCCAGGGAATCTGCCTGTGTTGGGTGGAGGCTGGGTTGAGGTTAGGAGGTAAGTACCAATTTTTATTGGGGGCACCTGCTGGGGTAATGTAAGTTCTCTGCTCTCTTTAGTTCATGTGCCAGGTAGACTAAGTGTGGCTTAGTCTAAGTGTGAGATAGTTGCCAGCTGGAAGCTGCAGGAGAGAAAAAGCAAGAGAAAGATGGTTTTTAAATCAGGAAATGAATCCTGTGGTGCAGTTCAGAGCTGAGCAAGGCAGCTGTGAAACCAGTGAGGGGACAAAGGGTGGGAAGGTAAAGGTGAGTGGGAGAACACATCACAAGCCTCTTGCACTCTAGTGGTTTCTTCTGGGTTTGAGCAGGAAAGCTGGCCTGTTTGGTGCACTGGGCCCTGCTCCCAGCTCCAGGGCTGAAGGGCACTTCATACTGAATGCAGAAGCATTTCAGAATGCTTCTGAAAAACCATCCTCTCTTAAATGGCTCTTACATCACTGAGAAGCATCCCCAGAGAAAAGCAGGGCAGGTATGTCATGAAGACTTGCTATGAAATTTGGAGTTTAGACAAAAGCAGTAAAAATGTTTTTATAAACAACTTCTATGTTGAGGACTTTGCTAAATATGAATTATGGCTAAAGGTGGTGCGCACAAGGTGTGGTTTCTTATTTGGCTGTAGCTCTGGTTCCTTGTGTGAGCCACTTCTTCAGCAGTGTCTGGGCTAGTGCAGCAGACCCAAAATTCCCTGCCTGGTATTGCATTTTCGCTATGAAAATCAGTTATTGCTTATGTAAAATAAGAAGGTTTTCCATATCTGCTATCCAAATTCCCTGGGAGTCTTTGGTCGTTTGTAGCTTTTGCAAAAGTCAACTTCCTCATCAGGAAGAGCCAAACGTATCTTTCGGGAGCAAGCGATGCCAGGTCAGACCGTTGGACTGCTAATAATCCAGTGGTTGGTACGGCTGTTGTGCAGTGGCTTTAGCAGCAGTAGCTGTTAAACTATTTCTTATTTCTCTTGTCCTTCTGCTCATATGGGCTGGCTGATGAATGATAGCAAGTTTTTCTGGCAGCTGTATAGCTGTTAACAGTTCTGTAATTTGTGCAGCATTTGATATTTTACTTCTGCTATAAGCTATAAACCCATGCAGCTTCCGTAACTGCCCAGTAACATGGCATATTCTAAATGCATATTGAGAATCAATGTAAATATTTACAGTTGTGTTTTTTTTTCTTTGGCCAGCTGATAGACCTTTGTTAATACAATTAATTCATCTGCTTGTGCACTCATTTTCAGACTGAGTGATGCATTCTCCCCTACTTCATTCAAAGTAGGTAAAGAATAACCCATGACCCAGTTGCTGCTCAGATAATGAGGACTCGCCAACAAATTTTAGATCGGGATTTAGAAATGACATGCCTGTTAAATCTTCTTGAGTCTTTTCAGCTTCATGGGTAATTACTATACAGACATGATGTGAAGCTCCTTCCTCAGGTGGAGGGACTAGGGTACCAGGTTTCAGCATGTTAGTTACCATCCCAGAGGCTATTCCTTGCCCTTCTTGTACAAACAAGGTCAATGGTTTACTGCAGTCTCAGGCCTTGCACAGCTTGCTTCAAAAGCTTCAATGTCTTTACCTTGTCTGTTGTTCAGTGAATGGGTTCTCCAGCATCTCAAGCAATAGTTGGTATCAGGAGTTTTGCCCCTTCCTCAAAAGCAGGTATCTATCCTACAGTTTCTAAAAAGGTGTTTGTTTCTAGTAACTGGTTGGGGAGGATTTTGAATGGTTTTAATATGGTTTTCAGATAAACACCGCTCCTTTTGTTGGAGAATTTAACCCAGACATTCTACACTTCTCTTATAAAAATTGTGATTTATGTGGAGAAGCCCAATGGCCCTTTTCAGCTACAGCAAATAGTAAGGAATGGGTGCCAGCCATAAAAGATCCCTTGGCTACTAATAAATCATCAACATACTGTATCAAATATGGAACAATCTTTTTTTCTAAACAGAACACCCTGCAAATCTTTTACTAGAAGTTTTAGAAAAAACAGTGAAGGAGCAAGTGAATTCCTGAGGGAGCTCAGGATTGAGGACACTTTGACAGCCAGCACTGGGGAGACTTTACCAAAAAACAAGGTTTTTTTCTGTTGGAAGCTTAAGCCAATTAAAATCCACTTACAGCTGACAGATTTATTCTTAATTTAAAAAAAAAAAAAGGCAGCTGAAGAAGGATTCTCTTATTCTCCATTTGTCTTTCTTCTCACATAGTTTAATGCCATATAGAATTTCTTGTTTGTGTAAAATGACAAAATGATACCGAAGGTTTTTCATTTCTTCCTCTTGTTCTGTGAACAACACATACACTTTCAAAGAGGATTAAGTTTCATATTCTTTGGTAGTCTTGTATGTCTAGTCTAGTATGCTAGTCTTTGGCTTTTTTTAGTTAGTCTTATTTACTGTAAGCTTCTGCACATTACAAATTGGAGCAATGCGTGTTGAAATGATACGGATGCAATGTTTCTGAGAAATATGATAAAGAGGCACTAGTTAACTGTTGTAAACTACACAGACTGCACTGCCATTTGGTGAAAGCTAGGCACACAATGTGAAAAACCTACTGTCTTAGGGGAAAAACACCATAGTTAGTAATAGGTATTCACACTTTAAAACTGGACATGATGATTTTTCCTTTTTTTTCCTATTTGGCTTATATTGTCTAAGTTCTTCAAAATATCCCTATTTATTGTAGTAACAGGGCTTGGTTCTTACCAGAATTGCTCAATGGAGAACTCTCAATCTGCTTGTTCTTTACAGTCAAGTTTTGGCAATATATGCTCCAAATGTACTTTACACTTACAAGAGCATTCAGCTCCCCAGTGTCCTGGGGGATACTTTTGGGGGCATCTGAACCCAATGCAGCTAGGTTCCAGAGCTGGTTTTGAGAGACACCTCAAGGCTGCTGTAAGCAGCAAAGAAATGGGATATAACTGTTCAATAGGACCACTGCAGAAGGTCATGGAATAAAGAGAAGATTAATTAATTACTTTTTTGCTCCTACTTGAGGAAAGAAGCGGATGGCACATGAAGCTGCAAAATGCCCACCAATGTCTGGCAAACAAAGCTAGACAAATTTCGGTATACCCGTAAAAGATGTTTTCCTTTTCCTCATCTTTTTAGTGAGGATGATGGCAGTGAGGGGGAGTAACTTCCCTGAAGATGTAGTAGGATTTTCAGTGGCTTTGTGTAACTGTCTTAAAATACAACAAGTCCTGTAACTCAAGACAGACGCCATTACTTGAAACATGTCTGTTTGCTTATAATCATAACAAACCTCCCTAGTAGCACCAGGGAAAGCTTTACAGATCTGTACATCTTTCCTAGCACAGGCTGCATGGTGTCACTGGTCCAGCTCTCATTTTATATATAATTTCAGATGAAGTTTAAATTTTAACAGGCATAGTAAGAGCAAGTCTCTCTCACCTCAAAATAATGGTACTTGCACCAGTTTTGTGAGACGCTGTTTTCTGCTTAATATTTTCCAGGGAATCAGGAGCTCAGAAGCATGTCGGGGAAGCCCAGGCTTACCTACTTTAATGGAAGGGGCCGAATGGAACCAGTGCGATGGCTGCTGGCAGCAGCTGGTGTGGAGGTTAGTTGACACTTGGTACAGTGTTCCAGACTCATGTTTTCAATTGGCCTCAGTAAGGAACAATTTAACATGTATGTGGAGGATAAGAGGGTGGCTAAATTCATTTGGCCAGTGGCACCATGTGTTTGTAACTACCTTGTTCAGTGGTTAATATTTGGGATGCAAACTCAGAGCTTGGAGTTTATTAGAGCTAGTATCAGTCCACTGAAGCCATTAATCACAATGGGTCAAAATGGGGATTTATTAATTAATGAATCCGAGTTTTCCAGCTGTGAAAAAACCACCTTAACTCGAGTTTTATTTAGTTTGCAGTTACAATGTGTATAAACAAAAGACTGTTGTTGACTTATGTGCTCTGGGGTGGGGTTAGAAATAGCTGATTTATCTTGTTTCCCTTGGCCCTGGCTGCAACCTGTCATTCTCCTGTAGATGTCTGTACTGTTTCCATGTGTACTCAGTGCACTGGTTCAGAAATAACCTGAGGCAGAAGTGGCCAGGCCCTTCTGCTTCTCCCCAGCTGTGGGGATGAGTGGGGGACAGCACAGTTGAAGATCTAGCAGATCATCTTTTGTTTTGTTTGGTTGTTCTGCTCATCTTTATGTATAGTCACTTACAGAAGAAAAATGTTCAAATTGAGCAATATAACACAATTCTTACTCCTTTTCCAGTTTGAAGAAGTTTTTTTGAAAACAAGTGAGCAGCTTGAAAAGTTAATTAAAGGTAAGAATCGTGCTGCCTGAGGCTTAGTTCTTAAAAAAATTGTTCCAACTTGGCTAAATTTGCTATTTAAAATCAGTTTATATAAACCAGTGGCACACCTAGAATACTGAAATACTAGTTTTTAATAACCTGTTCTGTCCAGTGCCAAACAACTTTTTTAAGCTAAAAGCCATTGCTTCTGTGATTGTGTTTTATTGCAGTACATTAAACAGGGGTAGCAAACATTCCTGTTTAATGCAACTGAATTATCTATGCTGTTGAATTGTTACCATGATTCATGGTACATTTTTGGTCTAGGGCAAATAGCACTCCCCAAAGCAATTCCTAGACTTCATTTGGCCAAGTACTATTTCCAAGATGTCTTAGATGTGACCACCATGCTCTATAGGCAGAGAGAGCTGAATAGAGTGAATGTGGCCAGTCAGAGCCAGCTAGCCTGAGATGTTGTTGAGCTGACCAGTAACAATGTACCTGCACTTTGGCTTTGAACCTCAGTGAGATAAGTCTCTAAATGAAAGGCCAGCATGGTGCCAAAATCACCAGGAAAGACAATTTTCCTTTGTGCTAGGCTCCATGTGAACACACTAGAGACAGTCCTAAGCAGGATAAGCTTGAACCTTGAAGCTTCCCTCAGATAAAAATGGGGAGCCAGAAAGGAGACCTGTAGAAAATCTGATGTGGTCAAAGCAGCAAGCCACAAAGGTTTCATGTCAACCTTGGGAGCGAAGCCAGTTAATCCTGCATATATATTCTATACAGCGGTTATGTGAAGTGGTTCTCACAGCAAAGTGAGGCGAAGCAGTCTGCTACTGGTCATAAGACAGAAATCCCTCTTACTGACAGAAAAGAAACAATCGGTGCATTCAGTTCACTCACATTTGCTGTATCACTTTTTGTGAAGGGCCAGAAAAACAGATTTTTATTTTTCATTTCACATATTTCTGCTGAAAAATACCCTTTCAGAGCTGTTCCTTTTCCCATCCTGTTGTGTCTCTGCTAGATAGATACCAAGGAATCTTTCTTCCCTGAGCTGCAGAGGAAAAACAGGAAGACACATACAATCTTTCTGTGAATGTTTACCAGAAACAAATACAGTTGCTGCAGAGAAAAGTACTCTGGATTTAAACTATAAATTAATAACATAGAACAAGTGACAAAGGTTTATTAATTCTAGAATAACCAAGTATTTTAATAGCTCTGTGGACAAAAAACAAACAGATGTGCCTGTTAAAATGAACCCTTATACCTGAAAGAATGCATTGAACGGATTAAAACTGAGCAATTAAAATAAATTATTAACTTTGAGCAATGCAAAGTGGCAGCTGCCTAGTTGGATTTGGAGTTTTGTTGTGATTTTAACAGGGTGGGATTGTTCTCTGGATGCCCTTAATGTGTAAATGAAGGAGGGAGTATCTCCAAAGACAGTTAATTAGTCCAGCAGAAAACTGGTCTGGAAAAGACTGACTTTGCTCTGCTGAATCTGTCAGCTTAGCTCTTGGAGCTGTATCAGTATCGCTGAAGGCTCAGCCAAATGCCCCTACCAGCAGCAGGAGAAAAATGCAACTACAATGACTCATCTAAATAAACTTAAATTGTTGTGGAATGACACTGAGGATAGGCCTGTAATGAAAATCTATGGGGACCCTCAAACTTTTATTCTGGGAGTGACTATGTAAAACTTAAAGAACAACTCCTGTCACAGCCTCTGCCTCTAATTCTGTAGCTTCATGATCTTTAAAGTGGCCTGACCTCTTCCCTTATCCCAGTAGCTCAGTCTTGCTGTGTTACAGCCCCTCTTACTCTTGCTGTTCATGTGCATATGTCCCTCAGAATTGATCTGTATTGAAAATAATTGGATTTTTTTTTGTTGTTCGAATTGAACACAGAAATTTATTCTCCTCTGATCCCTTGGGTTCGAAGTGTTGGCTCAGGCTTTTCCTGCCAGCATGAGGCAGGGTCTGGGAGTGCAAAGGAGCAAGCGGTGCCAGCTCCCATCAGGCAGCGAAGCTTTGGCAGTGCTGTAAAGCAAGGGGCCCAGCTGCTCTGTGATGACCTAGCTACAGAAGTGTGATGCAGGCTAGTTAATGTTTGATCTTTCCCACAATGTTAGTTTACTGCACAGAGTTTTATACTTAGGACAAGTTTCTTACAGTGTAAAAGAAATGTGCTCAGTCTCTTGCTGTCCTGTAAAGCTTGCAGTCTAGGAAGAACTAACAAGTTTTTCCTCAACTTTCCTTTCTAGATGGATCCCTGATGTTCCATCAAGTGCCCTTGGTTGAGATTGATGGGATGAAGATGGTGCAGACCAGAGCCATACTCAGCTACATAGCAGGGAAATACAATCTCTATGGGAAAGACTTGAAGGAGAGAGCCCTGTACCGTAACACCACCTTTCATTTAATGTGCAATCTGTTATTTGATAGCTGTTACATACCGCAAATTCAATGCTGTAAATCCAGTAGAAAGGCAGAAGAAAGGCTAAAACAATAAAAAGCAAGGACTCTAGCCTTTGCTTAGGTTTTAACCACTACTTGTGAAATACTGCTGAACATAAATAGGCTTTTAGTCCTTTTAAAAAATACGTAGCTTTAGGTTACATTTAGTTTTGGCTGTGAAAACTGACTCTATGGTAGTGATATGCAATTCCTGTAAGTTGCCTTAGTCAGCTGTAAAACAGACAAAATATCTTGTGTTCTTTTTCTACTGTCTTCCTCCCACCAATAGGATTGACATGTATGTGGAAGGAATAACAGATCTGATGCAAATGATTTTGATGTTTCCTTTCTCTCCACCTGAGGCCAAGGAAAAGAATATTGACTCAATTAAGGAGAGGGCAACTAACAGGTATTTCCCCGTCTTTGAAAAGGTAAGTGACAGTAAGGATGTGTCTATAAAACTTGTACTTACAATTATCAAAAAGTTTCCCAAAATGAGAACATGTTGGTAGTGCAGGTCAGTTCCAAATCCTCAGGTTTTTTTGATTCTCTCAGAGAAGGGGAAATACAGCAGCACATTTTATTCTGTCTTGTAACTGAACATCTACAAAGCAATATGTTCTCAGCTGTACAGCAAAACTTTTCACTAAAGTAATAGTATGTGTGATTTCTTTTTTCCTTGAGAGGACAGTTCCACACTTCTATTTGTTTAGAGCATATTCCTCTGCTATATTAATATCAGTTGGAACACTTTCTTTAGAATAATACAAAAACCCCTTGCAAATAAATGGGGTAGAGAGATTAGGAGTACTTTGATAAAACAACAGTCATAGATTTCTGCACATCCCCCTTCTGAAAACAGCAAGCCAAACCCATATGACTCAGACATCTGGCAACATTTCTCACTTCTGTAACATTCACCTAGTTTTGATTGAAAAGGATAATAAAGGCTGAACATCCTAAGAGTTCTTATAACTAGAATCACTTATTCCCAAAGGCAGGGATTTTCTTTGGTTAGCTGTTGTAATTCTGCAGTTCTAAGTTTGCTTCCTGGTATCAGCATTAGACATAATTTTAAATGAAATATCTAAGTGGCAATTTTATAGATTATGCAAGTTACTCTTTAGATCTAATTCTATGGCTGTTTCTAGTCTACTTAAGCATGTGGCTTTGTCCCTGTTCTCAGTGCCTATCACTATTCTTCACTGCTGTGTGACCAGAGTTTGTAGTCTGTGTACTACAAGAGTTTGGATTTTTTCCCCAACAATAATGAAGGGATTTAAGCTCACAGCTTCCAGCTAAAAACTCCACCCTAAAATTTCAGCTGTAATTGCTGTTCAGCTCTACAGCTGTTCTGTGAGGCTTAGCTGCCAGGCATCATTAGTCCCATTCTCATCTGCCGCCCACATTCTCTTGTATTTTACAGGTTTTGAAACAACACGGCCAAGACTTTCTCGTGGGCAACAAATTCAGCTGGGCAGATGTTCAGCTAATTGAAGCCATTTTAGCAGTGGAGGAGAAAATACCTGCTGTGCTGTCAGGGTTTCCTCAGTTGCAGGTAACTTTGTTATTGAGCTTGCCTGTAGTTGCGAGCTAGAGGGCAATCCTGAAGTGAGCATGTCTCCATGCTCTGTAAATCAGGGGTGTGGGCTCTTTGAGCAACTGTCACTATCGTATGTTTTCTTTAACATCAAGCATGACTTAGCTGATTTGTTGTAAGACACTGTGCTCCTGATAAAACCTGCTCAGGTATGTCTATACCTCTTTGAGTGGTATGTGCCTCCTCAGTAGAAACAAATTAATTTTATCCCAAGGGAATAGCTTTCCTAAGCTGCACTGTTTTCATTTTCCTGCTTCCTGCCAGTAGATGCTATCTAATACCAGATAACAAAGTAAATCTGTGATACAGATGATAAAGTACAGTGGTATTTTCTGTACTGGCTGGTATTAGAGTTTTGGGATCCTAGTAACCTCACTTCACTTCTGCCTTCTACATTGTTACTAGAAACTCAAGCCTTAGCATTAAGCCACAGTTTTCCTTCAACCATCAATTCGATAAAATTGAGGGTGAATTCTCTGCCTCTGTGCCCTGTACGAAGTGTGAAACCAAGCAGAAATGAGGCACTTCTGCTGTGAGACTTGACCAGAAATCAGAATCCTCCAGGCATGCAGCGTATTATAGAATACAGTTCATAGGTAAGCCTTGGGCATGACCTACAGGCATCATTAAGAGTTGAGATTCAGTGGACCCAAGTAGTTGATGACTGGAAAAAAGTGAATAGTATTCAGTAGTCCTTCCACGTGCCTGTAATTATGGACATAAATCAGCGTAGGCAATGTAAATTTGGGCTGAGTATACAAGGTTTGAGGTTATGCTTCTTAGAGCTTCCAAAGTGTTAATTTGAAGGGTGCACTCAAAGACTTTGGCTTTATTCCCATTACCAAAAAACCAGTTCAGCATCAGACTATCACAAATAGGTTTTCTTCTTGGAACTGATAAGGAAAAGGGTTTTGGTTTATTTTTATTTTTAAATTACTTTTACAATGTCAAACTGAACAATTTAAGCCTGAATTTTGTGTGACCAAATAAGGCACTTCAGCCACAAAGTGGGCAGTAATGTGTATCAGTTTTTATTCCATATGCAGTTTTGCAGTCGCAGGTCCTATCTTCTAGCAAGGTATCTTAGCCCCTAAGTATGGGTGCATTTCTGCTGAAGCCATGCTTTGAACTATGGAGGGAATCCTTCACTGCCAGAAGGGGAAAAGTTTCTAAAAGTGATGGTTATTTATTTCACATTTTTGACTTTTCTTTCTCCTATTTCTGCCTTATCCTTCTGTCTGTAAGTAAGAACAAATTATATTCGTACATCTGCCAGCAAGAGCTGGCTGTCACTTTGTGAAGCTTCTCTCCCTTAGCCCCACTGTCAGGAGAGGTTCTTGTATATTGAAGGTTGCTCAGCTAACCATGGGGTCTCCAGCTGCTCGTGATCTCCATCAGCGAGTCCTCTCTGACTATACAATAAGATGTTTCAAGATCCTTGACTCAGTTGTCTTAACATGGGCATCTCCTGCCAGCTGAGATGCCCAACTCTTCCTTAATCCTAGTCCTGGCCTCCAGCCATTGCTCCAGAAGGGAATGGGTGTCCCCAAAGGACTGTGTTGTGTGCCAGGCCTATGTAGGTATCCTGGGGACCCTAGGCTACAGCACAGTATGAGAAGTGTCTATAGGACAACTGAGTTGAGCCAAGGATGCCTCCAGACACTTTACCTTCACTCTCACAATCCTAGAAATGCTGGGACAGTGGAACAGCAGTGGCCATGCTAGATGCGAACAGAGCTTGGATACTTCCATATTAAAAATTGTTTCTTATTATCTATCATGATTTACCCACATGGTAATTTGCACCTTCAGAACCATCAATGAAAAGAAAAAGGTCAAGAGCTGGGTTAGCATATTTCTATCTTCAAAACTATCCCCTGATGCTCATGGATATTGAATTTTTTGCCTTCAGTTTCATTGAGGCAGCAGAGGTTCAGATACTGTCTTCTCCAGTACTGCCTTCATTGGTCAGAACAGTCTTTTTGCAGCATCTGGGTTCTTATGCTGAATATAAGGAGACTGTAGATAAGAGATATGAATGAATGTTAGGATCTTTTCTAGCAGTAGGGAAGAGCAGTTGTTCTGTGTAAGGAGCACAGTTTGCTACTGGAGTAGCTGGAATTTCTTTCTTACTGTGGTGTTTTTATTTTTTAGGCTTTTAAAATAAAAATGAGCAATATGCCTACCATTAAGAAGTTTCTGCAGCCTGGCAGCCCAAGGAAACCCCCACCAGATGAGCATTATGTAGAAACTGTGCTTAAGATTTTAAAGAAATGAATGCTTCAACGAGACCGAAGATACTGGAGTGGGGAGGGGGAGAAACACACACAAAAACCCAAACCAAATGAAGAAGGAAGTTCAGAAAATTAGTATCATCGTAGTTAAAACCAATGGCTCAAACAACCCCCACCCCAAAATGAAATAAAGCATTCTGATTACTTGGGCAGTGTGTCAGCACATTTGTTTTTATTGCTATCAAATGCTTGGCAAAACATGGTGGTGGGGGGAAAGGAGTATGGAAGCAAAGAACTATTTGTAGGGTAGGGAATTTAGTCTCTTGGAAAAAGACTGAGCCAGTGTTAGTATTGTCAGAAGGATATTTTTCTGGATGTAAATATGCTTCAGAATAAGAGCTATAGAAGAAAATAAGACTCACTGAATAACTTATTCTTTGAAGAAGTAGACTTGTTTCAAAAGCAGTTTTGGTGAGTACTTGTATTGAGTGAAACTTCTAATGTAGTATTTTCCTCTGTTGTTACTAAAGACAAATCTCTGGTTTCTCACTTTCTGGCTCTTATGTTCCATTACTTTCTTCCTTTACCTTTTTAATGTGCTTCTTCCAGTTGCTTTAGTTTATTGTTCCCGGTGCACTGGAGTCTGTGCACCTCTTCATGTGATGAACCTATTCAAAGGATGGGGAGGGCAGAGCGACATCCTCAGATGATCATTCAGGTTCAATATTTGTTCATGCTGCTTTCTGTGCGTTTGTCTGTCATTTTGGGGGACTCTCAGCTGCTTCCCAGACACCAAGGGCCAGCTACATCTTTGTCCTAGTAAAACAAGAAGCACCAGCCTCTGTTCTCTGGCTGAGGCCAAATGCACACTATTAAACTCTCTTGTTACCCAAAGTTGTGTAATCACATCCAAACAGTCTGTTGTGGGTGGGCTCTGGCAAGGACTGACTGGGTGGGAGCCACTGAGGCAAGAGCAATGGTCACAGACTGATAACCCCTGAGCAAGCTGCTGTCAGTGCAGTAATGTAGATGGTGTGCTTTCACTGCCTGTGCCATGGCCCTGCCTTGTGTTTGATGAGGTCTTTAGAGAACTCCAGAGGGTAAAACTGAGCCTGAGCTGTCACTTTGCACAGAATGAAATGTAGGCAGCCTAGGGATTGATGGAGGTTCAGTGGCACTGTGGGGCACCACCTGTCTTTCAGGCAATGTGGTGGGACCAGTGATCAAGGTCTGTCTGTAATGGTGGAGGTGATTCATAAGTGGCAATGGGGTAGGGGGGGAGTGGGGTCACAGAGCAGCATGGATTTTGTGTCTAGGACAGCTCAGGTGCATTAAAGGTGTAATAAAGTTGCCTAAACTTATTTTATCACTCTCTCCTTGTGCTGGTAAGTTCATCAGTCATTTAGTGAGTTGTGCTTATTATCTCTATCCTAAAAAACTACTTGAGGTTTCTTGGAACGTGACTTTGACCCAATGTGAGCAATGAAGAATGTGCCTCCCCAAAGGCTCTCGGGTCTGATGTCAGGGTCAGCTAGGGCTGAAGAATAGAATGGACCTGCATCATCACCTATTCAACAGTGACTACCTAACCCTCCGAGAGTCACGGGGGGTCTTGGAAAGATGTCCTCTGGAGACAGCTCCTCGCTTAGCCAGCATGCCAACACATGAGATCTGTGCTGGCCTGCCTCACCCTCACCAGGTGCCTTGAGCCATGATTCCCCAAGCCACTCACATGCTCAGCTTTGTGATACCAGCTTCCCTGTGTCACCCTCACTGACAATGCTTTACTTCCTCCTGTTTCCCCAGTAAGCGAAAGCATCAGATCTCAAGCAGTTACTGGAAGAAATTGCTTTTTCCTGTAAAATCCAGAAGGCTGGAATTTACAGGAAAAGTGCATGAACTAATTTGTTAATGGCTGTCAATGCCCTAGATAAAGTGCCCCTGTGGCTGCAGTGCTGTGGTGCATCCTGCCACCTTGAGTCAACAGGCACCTCTTGGCTGTCCCAAGAAGAAAGCTGCTCTGTACTGGCATGTGCAGGGACACTACCTCCTCAGTAGCTGCTACAGCAGCAATGTACATCTCCATGCGACCTGTCTGCCTGCTACCTCTCCATGCTGTGCAACAAGATGGGTTTTGAACGTGAAAGTGGAATTACTCTGAGCTGGTTGGTACCTCACTTGCTTACCCAGATGTAAAAGGTCAAACTGTAGTCAATGTTATCATCTTTAAATTAAGGCCTGTGGATGAATTGGATTTTCTAAGATCTCTCTGCAAAATTTTCCTTGGAATACAATTTTTTTCATAAATCAATTATTTCAAACCTCGTCTATGATCTTACCAGCATTTCACATGAAGGTTGCAAACACATTATCTCTTGAGGATGAAACGTCATGGAAGAAAAACACAATCTGTTCTGCAGATTCAGGCAAGGCAGAGGTGGTTTATTTCTCCAGCTGTAGGACAGAACGCACAGCAACAGAGGTTCAGCTTCTCTTGATTTTAAAACAGAAATATGAGAGCTTATATACATTTAGAGTAAACAGTAACTGCCTTGTGAAGGGGCGCAATGAGGCTGAACAGCATCTGCATAGAAGGAAACTTAGTTCCAGCAGATGCCGGTAACCAAATCTGATCCTTAATATTGTCATGCCAAAAGTGTAGAAAGAAGGAAATTAGGGGAAAGAAAAAAAAAGTGGAAAATTAACTTGGTAGGGAGAAAACAGAACAAACTTGCTTTTTAGATTGCTTGCTCTCCAGCATTTCTCCCACGTCTCTCCCATGTAGCAGGCTACAAAAGCACAATTAATTCTTTATTTCTGTTAGGATGCAACTAGATGAAGTGGGGGGTTTTAACTGAACTTGCTCTGCATTTTGTTAGAGCCAACTTATTATTTTACTATGATGTCTGATACAATTGTGTTGCTTTTTGGCTGATCACCAGCAAACTAAATCTCATCTTTGTTTGTTTGAGGGTGTGTGCTTATGCTTGTAAACCAAATAGTGAGCGCTAGCCAACTGTGTACTCAAGTGCACTTTTGTGCTTTAAGTGCAAATAGAACTGAAGTAAAAGATGTTTTTCACATGTGTGCAAGGTAAAGGTGAGATGACTTTTCCCAGGCTGTCTGTGCTGTGATTAACTTCCATGCTTGAACTTCCCTTGCAGTCCTCTTACACAGTGGATATCAAGTCCTTCTAGGAGTACTAGGCCTGAGCTATCTCCTAGAGTTTATCATGACCAGGCCTACAAATGATTAATCCATCCAAGTGCCTTGAGAGTGAGTTTGGATTTGTGAAATATTACCAGGCACACCTTGGTGCACATGTCTATGCAGGGAAAGCTTCAGCATCCCACACTATCCTAGATTCTGGGTCATAAGTCATGTCTGTTCAAGAATGCTGGAAACACCATTTCCAGCAGTGTAGTTTGATCTTTTACTTTTAACCACCACCCCCTGCTGTGGTAACAGCAAAAGTCAGCACTCCCTGCAGCCCAAAGGGGCAAGCAGTTACTTCTCAAGCAAATAAAAAATTCTTATGCAGAGTTCTGTTTCCTTATACAATATGAACACATTATTTTTAGTTGGATGCGAACAGAAAACAAAAGGTGGGCAGCTTGTGCTTCTTCAGTGATACCAAGAGTGGGTTCCTGCTGCACTTAACACAGACCCCTGGGGCTCTGTGGGACACCTCTGCAGTGCTGACTGTTGTGCCACAGCCCAGGCTCTCTGGAGCAGTAGCTGGAGGCCATTGGACACCCTGGAATGTGCACAGTGGCATGAAGACTGCTGCATAGGTGGCTGAGTCCTGCTGCAACATGTCAGAGGATGGAGGGAAGAATCTCACAAAACATAAGAAGAGAAAAGAGGGAAATAAGAAAGAAAAGAGCCCAAACCAGAAGGTGAATGTGCTGTCAGTGAAAGACTCCTTCTGTGAAGACTGGGTCTCCTCACATGTTATATAGGGTACAGAGTATTCCATTTGGGGACTATGCAGCTCCTAAAAGACAAGATGTTGCAGTGGTGACTGTTTTGATGCCTTGTCCTTCTCTGGTTTTAGCTCTAAATAAATATTTAAGCTTATTTTATTGTCAAGCATGAAACATATTATTCTAACAGGCACCAGTGGTGGAGACTGATGAGATGAGGATCACCTTCAGCTGTGTAGCAGCATAGTACATCTACAGGAAGGACCTGAAGGAGAAAGCCTCCTGAAATGTAAACACTCATGTTTTATGTTTGGTATGCCAGGAGTCATACAACAGCCCTGTGTAATATGAGAGGGATATCCCAGCTCACAGGGTGATTCAGCAGATTTTTATACAGCATGTTGGCCTTGTCTGTGGGTGATAACTACAACAGTACTACTAACAGGCAGAGTGGTGCACAGGAGGTTATGCTGTATTAACTTTGGAGTCAACACAGTTATCAGAAGAAAGCAATCAGGACCACAGTGGGCAGTTTGTCTTCTGATACCACTCTTCATTCACTGTCTCCTACAATTGTCTTTGGTGTGCATTTTCCCCAGGTCAAATTCAGGGAAACATTTTTGACAGAAAGAGAAAAACACCTTCTATGTCCACAAATGAAATTCAGCAGAAAAAATGTCCTGAAGGAATATCCTCCAACACTAAGGAAGCTTATGAAAGATTCAAGCTGAATTAGTTGATGTGGCTTAGGTAAAGTGGAAATTTGTCAGAAGTAAAAAAAAATAAAATAAAATGATGATTATTATCACAGTTTTGTTGTCTTTTAATTGTGGGAGATTTTCTGCCATGCTGGTTATCTTTAACTAGAAGACTGCCAAATAATGAAAATAGGAAGCACACAATTTTCTGCTGGCACAGAAGTTCCAAATGTTCATGACCTCTTGTGAATCTTACATTTGTACATAGTCTTCGTGAATCAGGAATTTATTTTCTGTAAGTGGGAAGTTACTAAGCAGTCAGAATTGGTTTGATTTGTTTAAGAATTAGGAGTTTGCCATTGGCAGAGAACTGTTTGCAATTCTTTTTGTAGGAGGGGCTACAGACCGTATATAATCTCAAGCCTAAGCTACTGAGAGCTTAGTGCGAGTTATACTGTGTACAAGGTAAGCTTTTTGGATTTTGAACATGAACAGGGAATTAGTGGACTTGAAACTAAGTCAGTGAATGGGTTTTATGGATTAAATATTTGTATGTACCTTCTTTATGAATGTGGTTATGTGCATCAAATGTTAAATTATCAATTAACAGCTTTCTAGGTGTACAGATTTAAGAAAAAAAAAAATGTAGATCTCACCAGTGTGGAATGCTTTGTCTCACCCCTTTCTTCCTACTATGGAGAAGATGACATTATTTACAAGGGGAATATTTTTTTTTTCTAGCCATTTTCTTTTTGCTGCTGTTAATGTTTCAGATTTAGTGTTGACATGGTATTAATAACTGCGAAGCTACTATAAAGTAGCCACTGTCTACATGTTTACAGATGGTTCAGAATGGAGTGGGTGACAGTCTGTCTCAAAGCTGTTGTTGCTTTAAGTTTCAGCAGAGTTAGAATTGGACCAAGTAGGTATTGCATTTTGGCTCTGTCTGTGGTAAAAGCGAATCCAATGTTACCAGAGAAAAAATTAATTTCTATGTCTTTGGGTGCTTGCCTAAAGAAAGGAGAGGAGCGGGGAGTGTTGTAAATGAGATTGAAAGCTTACAATGGGGAAATCAAAAATCCTTCCTGTCACTTTATAATGGAGCATAATGGTTGCTGGAGAAAGCATAGCAATTGCTGAGTTTATACTGTGTATCTGATTAAACAGTAAACTGTACCCTGAGGTAATGCCAAAATAAACAGAGCAGTGTATCTTGCACACTCTGCTTTTCGGTCAGAGCAGAATGTTAGAGCCTCAAAACCAGCATTCTGAATTTTTATTTTGCAAAACTGCCTTCTTTGTTCCAGATAATAGGAAATTAGGCACGTGGAAACATGTCTGGGAAACCCAAGCTGCATTACTTCAATGGACGAGGACGAATGGAGTCAATAGGGTGGCTACTAGCAGCAGCTGGGGTTGAGGTTTGCCTCTGTTTTTTGTACTGAGACCATGTGACAAATATGTATTTTCACTGTTCCTCATATATATATATATATATATATATATATATAAAAAGTGACTGACCAGCAGTTTCAAGCCCTGCATTTAGTGCATTGCTGACCATACCAACAATGACCAGTAACTTCTTCTAAGCAGGGGGGCAAGTTCCTGTTTCACTTCCAAGCACCATGTGCCAAGCCCACTGGAAGCACCACAAATGCCTCTACCCTGTAGCTAGTTAAAAAGTTTAAAACCACAGCCGCAGAAACTGGCTTCTTATCATCTGATCACAGGGGTCAAACCCTTTCAATTCTGAAGACCGTCAGTTAAATCCCAGTGTCCAAAATAGCAAAAAAAATTATTATGCCTACTACAATGTAGGTTATCCTTGAAGGTACTGTATATTGTAAGACACAGAGTAATTGTTTATACCGCCAACATTTTCTGGTATTAAACTGGAGAGAGAGTGTGGGGATCTGTGTATTTTACAAGCTGTGAGTTTTTGTCATGGTGATGGGCAATGTGCCAGAAAGCTGCATGGAGCACAGGATCTTTTCTCTTTGTCCCTCCTTATGCCAGTTTGTACCACAGTTCTGCTGCTGCAGTGTGAATTTACTTAACTTCCTTTCTTCCTGCACCACCTCTTGCCAGCAAGGTCACCGTTTGCTCAGCAGACAGGGGTTTGTGCCTTTCAGTCAACTCAGCTTTAACCAAAATTTTACCTGCAGAAAATTATGGATCACATGTGAGAGAGAAGAGGAGAGGATGTCACAGAGGCAAAATAATATTTTAAAGTTATCGCTTCCAAATCCAATTTATTTTTGTTTTTACTAAAATTCCCCAAAACACAAGCTTTTTGCACTTTCATTGTCTCATACAAAGCAGAACAAAAAAAATACAGCGACAACACAAATTTTTTTCCTGTATTTCCTGCAGTTTGAAGAATGTTTTTTGGAAACAAAGGATGATCTGACAAAGCTACAGAAGGGTAAGTTTCCTTCACTTTTTAATAATTAGATAATAATAATAATACTTAGAAATATTTGTCTTGCAACACCTAAGAAAAAAGAAAATCTAGACTGGATTGTACATGAAGTATCACAGATGCACACTGCAGTGTGTTAAATGGTACCATCCACCCAGTTGCTTCAGTCTTCAGTGAGGTCAGAGGGGACCTCTTGAGATCATGTGTTCCACTTCCCATCTTCAAGCAGGGCCACCTAGAGCCAGTTGCCCAGTGTCCCGTTGGCTTCTGAGTATCTCCAAGGATGGAGACTTCACAGCCTCTCCGGGCGACTCATGCCAGTGTTCAGTCTCTCTCACAGCAAAAAAGCCTTTCTTTGAATTCAGGTGATTCACTCTTCTTTGTTTAAGTTTATTCCCATTGCCTGCCTATGACAATACAGGTTTTTGTTATCAGATCATCTTGAAATGCATTAGCATTTTACGTTGTCCATAAAGTTGTTTTATAATCCGTATGAAACCAGAGCTTCAGATTTCTGAGTTTAACCTGTGCCCCTGGTGTGTTCCTGTTTCCCAAGGCAACTACTTGCTGTGTTATCTTTAGCTTCCATCTTTGTGAACATGATATTCACATTTCCTCCAAACCAAATTACGTGTCTGTGTTATTCCAGTTCACTTGGCTTTTCAAAGAAGTCTGAGCTGGGGCTGTCATTTGCAGTCTTGCTCTCCTTTAGGAAAACGGACTTGATACCTCTGCCACCTGCTGGCTTTCAAAAAGTATTTTGAGACATGAACATAAATGAAAATGTGCCCTTAATAGCGAACAGTTTCTCCGAGTGATTGCCTACAGTGGATATAAAGACAGAGGTAACTGATCAGTTATCTGAGTCAAGAAACATGATTCCACAGAGCGAGTAACGACTTCCTTCTCTGATGGATTCCTGGAGGTGTTTTGACTTACTCCTTCCTAGAATAAGGCTTCTGCAGACTAGTAAGGGATTTACATGGCTACTGTCTCATACCAAGTGGTATTTGCATCTTGAAGGAATGTCATGAAACCCACCCATTATTCCCTGCTTCACACCTGTACAGATGTATGCCCTTGTAGAAAGTCAACGGAGTAGTCACAAAGATACTATATGCATTTATAGTCACATTATATATTGAAAAGCCCTTAAAGAGTCCAATTTTCCACAATACTTGCCAAAGCACGACAGAAACTGGCTGGATCAGATCCTTTGGTCCTCCTCATCTGTATTAGCCTTCATCTGAGTCAGGGCCATACAGCACAGGACTTGTTTACAATAGTGTATGACTGCTAAAAGTTCTGCATTTGGGTGCTTCCTCAGATTTGAAGAAACTTCAAGAAGCTGATTGCTCTAAGTTATTAACAGGTCACTAGGCAATGGTTCTTGGTTTCATGGTTAGTGTTTTTCAGTATCTTGTTGTGAGAATGAGGAAGACTGCCACTGAAAGGGTTATCAAGCTTTGGAACAGGCTGCCTGGGGAAGTGGTGGAGTCACCATCCCTGGAGGTATTTAAAAGACATGTAGACGTTGCACTTAGGGACATAGTAGTGTTAAGTTTATGGCTGGACACAATGATCTTAAGGGTCTGTTCCATGATAAAAATTTTATGATTCTAAATTAAAAAATAATATGTACAGTTACTTTGCCAAGCACCTACTAATGGTTCTCATTCAGAGACTGAATGTCTCCTTGTCTTGTCCCCTTTTCCCTAGATGGATCCCTGATGTTCCAGCAAGTGCCCATGGTGGAGATCGATGGGATGAAGATGGTGCAGACCAGAGCCATCCTTAGCTACATAGCAGCAAAGTACAACCTCTATGGGAAGGACCTGAAGGAGAGAGCCCTGTACTGTAACAGTATCACCTTTGTTCGTTAGACTATAGTTCATGCTACCTTTTTGTGTAACAGAAGAACATGCCAGGTCTCAGTTAAATTCAGGGTGATCCAGCAGCTTTTCCTGCAGCCCATGTTGACTGCCACTGCAGGTGATGTCCACAACAGTAACAACCATCTAGATTAGATAAGCAGCCTGGTGCAAGGGAGTTCATGAAGATAAAAGGTCAATATTGTTATCAGAAGAAGGCAGTCAGGTGCACAGAGGGGGGGCTGTCTTGCTGACGCTGCTTTTCATTTTCTCCTGTAGTTGTCAGCAGCTGCCATTTTCACCACATCAAATTCAGGGAAACATCTTTGATGGAAACAAAAGAACTTGATAACCAGGAATTTTAGAATTAATAACTGGTTATTAAAGGACAGGGCTGTTAGGGCACATGGTTTGTCCTGAAGTATTTTTAACTGCTTCAAGCAAACACATGTCAAGATATTTGTTAGGAATTCTACAAACCTATTTAAGTTACCATGTCTGATTGGATTTTTAACACAAATTTGGATGACACACATGCCAGTTTTGTACTCAGGTTAACCACTTAATACAGAGAAGTATTACCCCTAGTGAAAAATGGAAGGGATACGGTCTTTTAGTTTTTGGTTAGGCACTTTGCACATGTCTTTCACCCACGCTCCTCCCCCTCCACCCCAAAGCTGCTGCAGTCTGGGGGGAACTGCTCCAAGCTATGCATGCTGGATAGAAGAGGCAGAGTTCCCAACATCTCAGTGGGCTTATGCCAGTAGCTATGGTGCTATTCAGGCCTGCTGTGTGTTGACTTGAACAACTAGATCTATTCCTTTCAGAATTGATATGTATGTGGAAGGAATAATAGATCTGAATGAACTACTCATGACCCACGCTTTCCAACCAGCAGATAAAAAGGAGCAACATTTTGCTACTATTGTGGACAAGGCCACCAACAGATACTTCCCAGTTTATGAGAAGGTATGTGGCAAAGATGTAGTAGCTTAATTAATACTGTTCTCCTGAAATTCCTGAAACAAGCAATTTTTATTGAGGAAAACAGAAAAGAAAAGATTACCACTTAAGTATAAATGCTATGGTTTTGGTAGGGATGGGATGAGGATGGAGACAGGACACTACAGAGGGGACAGGAAGTACTACAAATCTGGGAATGATGCAGAGCTGCAAAAACTCAGTACACACTGAGCTCACCAAATGTTCGTTTCAGTCTGTATGGGGTTTTTTTTGACAAAAGATGCCAGAGCATCAGCTTTTACATAAAGTTTCCTCCTGAAGTGCAGAAACTGCTCTACCATACATTCTATGTAAAAGTTTACAGCTCCTTCTGTAACGAGAGGCAGGATGGATTAGCTGAATGTCAAGTCCATGAGGCACAGGTTATATGCGGAAAGCTCCCAATGCATATTCCCAAAACTGTAGAGGAAACAGGTGAGAAGGGAGCTGCCCATCCATGAAAGAGTCCAAGAAACCCTTACTATGCACTGGGCTGAACTTAAGCCTCTTGTAAATATTGTGTAGGCATTTGCAATGATGGTTGTACCCCATAAAGCTTAGCCTTCAACACAGCAGTGCTGACTACTTGAGCTACAGAAGGCAAGAAGGGTACATTTGAGGTACCACAAAGAAATGCAGAAGAGAAAGGACTGATGAATTATACCTAGGATGACAGTGTGGCCAGATGATTTGGTTGTACTGCACATGTTCTTACAACATTTCCTTCTTTCAAGGGTAACTCCGTGACCTTGCTTTGAAGTTATCATAGGAAGTCACACAGAGGGAAAAAAAAATCACATCTGCTTATGGTTCTGTTTTTAGGTTTTGAAAGACCATGGACAAGACTTTCTTGTTGGCAACCGCTTTAGCAGGGCAGATGTGCAACTACTTGAAACCCTTTTGATGGCAGAAGAGTGCAAGCCCGATATACTTGCCAAATTTCCTCTCCTGCAGGTAACTGAATGGACAGTTTTAACAGGAAATGAAGCAAAGCAGGACCACTGATTTAAACTGGCTGAGAAATACAGGAGAGTAGAAGGGTGAGGAAAGAAGTGAAAGACAAAATCAAATATCCTAAGTACTTCTTGCCGGCTTCAAATACTTATGGTTATTGCTGCCCTCTGTCACTTTAGCCACAAAAGTGTAATAGGATGAAGCATATAGATTCTTCTGCAGGATCAACCCATAACGTTTAGAACATGGATAACATCTAAATGTCTGACAGCCACAAGGGTTCTTAAGCACAGTGTTATTTTGGTTTTGTTTTGCAGAGTTTTAAAGCAAGAATAAGCAATATCCCCACAATAAAGAAATTCCTGCAGCCTGGCAGCCAGAGGAAACCACCACTACAAGAAAAAGATGTACCAAAACTGATGAAAATTTTCCACTGAGCAGCAGCCTGAACCCCCCAAAACGCTATTTCATTGTCTTTGTGTTTGCTGACAGTGGCAAAGTGAAACTAATGAAAAGGGCACAAAGGTTTTTGATCTTTCTTTCCTTAGCTACAGAACTGGTTTTAGCCTACTGCAAACATCTCCAAGGTAAATCTACACCAGCAAGTGAAATAGTTCACTGAATTAGGGGGTAAACTGGAAAACACAGAATGCCTGAAATTGAGGGAATGCCTGAAATAAAGTCTTACTAATGACACTCAAAACCTGTTTGTTCAATCACTTCTTGCTGCTGCTTATCTACCTAAGGGCTCTCTGGTTGTGTCTTTCCAGCATTCGCAAGAGTTGCTGGAAAATAGAGGTGAGCCAAACAAGTTGGCTATGTGTCTGTTCTTGGAAATGCCAGGAAAAGCTTGCAGGTTATGCTTGTATGGGTATACAGGTTTGAATTTAGCCTTCCTCTGAACTTAACTTGGAGTATGCTGGGACCAGAGGTCATACTGCACCTCTGGTTTGTCACTAGATGTGTAAACTCTTGTACTGTAATTTCACCAATTATTTCCTTTAACCAAAGCTCTGCTGTAGCAGCTAAAAGCACTTTGCAGACTCAACTGAGAAATTAATTCTTGTTGCCAGCTGTAAAGTTGAAAACTTCTCGAGGAAGAAGGAGTTACACTGGGGTCAGGTGCCTGGGAAACCCTGAACTGTAGGACTTCATGTTGACTTATGCCACTTTATATTAAATTTAAATACAAGTTGTAGCTAAGTTGTACATTATAATCACTCAAATCAAGGTCTAATACTGAGAAGCTAACAGAACAGTTGAACACATAAATATGTATATTACTCAAACACTAAATCAACCAGGTATGTAAATGCAATAGCCAATGCCCTAAAACTAATGCTCCAGTATGCCCAGTTATAAGGCAGGCAAACTCAGAACACCAAAACCCTTGCTAGCACTGGCACTTTGTTTATAAGAAATGCCATGTGTCTGGATCCAGTTTTTAGCATCATGAAAGGAAAAAAACCCAATGTTTTTCAGCAACAAAGCATTTATGAGAGTTGTTGCAGGAGCTGTTTCCCTGGCACTCCAACGAAGCGCTCGGGCAGCACTTTGCAGCTGCTGATCCGGGTCAGAAACTCGAGCTGCAAACTTGGCCGTGGCTGCCGAGTCGCTGCTCTGCGAGGCCCTGCACAGCACAGACGGGGGGGTTCAGGAGCACAGAGCCCCCGGCACACCGGCAGTCTATCCCTCGGCCAAGCAGTCGCTGTGACCTCAAGGTCACAAGCCGCCTCTAGCGCCCCAAAGCCTTTCCTTCTCGTGCCCCAGCCGCCGTGACCCGCTGAGGTGCAGCCGCGGTACCGCGCAGACCTCGACGCCAGCCCCGTGGAAATAGTCCCTTTCCAAGACTTCAGGCCGAGGGGCTCTGGGATGCGGCTCAACCCCGGGAAGCCCCAGTGCGCCAAGCCCGATGGAAAGCGGGGGCGGGCCGTAGGCAGGGTCGCTGAGGGGAGGAGCGGCCGCCCCTCGGCGGGCCGGGCACTGGGGGCAGGTACGCGCCGGGCTGCTGGGGGCGGTGCATTTGGCGGCGGTGTGGCCCGTGCGGAGGTTACTGGCGGCGGCGGTTGGGGGCTGGAGGGCTGTGGTGGGCTAGGGTGGCCCAGCGGGGGTGCGGAGCGGGGCTGTGGCGGTCCCGTCCCGGCGAAGGGTGTGAATTTTGCCGCAAAGCACGGGGTGTGGCGGCGGGGTGCGGGCCTCGGCGGCTCCGGGCAGCGGGCCGCGGGAGCGTGTGCCGCCCTCCTGCCGCCGAGCGAGCACCTGCGGAGCCGCGGAGCGTGTTACCCGCCGCTGCGAGGTGCGGAGGGCAGAGCTGCGCAGGGCCGGGCCGGGTCGGGTCGCCTGTCCTCGGCAGGACAGCCGCGCAGGGAAGGAGCCCGCTGCCTGCGGGGCGGGGGGGGCCTGCCGGGGGCACTGCCCGGAGGGCGAACGGCGAGTGCGGGACAGAGCGGGTGGTAGTTCAGGGCCGTGCTCGGGTGTCCTGCGGCGCTGCTCGCGGGCGTTTGTCCGGGGTTACCCCCAGCCTCTCTCCTGCAGCAGGGACCCGCGCCGCTCTGCACGGGGCGAGCTTGGCTCTGCATCAGCAGGGGACGTGAAGAGGGATTGCTGTTTGGAGTGAAAAGTTTTAAAGCCTCTCGGGGTAGTTTGCCTGTCGCCTTGTTCGAGCACTCCTTCTAGCTCGGGTGGTGGAAGGAACGCTTTTTGCATCCAGACTTGGCCTGAGTCCCAGTAGAAGCCACAGGCTGCTGAGCAATTCCAGTCTTAAGACGGTCTTGAGAGCGAACTGGGCTCGATGCGGTAGGGGGCTTGTGCTGTAAGGTCATTCTGCTTGAGGAGCCCTGTGTGAGCCGTGCTTGAGGAACAGTGTGACAGAGAAACACTTTGGGGCTGTACATCTAATTAGGAAGAAAGTTTAAGTTCTTGCAGCAGATTACAAGCTCGCTGTTAAATTCACTTACTTATTTCTCACTGGAACTCCAGTGCCTGAATTGTTTTGGACAAAATAGTGTGTTGTTTTTGGTTTTTCTTTTAATACAGTGATCACAGCGGTAGCTGTCATTTTGACAACTGCCTGGCTGAGGTCCAAGGAAGGTCTGATGTACTAGAACATGAAAGAAAGTTTGTGATTTCTTTTCAGGTCTATTACTGCTATTCAAGAAAGATAATTTACCAGCTTTGCTACTCTTTTGTGACTCGCTGCTTTACCAAAGGATATTCATTGCAGAGCAGTAACAGAGTCACCGAAGTACTTTGCAACCCTATGTAATTGTTCAGCCTAAATCCCTAACTCAGTCCTTAAGAAGTGCAATTACAGGAAAATGTTTTTTCTTACCCACACAAGGATTTTCTTTTCTTAGCAGTCTTTTGGAGCACCTCCTCAAAGACAGAGTTGCTAACTTTTCATAGTTCACTGATAAAGCAAATTCTTCCTTATCTCTTATCTCCCTCCTCTAACCACTAGATCATGTTTCACAAGGCCTTTGTAACTCTTCTTCATTGTTTTTGCTAATTGAAAAATTTCATTGCACGCTGTGTATCAGTGCAGTTTGAGGAAAATGTAAGCTTTCCTTACCCACACAAAATGCCTCAACCCTTGGCCGCTCCCCACAAGGAACTGTGATGCACAAATACAGGTTATGTTGGTACCTGGACTTTTTTCCACTGATACTTGCCCTGCTCTTCAGCTTTACCAGCTGTTGGGAGTGGAGCACTGACCTGACAGTGGCGAGTGGGGCTCCGACTGGGCTGATTTTTTTCATCTTTATCTCTGCTTCAGGAAGAGTTCAGGGAAGTTTGTTCTTTCTGCTTGTGCTAGCCTGTCCTTGTGTGTTTCCCACGTGCTGGAGGTTAGCGTGCTTTTCCAGTCTCTGAGGGTCCAAGTGCAGTTCTCCTCTCTCATGGAGTCAAGTTGAGACTGTTATCTACTTCCTGAGTGGCAGGGAATCAAGTATTTTTGCAGCATGGAAGACTGAGAGCTCTTTGTATAGTGTTATTCACACGCTTGTGGGAACTAGAAATGGATCGTAGGTCCTGTGTGGAAGACCTACCAAGGCAGCAATAATAAAGGCACTTCTCTAAATGCCTTAAGTGCCCTATTTCTCTTTGGGTATTAGCAATCTAGCTCACCATCCTGCAGCTGTAGACTACCTGCCAACTCCGAACTGTCAAGACATAATCAAGTCTTTATTATCAAGCACATATTTATATATCAGGAGAACTTTGTTGCAAGAGACTGGAGTGTCTGGGGATATAGACATTGCCAGGGCCAGGTGGAAGCTGAGCAATGGTTTTGAAGATCTGTATTTTGGACCGAGACGTCAGATTTCTCCTGTGAGTCCAGCTCCTTGTCAAGAATTGCCGTTTGCTGTATGGCCTGTTGAAGATACCACCCCACACAAAGGACTTCAGTGAAGAAGGCCAAGTGTGCAGTCTCCCCTCGCACTGTTGTACTGTTTGTTTGTGCCTCTTCACTGATGCTTTTGGGTTTATGGCCGAAGTTTCCACTGTGTGGCTCAATTCCATACTGTAAAGTCTATGCAAGAAAAAATAAGCGCGCCTGTAAACAGATAAACCTTGGCTTGACGATGAAGCGCTCTGTTAGCCCGTGACTCTGTCTTCTTACGAAATCTGCTTTGTTCTTCTAGGACCCATTAGTGATAAGAGTACAGTGTCAGCTTTGTTTCCAGCACCAGGCAAGCTCACGCCAGCTAATGAGTTCATACTATGGCATGTGACTGCAGTTGTTAGTGAGATCTGAAAGGATGAAGTGTTTCTTCCCAGTGCCATCATCCAGTGGGCTGACTTCAGCCCCCTGCTGCTGGGGGCAATGACCAGGCCTTATCTGCCCAACAGAAGTCACGATGTCGTTTGTTTGGGTTTGATTTTAAAGTTAAAGTTCAGGGCCAATAGGATATAAATCCCTGTTTCATTTTAACCATCGTTCATAGGATTGGAATGGGTCTGCATTCCTTACGAGGGATATGTTGTGATTTGGCTAATGGTCAAAACAGAACTAGCTAAATACGGGAGTCAGCAGGCCTGGTGAATTATATACTGGAACATATATTGCTTTTATAAGCTCATATTGATAAAGGCACAGCAGCATAGGCCTCTGGAATGTCATAATAAGAGAGGTGAAGGTAATGCTGGTGTCTCTGGGTTGGTGGTCTTGAGAAGCAACTCATTTGATGTAGTACATTTTCAAGCCTGGTATCATGTGGATGCTGTCACAAAACCCAACACCTACTGAAGGGTTTGTATCACTCTAGGTTAAAAATGTGTTTATTCAGGAAACCTTACAATTGTGTTTTGGTCATAAAACTCATGAGCTTTAATATTTTTAAAGATACGTATATGATTTGGTAGGTGCTCATTGCATTTTGTCAGGATTCTTTTTGACTTGCTGCCTGTTCTTCTGGTAGTATGTACTTTTTTTTTTCACCAATGCACAAGAAATGGTTGCATTAAGCCCAAATATCTAGGTCTTGATTGCCCTTCTGCTTTCACATTCATCCAACTGTTTTTAGTAGTTTGGAGTGGAACATTTTAAATGCTAATTTAAAACATGCTTTTTATAAGATCCTTCTCTTAAATTTATCAGGAAACAAGAACTCTGAGATCATGTCGGAGAAACCCAAGCTGCACTACAGCAACGGAAGGGGGAAGATGGAGTCCATTCGATGGCTGTTAGCAGCAGCCGGGGTTGAGGTCTGTATATTTTTTTTCTAAATAAGGTAATAGATTAATCAGTGATTAAAATAAGTATTCTTTAGAAAGGTTTCCCAATTACATCTGTGCTTAGAGAAATGCATCTTGCAACACAAAATACGTAGATTCAGTGATGCGCTCTCTCAAGTTGTAGTTATTGAATGTATTTCTTAAGCAACAGTTGCTAAGTAAAGGGATTTTAACACATAAAGAGAATTGTTAACTATCATTTTTGAAATGTAGTTTAAGCTGAGGAGATCTTAAATTGTTGCTACAGTCCAAAACTGAGAATCTCTGGATTTTTCTGAATGCTTATTGCTTCTCTGTTTCTCGCGATTGTTCTCACTGAAAGACCATGTGTACCGCATGAAAAACTTTACAACTTTATCTCCCAAGTGGTTTTCATTCTTTGGGTATGGATGTGAGTAGGGTAAATCAGGAAAGCTGCCCTGAAGGCAGTGGGGGAAGCTATCTAGATTCACATCAGGTGAAAACCATCCTAAGGCATCTTAATTTCTACATGCAATTTTTGCTTGAATACAGTACTTTGAAACTGATTTCTCAGAAACTATTTATACTGCATGGGAAATAAAAGGCTTTTTTTAATGGTTTCACTTCTGAACATTTGCTGACAGAGAAGCTGCAGAGCACGAGCGCTGAGGAAACAAAGACCTTGCCTTCATTCAAATGTCCCTCTCAGTTAAAAAAAGTAAACTAAAATGCCAGCAGTGGGAAAGAGGGAGCTAAATGCTGTGTAACAAGGCATAACTTATTAAAAATTCCTCATTATCTCACATGGCATCATCTGCTTTGAAGTGCATGATATGGTGTCTGGTAACTGTACGGGCTAGTAGATTGGCCTTTATAAAGAAGGAAGCTGTTTTTGAAGTGTACAGCATTGTACGTTATTGTGGGGCTGGGGAGACCATAGTCCTAGGTTATTTGTTGGAACAGAGATGAAGAATGGGAGTAGTGGGTCAACACAATCGTGAGAAGTATGGGGAATAGTGTGGAGAGTTGGAGTCTGACGTCCAGACTCCCGCTTCCCCATTGCCTCTGGAGTGACACAGTGGTGTTTTCTCTCTTTGCTTTTCAGTTTGAGGAAGAATTCATAGAAACGAAGGAAGACCTAGACAAATTACGCAGTGGTGAGTCTGTAAGCTGTGCCCTAAACATAAATTCACACCAACATAACAAAGGGATAACAGATGAGATTTTTGTAAGACCTTCAATACAAGGTGACCTGTAAAGAGGAGATTTGAGAGACCTGCTTGCTTGCGAATGCTTTTGTCCCTCAGAATTGGAGATTGTTTGATGTGTTATCAGGTCTCTTTCTCAGATAGTGTAGTACTGCAGCAGCCTAAGTAGTTTTCTTCTTTTGTTTCCCTAGATGGAGTCCTGATGTTCCAGCAAGTGCCCATGGTGGAGATCGATGGGATGAAGATGGTGCAGACCAGAGCAATCCTCAGCTACATAGCAGCAAAGTACAACCTCTATGGGAAGGACCTGAAGGAGAGAGCCTGGTAGGGTAACAGTGCATACTGTCCTTACTAATACTTTTCCATAGTTTTTAATATTTATGGGAAGAATATTGCTGTGAAATATCTTCATGTAGAGGTGCATATAGATCTGCTGGTGCTTTGTCTCCTCAGATCTGGGGATTAGGGGAATGGACTTTGTGACCGATAAATGATTGTTAATTGAGAATGTTGTGCCCACCTTCAGGCTTATTTGATTTAACAGAGGCTAGGAGTGCAGTAAGCTCCTGGGCAACTGCAGGACCTTAATACAATGATAAAGGCTAAGTATGCTTTTTTTTTTCTCTTTAAACGGGGAAACAGGAGGAAAAAATACAGCTTCCTGAAAAAAAAATTGTCTTTCAGTGTTCTAATTTAATTTTTTTTAAATTTTCCTTTTTCTTTGTAAATAATCTTTCGTAGATGATTTAAAAAAAGACATATTCAGTGGCTTAATGCTACTGAAAGTTAAACCAGTATTTTCCCAATACTGTTTTACTGTGTAAGCTGTGGATACTTTCCATTGTCTTAATTAAAGGGCTAATGCAAAAGCAAAAATCCTTGTTTTCTCTTAAAAAAAAAAAAAGTCATTGAAAAGTCCAATCAGCTCCTTAACCTGACTACCACTCACTGTAAAGGGTTTATTCCGTGATAATGGAGGGGCAACTCCTGAGATTGTGGGGATTATTATGGACTGGCACATCTGAACTGGAAATTGGCAGCCATTTGTTGCTGAGATCCTTTCATGATAAGACCTCAAAATGACTTTTTTTTAACCTAATGTGGTTTGCATATGTGGTCTTTTCTCCCATGGCATAGATGAATTTGTTATCAGCGGTAGTGTGAAGTCCACTTTAAAATACATTACTTGCAGGCTTTTATTTGTACCTTGCTTGTTGCAGACACTGTGAGCCTGTTTATGAAGACCTGTGCTTTGAAAAAACCTGATCTGGAATCAAAGTGGAAGAACAAGAAAACAAACCAGCGTCTTATGTTACATTCACTAATAAGCATTTTACTCAGTGATGACTTCAGCACTGTATTTCAAGGAAATAACCAAAATGTAATGTTCATATTATAAATGTGAAATAAAACTGTTTGTTTCAGGATTGATATGTATGTGGAGGGAACAACAGACCTGATGGGGATGATCATGTATCTCCCTTTTCAACCAGCTGACACAAAAGAGAAGAATCTTGCCTTAATCATTGAACGAGCTATAAACAGGTACTTTCCTGTTTATGAAAAGGTAAGTGATAAATCACCAGTAATCCACAAAGACAGTAAAGTAGGGTACAGGTTCCCCCCATCCCTCTCCCCCGGCCCCAGAGAACAACTTTCCAGAAGGCAAGTGACAGTACAACTGTGGAACTGTATGATGGAGACAGCATTTGGCAATGTGAAAAGGGCCACAAAATAATATTGAGCTGGTTTCAGTACTGAGTATCTTTGTTGTCTTCTTTAATACTCCTCAAAGAGCAGATCCTACTTTTTAAACCTAGGCTGATAGCTCCCAGCATTTTGCATAAATGCACCATTGAAATGCCTGTGCCAGCTGTCAGAACTTACTGCCTGAAAGTCTATATGCTCTTGCTGGCCAAAGTTAAATATAATTGTACTTTATAATTAAGGACCTCATTCTATGACCTTTTTCAACCCCATTGCTTTAATATATTATACATACTGTCTTCTTCTGAATGGCTATTGGGGCATCCCTATGTGTGCACAAAGAAGCTGTTGCCTCTTTGTTGCTGTGCTTGCCACCCCCATCGAGCCTGTGAAGAGTCTTTCTTGCCAAGGCAAGAGTTGGTCAGGAGGAGATGGGTTTGTTCTTTGCTTCTCCCTGGAACACAGCCTGGATGTTCCCAAATTACCATTTTGTACCAACTTGCTGTTTATTCTGTTGTGTTGTTTTGTTTCTCCCTTTAGGATACTATTATTATTATTATATTTTGTGTTAACATCTTCCTGTCTGAATTGAGCCAGCTGTCATCCTCATCTCAGTAGCCTACTTCTCTTGGCAACTTTACCTTTTGTACCTTGTATAGCTGTACTATACAGACTGTCTCACAGCGCTTTCTCAGAGTGTAGCAGCCTCCTCAGCAGTCTGTGCCAAGGGTACAAAGCTGTGTTGTTTCAGAGCTGAGCCAGGTTTCCAGCTTGAATCCTCATTTCACAGGCAGCTGAAGTCCATTCAGAAAATACAGGGCTTCATGCAATTTCACGAGCCTCTTTCTCGGAGCCTTAGATGGCACAAGTGAAATCCACAGAGGCTGCACTGTGAAAAGACACTGCAGATAAACAACATAAGAGAGCCCACCTGTAATCAGAGTTCACAGAGATGCACTGCCATCTCAAACGGCTGTGCTGAGAGAGCTTGGTTGCACATGTACATCTTTCAAAGACTTGAAGTCTGATAACACAAGTATTTAAGTTTTTAAAAAATAAAAGAGTAAACTGGGATACCAGTGTTCTCTGAATTGTTGCCTCAGTGGCACTAACTACCATTTGATATGTTTTAAGTGTGTACACTTACTGGAGGAAAGTCTTTTAAAATAATCCTTGCTCACTTATGGTCAAGACACAGCTAAACGTTTCCATGATTGTTAGCCCAATTAATTTTACTGGAGTAATTAATAATTCTCTTTCTTTATCAGCTGTTTACATTGCCCATTGATTCAGCTCAGCAGGGTTTCCAGTCCAGGTGTTATGCAATCCTGACAGAAAGTATTCCTAGCTGTGAGAGTTCACTTTAAACACTCAGCAGCCAGATAAGAGTGGAAAAAGGCAAAATAAAGCACTGCAGGCAATCTGACTCCAGTGCTCTGTTTGGGAGTTTCTGTAAGGCTTTGATAGACAAGCTGTGGTGCACCTTGTTAGACCAGTATAGGAAGCAACTACGTGAGGGTATCAGCTTTGCCTCTGTCAGAGGTTACTGCTTCTTTTACAATAAAACTGGCAGATGGGACTGGAGAAGGAATTGGCTTCCAAAGTCACAGACTTGTTTTAGTGCACATTTGTTAGTAGTGTGGCATTAGAGCAGCCTAGGCATGGATGCATTTCCTTCTCTTGCTGATACTACAAGGGTGATATTCCTCAAGAGAAAGGTAGACTGGAGAGCTGGTAACTCCTCTGAAGCTGTTACAACAACTTGGCTGTTGCAGCTGTTAGTAGCTTTGGTGGGCTGTGATTCCTGCCTCAGCAGTTTGCCATGAAAAGATCCTTCCATACAGCATGAAGGGTCGAAAGGCTGTCTTCTTTCATACCTATTTCAAACTATAGTCAGCAATCTCTGATTTTGCTGAAACTGGGAATTCACTTGACTTCTTTAAAAAAAATAAAGTATGCTGCAGGTAAACTCTCCTGACTGCCTCTTCCAATTACTTTAGTCCTGTTTCTTTCATATGATTTAAGTTTTGTGGTACTGGACTTGCTACAGCTACTTGGTGTGGTAGGTGAGAGTGATAGGTCCACATGCACTGAAACATGAGTTCTGATTTCATGTTTTGTCGTGAGAATATCTATCCCTTCCTAACTTTATAGGTTCTTGCATGGATTTGCTCTGCTGTGTGTTTTTGTAGAAATCTGTAGTTAAGTATCTAGATAAAATCATTACATCCTATATGATTTGTTTGGTATTTTGTAGGCCTTAAAAGGACACGGGAATGACTATCTTGTTGGCAACAAATTAAGCTGGGCAGACATCCATCTGCTGGAAGCCATTTTAATGGCAGAAGAATGTAAGCCTGATATACTGTCTGGATTCCCTCTGCTACAGGTTAGTAATCTCCTGTTGTCAATATGAAATGTAACCTACAAATGTCACTGCCTGCCCAGCTTTAAAAGTCATTGATGTTTACATCTTTAGAACCATTTCAGTAACTGTGTTACTGACAGTTCTCCGGTCTGCTTCTTTTGATGACAACAACCTGAATACAGGCACTCTGCCTCCCCCCTAGAGCTGCTGGAGGCTCTCCTTTCTACAGCTCTACTTTTACCAGCTGTTCCCAGCTGGCAGGAATTCACTTTTAATGCTGCCAGTTTGGTCCTGTAACTGCTACTTCCATGTCTTCAAAGACAGTAGTGAGCATCAGGAGGGGAAATCTGTGGCCTGTTGTGGCTGCAGTTCCTACCCTTCCCTTTTTGCTAGCAAAACTCTATTTTGAAATCACACACAAGAGCTGTTAAGTTTCTTTTGTCTTCCATGGTGCTTTGCACTGGGGTATTCCTGTTCTTGCTGCTGCTTCTTTTTTTTCCCCCTTTTTCCAAACATATCTGTAATATTTGGATTCAGGCTGTGGTTTGGTTTTTTGTTTTTTTTTTTTATTTCCTTTTTTTCTTCCACCTTTACGAGATGAATCTTAACTCTTTAATTAAAATTAATTTCTCCCATCCCTATCTGGAAAACAAAGGTAAACTTTACAGCACCAGCACTGCAGATCAGAATATTCACACTTGGATTTTCCAAGAAGACTAATATATTATAGGTGTATTTTTGCCCTTTTTTTTTTCTTGTCTTTTAATGGAAAATGCTGAGTGCTGAGCTGATTATAAGGAGCTACTACCTTTCTCTGCTTAATAAGTATATCTCAGAAATAAAAATCCAAATCACCTGATTTTTAAGCTATAGTATGGAATTACAATTTCCTTACTCTCACTGGCTTTACTGCTGCTTCTTACAGGCTTTTAAAGGAAGAACAAGCAACATTCCAACCATCAAAAAATTTTTGCAGCCTGGCAGCCAGAGGAAGCCACCAACAGATGAGAAGTTTGTTGCCGTTGTGAAGAAAATATTCAATATCTAATGACGTGGCTGCTGAAGATAACACACTGTAGTAGATGACCAGAGCTGTGCCTTACAAGCATAAACTGCATAGATGCATTCTGTAGCTTGTATCATATAGCCAGTGACATGATAATCATTAAAACAGAATATACTTTAAATTAGAGTAAAAGGCTGATTTGAACCTGTTGAGTCCATAAAATAGCATTTCATGAAGCAGTTACATGAAATAAAATACACTGATACTTCATGTTTAGTTTTTTTATGACAGAACATGGCTGGTAGGGTTAAATGTTGCAGCTGTAGCTTCCAGTGCTGTGGAGAGCCCCCTCCTGCCCTTTATGAACTGCAGGAGAGAACAGCCACTCCATAAAAATGGGGAAGGCATTTAAATTCAGGCCTAGAATATTTTTGTTTTGCTCTCTAGCTGGTCTCCTAGACCAGAGTTCACTGTCCCCCTGCTGTATTTCCCTGCTGTCTGTACTTTCAGAGTTGCGATTTAAGAAGTAATAATAAAAAAATATTAAAACTCATGACCCTCATACATTTATGGGCAAAAGTAAGAAACTTGTGTAATCCCCACATGACTCAGAAGTGATTTTGTTCACTGAAAGATCAAAGTACTTGTGTTTAATTATCCTGATGTGATTTTCATCCACTGAAAGCATCTATTCCCTTGCTCTTCTTTTTGCTGCTTGGTTAGATGGTCACAGTGAGGAAAATGCTACTTGACTGGGTTTTTTGGTAAGGTTTTCCCTTCTCCGGTTACTTCTCAGGCAGTTGTAAAGAGAACTGCACTGGGTTCTTACCTTTCCAGTATAAGAGTTACTTTTATCTCAACGGTGCTTAAAGCGCTCACTGCTCTGTCAGATTCTTTACCCTAATGCCATGGGAGCCATCACCCTTCCCTTTAACACTGCCAGAAACTTCTCTTCCTTGCAGTTAGTTGTTTTTTGCAGCAGGACTTGAACTGATTAGGCAGAGAAAACAGTCAACCACAGCATTGCTGCTCAGCAAAATGCGCTCCTTTTCAGACGTGAGCCTAAGAAGAGCCACATCATGTGTCTCAGAGGGACAAAGCAGAAATGCCCCAACTGCTTCAGTCACTGCCCCGGTGAGCTACTGAAGAGTTGTACATTAGAACTACCTAGGTAGCTGGAAGCAGTAGTTTGCCATGCCCACCATAGTACTCCAGTTCCATTGAGCTATACCTGCCTCTGTTCCACACGAGCGCTATGGTCACTGCACCATCACAGAGACTGGCACAGGACAGCACCTTGGTGTTTTGTGAGTCCTCAGTCCCAGAGTGGTATGTTGGACTTGCTGAGAATGCTTCTTCTTCGGGCTGCTCAGGGATTTCAGCAAAAACTTCTGGATTACAGTTGGGTTTAGAGGCTGGGCCCATCCCCCTGGCCCCATGGGCTAATCCAGAGAATGCACAGAAGGCTCAGTTTTGGACAAGCTCAAAGATACAAAATCTTACTGCATTTAGGATCTTGGGTAGCAGCAACTGCAGGCTGGCTTCTGCATTTCAGCACTAGGGTCCCTAGGCTTTTAATTGGAGCTTAATCTAAGGCAGGATCCACCTTGTCTACAGTACAAGTGCCCAGAGCAGCTTTGCTCACCCATGCCTGTTACGGTACATGGCAGTTCAGTTCCTCTGACATGCCTTGAAGTTCTGCTTCAGGATGAAACGAACCACATCTTATATATGTGCCCAGCTGTCAACCCAATTTGAAATCCATAAGGTACCAGCTCAATCACGTGTAAGCCTGGCAACACCTGGAGGTCACAGGTACCAGCATTTGTTAGCAAAAGATGCTGGAGGCTGTGGTTTGGGGTCCCTGGGGGTTCTGTGCCTTTTTTATTTTTTTTTTGCCAGTCGTGCCTTAGACACCCGAGCTGCTCACAACACATTGTCACCACCTCACCCCTCTCAAGAATAATAAGCATGGTATTCCACTGATGGCTTTGTGCAGCACTGAGATCTGTTATACGATAGCCTTTCTAAGCAAACTCTCTATGAAAAAAATGAAAAGCAGCAAAATTTCTCTTTGTCTACAATAGCACACTCACCCATATTTAGTTTCCTAACTATCTGGCT
The DNA here is from genome assembly GCA_024336885.1 of Actenoides hombroni. Lineage (NCBI taxonomy): Eukaryota > Metazoa > Chordata > Aves > Coraciiformes > Alcedinidae > Actenoides > Actenoides hombroni. The sequence continues at coordinate 745,231 of WUAM01000053.1, forward strand.
GCACCTTCCTGTACACCAGAAGATAGTCTGAGCCACGCTTTGAGACCCAGGGAAGAATTAATTATTTTTATGCAAACCAAAGGAACCTCAACTCCTGAAAAGTTTGCCTGAACGCTCTCCTTTGCTTACGGAGAGGACTTCAGCAAGATCATCTGTGTAAGACCACATTGGCAAACCTGTTAAAAAAGTATTGAGGTTGAGAGTTTAGAATCTACTTGTGGAAGATGGTGAACCTTCCTCAGCTGTGGTTTGTGTCAGTGGGACAATATGGCACGTGTTTTAAAGCAGGACCAGGTGCAAAGAAGAGCACCAGACTCTTCCATTGACAAAATGGCTCACTAGCCTGCATAAAAACTGAGAAGATTTCAGCAATTTACATTTTATTTTAACACTGATAATAGCTTGTACATTTAGAACCCGTGGAACAAGAATGCCTGTCTGAAAGGAAGGTGAGTTTTCTAGTGCAGCACAGTATAGGCCTGAGCCTTTATTGATTAGTAACTGACATTAGGATTAGAATTGATTACTTAATCTCAGAAGCTACAAATTTATGGTTCAATACAATATACCTTTTTAGCATAAACATGTACTTGTATATATTCTCTGAGAGATACAGTGCAAGACTAATTCAGTTTGTTGGGGTGCTCAGCACCCCTGAAAGAGATCAAAATTGCAGAAAAAGATCCCTTGAGTTAACAGACTGCTTAAACAGAAGCAGATCAAAATATATCATCAACAAAACACTCGTTTCAATTAAAAAACCCCAAACCTTGCAAAATATCAGTAAATGTCAATAATCAAATAACTGATACAGATCTTTTACAGAAAAGATAAATGCAATTAAGACTTGTGTTCAAACGTGTCTTTCAAGTATGGAGAGCTTGTCTGTTCGGTGGGCATGGCAGTCACACTTCGGTTCTTAAGATTCTACATTCTCCTACAGCAGCATAAAAACAAGCCTCAAAATCATCAAAAGGCTGCAAAAAAACCCAGAACAAAACCCATAAATATGGTTGTGAATGAAGAAAACCAGTGAAAGCCATCATTAAATACAAGTGCATTCACAAATACCTGACGCTAGGGCCTCTCGTAAGCAACTGTTTAAAATGACTAGATCTACGCCCCCTGTGGCTGTTGAAACACACAGGCCACCTCGCCTTCAAAAGTGACCCACAATGGAAAAGAACATTTTGCAGTTTAAATCCCCATCCTTCAATTTTGCACCTTGACAGTTTGCATCTGATTTTTTCCTCCCTGTATGTAATTGGGACTAAACCAGCTCATGGTGTTGTATTAAACTTGGTGATAACGAAGCAACAGCTACTCCTTCAGAAGATGGAGATCTGACTTACAGATGAAAAATGTTCCGAGTGACAGACACACCGGGAAAAACAGTTTGGACTTACTGCATTATTTATCTCCAAAATAAACAGCAGCAATAAAGCAGTTGGAGTGATTAGAAACATCATACTTTGCAGTAATGCTGACCAAAGTTCTTAGGGTCAGGTGAAAAATGCCTTAGTTTTCAAAGGTGCTGCCCTTCCAGTCGCTCTGAATGCTGCACTTCTAAACCAAAGTGCTGGTCATTTTTAAGATGACTGTGTTGTATGAAATTAGATGACTAATTTTATGCATATGTGTTTGAAAACACTGAGGCTTACCTCAGGTTCTTCCAAGAGCCTTATCAATAAGCATTAATATCTAACTGTAGAGCTCTCCTTTGTGTGCTGAGAAAGTCAGTCCATATCAGATGTAGCTACCTAGTGAGACGAAAAAGCTGTTCACTGGAAGCAGGACTGTGACCTCCAAACTAATGCCACTTAAACTGTGCAGTTGCTGGATGACAGTGACTTCCACTGATACTGGCTTGAATCAGATGTCAAATGGCAACTATCTGAAAATCAGCGAAATCTTTATATCAAGATCCTGAACATATGTTTACCTCAGGCACGCTACTAGTCCGGCTGGCATTACTTTCTTGGACCTCTTGAACCTCATTCCCATTACAATGGTCAAAAGAAAAGCTGAAACTGTAAAAGACAATTCAATATATTCACATTCTCACTTCTCCCAGTGAACCATTCAGGAACATGTAGAGTTATCAAAGGTCATTGCTATGTTTTGCTATCAACTGTAATTTAATAAAACATTAGATCAGAGATAGGGTCTATAAAAACGTTCTTGCTTTTCCAAAATACACCGCTATGATTTCTTTCACCTACAAGTAAAGTTTCCACGTTCAGCAGAATGCTAAATCCTATTCCACAGATACTAAGTAAGTTTGTCAGATAGTGAATTCTACTCCCCCATATCTACATTCATGAGGATACAAATAAAGGAGGAAGAATCTTCATCATAACAGTAACATCTATGCTGAATAACAGGAATAGTGCCTCATAAATCCCACCATCCTAGACCACTGCAGCTGTTTTCTAATTATTCAAGGAGCTAGAGCATCCAACTTTATCTGTTTTCTTTCTAGAATGTTAGCTCCTTATTTGCTGAGCCTTAAAAACTAGATTGGAAGATGAGATTGCCACTTGTTTTCACTACAGTTCTTCCATCATGACCACAAGTTCCCTTGCTTCCTTTTGCTACACGGGGAACCATCCCTGTCTATCACAAAGGTGGCAGCCCAAGAGGGCAACAAATGCAGTACAAGCAGCAGAGAACAATCATGAAAGGAATTGCACCTTCTTCCTGGAGCAGTTTTACCTAAAAATGGAGATAGCAATGAACTGATCAGACCTGGGGATTTCCTATTGAACTATGGCTGCAGAGCACTACATAATGTGAATGAGCAGATTGATGAGAATACATAAAACTCTGCAAAGGTAGCTAGATTCACCAGAGAACTGTCACCTGAAATGCTTCCTAGAAGTGGGCAGAGAGGCAGGAGTTCTCAAGGGCAGCTGGGCTCTATCACTCTTGCAGCTGAAGTAATGGCAGTTACACAAATCTCCTTCCTTTTTTATGGAGCAGTTAAACCATCTGGCTAATTCTCTTCAAACTCCACTGTCTATGCTGGTGGACAGTCCTGCGCTCAGAGGTGTCAAAATAAGTTTTAAACTCATTCCAGCATTCTAAAACAAGCTCTGACAGTTACAAGCACCTTACAAAACTCTGCTGGCTATGCATGTGTTTTCATTAAAGACACCCTGCAAAAAAACTATTACGCTCCATTATCCATTGCTCTTATTTTCTGGTCCCATGGCCTTGATCCTCTCAGGAATGTCTGAAGAGTGAACTATTCCACTGTATGTGTCTTGCCAGAGTCCTGAGTATACTTACGGTTGACTACAAGCTACAAAGCATGTTCACTCTGCAATGTTCTTTTTTTTCCCCAGTTACTAGTATCTGGCTTTCCACAAGTGTCTGTGAGTTAAGATGTTCAACTTTCAGACCTGATCTTCAGAAGTGCTAGATACTCACCGTTTCACCTTACATCAGTCAGAGAAATTCAAGAAATCAAGCCAAAATCAATTCAGTAAGTCACATTCGAATGAGAAATTCAGTAAATCGGGTGCACTAACTCACACGCTGAATAGCACTTGTTGCATACTGAAGTCTGGATTTCTACAGCCACTCCAAACACAAAAAAACTGCATGAAAGCATTCCAGAGAGCACACAGTTCATTTCAGGGGGAATGGGAAAGTGCGTGAAAGAATAATTCATAAAACTAAGATCATCTGCCTGGGGTATCAGTATGCTACATACTCTTTGTATGTAGGCCAAGTTACAAGAACTCTACTATCAAGGTCTTGTACTAAAACTTTATCTACATTATTTAGGAGACACCTTTGTAGATGATAAACAGTACAGATAATTTTGGGTTTGGAGAGAGATCTTTTTTTAATTTCCTAACTTTTTTAAGGTTTGGGTACTTGCTTCAAAATGAAGCACAGTGCAATTTACTCTACTGGTTTCTAAGTTCAAAGTGGACACTTTCTTCCATGCTTTTAATTTTCTTCTTTCATTTGTGCTCTAGTTGCTTTTGGCACTTTGGGAGGTTGGCATAAGTGAAAACATTCTGATTTTCTACAAAAGCAACACACATTTATTATGGAAAGCTTTTATTATTCTGAAATGAGTAGATACAGTAGCCACCAAAAGTCCTTAAGGTGTGGACCTGTACATGTTTCTGAGCATGTCCGATTTTCCCTTCCTACTGAGTTCTTTATTCATTTGCGATATCTATGTATACAGAAGCCAGAAGACACCCTCTTCCAGTCTGATATACATTAGCCTGAAGGCATTAAAACTAGCCTGCATGGCTGGCCCTGGCAGAGCACACTATGGGAACACTCCCTAACTCACGTCAGGCAAAAATTACCACAGTTACTTCAGACCAACTTCTTTGCTTTGTTCACAGGTGGATCTGGAAGACGCCACCCACCCACTAATAGCCAAGGTTAAATACATCTTTAGGTTTTAAATAATTAGAATATTACTTTGCAAACATTCGAAACTAAGACTGCTTAAAAAAGTCTTTGTTCCTTTTACTCTACAGAATAAGAGCTTCCTAAGGCAGGTGTAGTGAGTTCCATCTCATCTGTATTGCAATCATGTCTATTAAGTTAGTAATATCCATTTCTCCAATTGAGAGAAAGGCCTCACATGCCTACAGCTACATGAAACACACAACACTGGCCGTATGTCAGGACATCTGACTTTCATAAGCAGATTTGTGGAAATTTTGTATTAGTCCTTTCTAAATCAGGGAACTGTGAAACAGGCAACATCTAGTAAGTTTTAAGCATTCTTCTCTTCCACAAACTCTGTATCCAAATTAATGATTTGATTGACCCGTAAAATACTGTATGCTACTTAAAAGTACCTCATGCTGAATGATTACAGCGTTGCATATACTCAATGATATGTCTTCTCTCCAAAAAAGGTTGGTATTTTTTTAAACAGTGGGATAACTTATCTGAGCAAGGTCATGGAGGCAAAACTGGAAGACCCGATTTTAGGCCATTTAGGCCATCTAGGATCAGGCAGGCTATTACCATCTTACCTAAAGAACTCACTGGGAACACACTTTGATAACGATCCTATTCAACTTTTTTTTTTTTTTTAAAAATAGAATTTTTTACAACTGTGGCTGCTGTAAAGCACAAAGCCAGCATGAACTGTATACTATAAATTCTAACTAAGTTCAGAAATAGCAACAGGGTACTCACACAGATTAAATGTATTTTAAATGCATTTCTGGATGTGAAACCACAGCCTAAACCACTTTTGCTAAAACCATGAGCAAGACAAGCTCCCAATAGCTCTCATTGCAAATCTTACTGCAAGTTGTGTGAGGTTAATGTCCCGCTTAGAGACTGTAGTTCTTTGCCTCCATGAGGGTTTCATGGCAAACTAGCTAAGGAGAATTATTGCATAGGCTGTATCCTGTATTTCTTAACAGCAAAGGAAAACCACTTTAGGCTAATTATTTGTTTCACTGGGAGCTGAGGATACTTACATTATGCAAGACTGGATCCCACAACTACTTTACTTCTCAAATCACATTCTAATCTGCAGCACTAATGATTTTACTCCAGCACACTCCCCTGTTTCTCAGCTGGATTTCACAATATTTGCAATCTTGGGTAACCATCTAATAAAAGAAGGTGCTACCAGGTGGTAACACACACCTGCTGGCTTTGTATAAATGATCTGCCTTGCAAATGGTTCCACAATTAAGCTATTTGAGTTTTGCAAGCTAAGCTGAATGTCGAACTCTATTGAAAAACTAACGATTAATCCAAAGTAATACTCTAAATTTAATAAAAGAGAGAATTTTATGTGTGGTTCAGGAAACTGCTTTTGGGGGTAGGGGGGCGTGTGTGTGTTTTGTTTGTTTGATTGCTGTAGTAAAAGACTTACACAATGATATCTTCACATTTCTTGGATCACGTGTTACGCAGTAAGCTCCATAACCCGCCACAGAACCAAAGGTGAGACCAGCAGCTAAAGAGATTTTACTACCTGCAAGAAACCATTCAAGTGTTATTTGTCAATACAATGACTTCAAGCTAGACTTTTACACAGTAGTTCACTCTCTACACAGTATTCTTCAAAAAAATAGAACTGATTTTGCCACAGTGCAGTCAGCTCACCCAGTGTGAATGGAGAGGTAACATTTCTGTAACTGGATTATTCTCTTACTCAGCATTAGGGGCAAAGTTGACTAAATTACAGGGAGGTGATCAGGATCTAGTAGTACTTGCAATTTGGGTAAAATAATGTCTGAAGCACAAATCTACATTTGGCCATTTTCTCTACCTTTAGGAGCATTCTTGTAATTTCTCTGGACGGTCTGTTGATTTTAACTATATTTTACAGCACTTGGTAGTCTCCAAAAATGGCAGAAATGTGTAAGTATGTATAACAAGTAAATTGGACAACACATGTAGTCATAAGCCTTTCAGTCTGACATCAATCCTGCACAAAGAACTGGTATCACCAACATCACATTTAATTAATAAAAAATTTAAAAAACAGTTAGATGGCAATGAGGATGAAAATGTTGCTCTTAAAAGTAACCTGACATCTTACTTCAGTGCTGTTGCAAAATTGGTTCATAAATTTAGCCCAGAATTTCTGTAATATACTTAGGTTTTTGAATAGGCATTTGACTCAGTACCATATGATAAAAGCACAGAATCAGCACATCAGGCATTATCTGGATTAAGCTGATCCCAAAATCTTTATTTATAAAGAATCCAGACCTCCAGATGTCATTTAGCTCCCAATCCTGTAATATTGAATATTTTTAATCAAGACTTTGCAAGGAAAGAGAAATCATTACCAATAAAAAAATACTATAGATTTGCTACAAGAACTGACCAACTAGTAAAGTGTGAAGAGAACACATGAATGGAATAGTCAGGGGGTGCAGCTGGGTACAAACAAAAAGACATGGCAAGTGTTTCCAGGAAGTCAGGTACCAAGCCGTGTCTCCAAGAGACATGCTATGCAGCGAAACACTGACCCTGAATCACAAGAATCGTGACAGATCAGGGTCACAGTGGAGATAACTGATGTGCAGCTGGGCCCTGTGCTTTGTGGCAGAGCTGAGGGGAGACCAGCTTGGAGATCCCGCCTGCTCATCCTTGGTACCACTGCGACCTCTGCCGGGCTGCCGAGCATGGCTCATGGAAAGCACTGCAAAAAGGACTGAGATAGGGAAAATGCACTTTATAGCACACAATAACTTAAAACCTGCCTGATGGTCTTAGAGTGGAAATGTACGTTTCAAACACTGAGATAATTAACCCCCAAATCAGAATATGCAAGGAAAGGATTTTCTTTCCAGCATGAGTCTGGAAATCTCAGAAACAAGCCTGGATGACTCTGTAGAAAATAAGCTTTAATCAAAGAGTATCTACTATGCTCAACATAGGAATGATTAAAGGAAATGAGAAGGCCCAAAATACACTGGAAGTCTAAGATAACATGACAGCCCCCTTTCACCCTGAAAACAAATGAATCAGTTAGATTAACAGAAAAAAAGGTGACCACTTAAATGTTTAAGTTGACCCAAGTAAATCTTATGAGACTCATCTCATTTATGATGGATTTAAGGATGGATTTAAGATGCAGTTGTGTTCACTCTGGCAAAGTTTTCATGCCTCACATAATTTCATTTTTTTTTACAAAGCGTAGCACAGAGGAAACTCAAAGGCTTCATTTTAAAATCCTGCTGTCCCAGTATTTACCTTTACGAGTGTATCCTATGACACCTCCAACAGCCAGCATTGCAGCATATGCAAAACCAATCCAGTCAATAGCCATGGTCACGACTCTGGAGAAGAAAACACACTGCAGCTGAAGACAAACAAGTTCATACCTCCTAGTGAAAAAAATAACATTAAAGCATTCTAAATAACAGTACACTCTCTTAAGTAGTGTTTGACTACTGTGTCAAAATATATACAAAGTGAAGGCGTGTCTATTGGCTATTGTATCATCTTCTCACAGGCTGCTCTTCCTCAGGGTCTAGGTAAATAAATACAGTATATTTCCATTTGGGGAAAGTGGTATTTTTGGGGTGCACGTGACACGCATTTTTTCCCAGTAAAAAAAAAATATATATGTATGCAAGCAAAAAGTTTTATACCCCCGAAAGCATCGGTTTCGTTGCACTTGTTCAGTATAGCCGATCTAGGCTCAAGCTATGGATATATACAGGTCTTCTAAGCACACATCTCAGTGCCCTGGTTGAAAACCAGGCTGTACGTGGTGTATTACAAGCACGATGACACAGGCCCTGCAACACCAGGCAAAAATAGGAATTTTCAGTCTGCCCTAAGTTTCCAGACGCAAACCGAGGCTGTCTTGGAGAAGCTATGCACACAGCAGCTTTACCCTCTGCCTATGCCCCTTCTATTTCACCTTGAGATTATGATGCATTGTCTGAAGTTAGGATCCTGCCCTCCAAAAAGCACTCACTGCTCTAACGCTGACCCTTACAGCCCTGGCTGTGCTCTTAAAGGCAGGAGTGGCAGCGGTTTGCAGCCCCACAGCCCCAGCAGCACTGTGGCCTCTTCCCCCCCAGCCGGAGGGATAATTCTCCCAAATTAACCGTGTATTTAACTAAATACATCTTTCTTTTTTACTTGAGCGGCTGCCTGTCCTCGCTCACAGTGTTAAAAGGGCAGCAGAAAAGAGCACACACTCATCGTTTCGTATCAAGCCTTTAACACTGGGGAGCTCCGAGCGAGCCCCTCTGCCAGCTGCAGCCTCCTCAGGTACACAGGTGGCCTGTGGGGGCCATGGCACCCCCGAAAACGAGGTCTGGCCAGGCTCGAAACCTGGACTTTGATCCACCCGGCCTCCGTAGGCGCAGCAGGCGGGCCGAGGCCGAGCGCGGCCGGCCGTTCTCTCTCAGGTGGGGACTTCCACCTTCCACCTTCCGCCCCGGGCTCACCGGGCTGCCCCCGCCCGCCTGCCTGCCTGCCCGCCTCTCGCCGCGCTTCCCCCGCCTCCGCTCCGCGCAGCCCCGCGCTCGCTTTCCCCGCCCACCGCGGCGGAGGGGAACGAGACCTCCTTCCCGCGGCCCGATTGCTCTCAGCCGCCCCCGGCAAACAGAGCGCCCCTTCGCCGCCGCCCCGCCGTACCTCGTCCCGCCCCGCCGCGCCCGCCCCGCCGACCTCCGACCTCTCCTGTCCCCGCCTCCCATATCCGGCGGGCACCGTGAGGCGTCTCGGGGCCGGCGCCGCGGTTCCGCTGAGCCGCCGGTGGCCGCCGAGCCGCCCCTTTCCCCGCTGCTGCCCCTTGGTGGGCCTGCGCCCAGGCCAGGGGAAAGAAGGCGCTTGCCGCCATCATGGCGGGGCCACGGTGGGATCCGGCCGCGCCGCCGCACCTCCTTGTAGTACTTGGCTGAGACGGGAGGCGGGGAGACGTGCTGGTGCCCGTGCCGCTGTCGCTGCCGAGCAGCGGGGCTTTGGGACCCCTCAGCGGCTTGCCCCAGCTCCGTGGTTGGCCTTCTGCTGCCTCTTGAAACTCCTCATCTTGCCCTCGGGCGGCTTCTCTGCCGGGGATCCACGGGCAGCAGAAAAATCCGTGGCTTATTTTAGCCTTTTAAGCTTAAAAAAACCCTACCCTGCCATGTTGGGCTTGGACGAAGTCGTGAACGAGTCGCATCTGCAGAGCTACTTGTTCCCAAAGGGAAGCTGGGCTGGGGCAGGGGCTGGAGCGAGGATCTCCTGCCTGCACCAACCCCAGAGACACTGCAACACTGACAGGTGGTCATGGCTGTGCCAGGCACCCTTCTGCCCGCTGCCCCTCACATGGGGCGGTTCCTCTGTCCTCCTCACATGCATCTTTGACACTTTGAGGGTTGCCTGCTTGAAGTCAGGTGAGCAGACAAGTAGCCCGAACACCGACGTTATCTGTCGGGGGAAACCATCAGGTGCAAACCCCAAAAGTCAGATTATACACATGTAGCTAATTTATGATGCGGTTAACGCTTTTGACTTCTCTGCTAGCCCTGATTGCCAAAGCTATTCCAGTACAAGCTATTTTTGTCTGTTATTTTGTCACGCTCTGCAGTGTTCCTTCATCTTAAGTGAGCCATTCTTGACCAGTGCAAGACGTGTCCTTCAGCACTAATTCATGGGTGCCTGCCTGTGACATTCCCCATGTTTGTTTTCTTCCCACGAGCAGGCTGAGCATAAACATGGCCACAACGGAGATGCACGATGCTGCGTGATGGGACTTGGATACCTGCCTTCTTCAGGGGTCATTTGAAAATCCCTGCCAAAATCTTGTGTTTCCTCTAGATTTCTTTGCTTAAAGGTGTGGGAGTTTTCCACTCCAAAGAGCTTGCTGGAAAGTGAATCAGTATTCTCATTAGGGTTAAGGTATTTAATTTCCACTCCTAATGTTCCATTTGTTTTTTCTGTTACTGTTTAACTGCTGTGACACAAACCCACTCCGTGTGAGCTGTCCAAGTCTGTCTGCTCGGTGGAAAACAGAATAACTCTCCTTATCTCACCAGTGTCTATGGGAAGGAAGACTGAAGGCACAGCAACTTTGGAAAACAAACAGAGGACGCTTGAGGGCAGGACGACTCCAAAATGCAAACCAAAAGCAGATTTGTAAGCTGAAATCCTGAAATCTTGGGTTTCTTTATGAAGTATTCTGAGATTTGCAGCTCTTGAAAAGGACAATAAAATAAACAGTGGATTAAACAGCAAATCCATGCAGTTCTATTTGAGGCGGCTCCAAGTGGAACAAATACAGTGTCTTTTGGCACCTCTAGGATAATGACCAGTTGTGGTTACTGATTCAGTGATACTCCTCACTAAAGTAGACTGGATATCCTGAGGTCTGGGCTAAATTTGAATTCACATAATTATATGCTGCTTGTTATGTTCCCTTCCATTTTCTATTATGGGAAGTATTTGGTATTGTTTTCCACGATGCGAAATGGTTGCTGTATTTTACATCACAGGTAGCCTCCTGTGGTGGGGTTTTAATGAGAGGAGAATTAATTAAATTAGTTTGTTGGTAGCATGATAAACCAAACCCTTCAGTCCTAATAGTGAGGTATACCAAAGCTGGCAGCAAAGCCAGTGTTAATGTTGCTAAGCGCTTTCTATTCTAGTTTTCGGTTCTTTGTAACTGTCAGTCTGAGCTGAAATTTCCCCCGTTGGGTGTCGGCTTTCAGCTGTTTTATTTTAACTTGTTTTGGTTGTTTTGTTTTGTACTATGATGCGTTTGTTTTTGGAATGTTCCATTTACAACAATGAGCCAACTACAAGGATGAATTTAGGGGAGAATAGAGGGTTTTGTCCATTATAAACAGAACCATTTCACTGAATGGCCTCTAGCATCTCTCTGATTTGGAAAAAACAGCTTTGAAATTTGGCAAGTAAATTGCTTTAGTTTCAGGGATATATTTTTCCATCTTCATGAAAATGTGACCTGAAGAGAAATAGGGTTGAAAATGTTGAATGCAGGCTTCTGAAAATTGTACAGCCCAGTCCCCAGAAAGTTCCACCCACGTTGGTCATGTGTGACTTTTTGTTAGGCCCACTCCTACATTCACATCTGAGTGTATGCACTCTCTCCAGGGAAAGGCTGAGCTTGTGCCTGGCTGTGCTAGTGTTCTGTATAAACCAAGAAGCCTCTAAGGGGCTTTTGTAACACAGCCCATCTCCCTCCCCTTGAACACTTTTGCTCAGGCTACCTGTTGTTGGAGAAGGTCTTGGCAGGATGAATCACATAAAAGACCTGTCTCCTGCTGTAACCTGTTGGCAGTTTTTGTTGGCCTTCCTATATTAGCACTAAAGGCTACTCATAGTTGTAAGCTCCAAGTAAGATTTAATGCTAACTGCTATCCCAGAGCACAGTGTGATACCAGAAGGGATCTGTAGAAGGAAAGAATGCCTCTGAAATACCAGAGACTGAAGAAAAGGTCCTGAGTGGCAGGGAAAGGAGCAGCTCAGCACCCTGAGACAGCTGTAATCCTCAAAGATTTTTGTGCTAAAGGTTGTTCTCTTCATCAGGTGGGACTATGGAAGAAAAGCAAAATAAAGGTTTTTAAAGTGCAGTTTCAGAGGCTTCAGGTTTAATAATCTGTAATTAAATAAGAAAGAAGTCATTAATCATGGTCTGGTACAAAAAGGTGACTCTTAGAAATAAATTCTGTAAGCTTTCCTGTATCCACACACATACGTATATAAGCAGTGAGGAGGACAGTGGTGTTCAGGTAATAGAAGGTTGGTTCAAAAGGCTGAGGAGACTGATCTACAGCCTCACTGGGCTGCCGTTATGGGTTATTGCTCTTCAGTCCTGAGGTGTCACTTCTATGAAAATGTAGTACAAAAGCTTAGCATTACCCCTGACAATTCAGTCAAATGGTAAAAAGCAGAGATACTGCTCTTTATAATACCCATGAAGTAATCTGGCAGAACATGTACCTTAATAAACAGCCACTCAAACTAAGGCCTTTTCTTTGAACTACATGTATATGAACATGGACTAAAGCCTGCAAAGGAAAAAGAGATGGGTCCTTTGGCAGTGATTTCACAGGAGATGGTGCTCCAATTTAACAGCTCACTGCTACCAGAAGGGCCTCTTCATTTCCAGTTCTGCTTTCCAGTCCCTTATTTTGTGTAACAATAGATGAGTTTTGCTCCTTCTCTCCCAGTCCTCAATGGCTGAGTCAACTCAGTTCCCCATCAGAAACATAACCAGGCAGAAAAATACGTAGCTTTCTGCTCTATTAGTTCAGTCAGTCAGTTGTGTCAATTAGTAAAGTCAGGAGAGTCTAACGAGCATTAGGGCACAAAGGGAGAGCTGGGACTGCATGACTGTGTGGGAGACTGGGGAGAACCTCTGTGGGCACCAACAAGAAAGAGAGAGATAACCTGAAGCTCTGCATTTTATTTGACTTTTCAGGAAACTTTGCCCGTGAGAAAACATCATGGCGTGGCACCAGCTGAAATTCTTGGCAAGTTCAGTGAAATGCAGTTCAGAATTATGGTTGATTGGTGGTATCTCAGGAATCTTCCCAGATGTTGAATCCAACAGGCTAGTTTTTCTGGAAGCTAGCAAACACTGAAATGAGAAACCTACCTGTGGGCCCTGGGAGCTGACAAAATCCACAATTTTAACGTGAAGTCTCCAGCGGAATTAGGTTCTAGCTACATTTAGTATTGGAGATATTATTGGGACCAAAATGCAAGAGTGCAAATGATTGCGATATGCAGTACTTTGGAAAAGCGTATGTAAAACTGTTTCTGCCCACCATGTGTGATCAGACCAAAGGGGATGTTACAAGCTAGTGGTTAAACTGCTTTGGATTCTGATCAGCATGTGATTTGGTTTTCCTAGCTGAGCTCTCAAAAGCTGATAAGACTCCATCTCCTGAAGAAATGGAAGTTTTTCTCTTTAGTATCTCAGGGATCCTTGGTCTAAATCAATCCAGATTAAGACCACTTGCTATGCTTTGCTTCTGAGATAATTGCAAATCCTTTCTTTCTTAATAAGGTTGTGGATTTTAAAGTGGTTCAGGAAGTCAGAGTGAAACCCGAGGGATTTCAGTTAGTCTTTGCGTGATGTTTTCATCTGATTGAGAGCAACTCATGAAGATGAAAGTTTTTAGGGATGAAGGAAGGATTAGTGTGTGTGTGTGTGTGTATGTGCATTTTCTGACCCTTTCTCCAATATTTGTCATCCAGTGATAAACATCAGATCTCTCACCATTCTGTGCTTGGTACAGTGAGGTCTGTTTTCAGCTGTACACACTGAGAGATGAGAGTTTTCCAGACAACAGCTCACTGAAGGACAGAAACAGAGGATCCCCTGCCCTCTCCAAATTCTAGTAGATACACTGAGGCATACCTAAAACATGTACAGGCCTCAAGGCAGCTTCCTGGGCTGAAGAACAACTTGAAGCTAGGAATGTTTTAGGATGAAAGTTCATATATGTGTGCCCTGTCCTCGCTCTTTCCTAGACATCAGTTCATGCCCAGTGTTCTTGCTGCTTCTCTCCTACCCACAGACATTGACTGAGATAGGAGCATGAGCTGGCTGGACCTTTGTTCAGGTTCAGTATGGGCAAGCTTATGGAAAGGAGTGTCCAAATCATAAACATCCTTCAGATCATCCTCATACCGAAAAAGAAAGGGAAATAAAATACAACATCGCTCTCAGAAGGAAAAGGTCTGTGAGATCTGAGCTTTTATGGGGTGCACAGAGAGTGGCTCAAACTGTGATTTTGCAGTAACTTCAGCTGCCGACTTCCTCATTCTCAGTCCCTTCCTTGAACCACCTCTGGCATTCAGTGAACTCTGTGCCAAGACATGAAGATAAATCATCAGAAAATCTAGCTCGCTATTGACATTTCTGTTCTGGAGCTGCAGTCATAGAGTTGATCCTTGTTCATGTATCGAAGAGTGGAGTGAAGGGCAGAGGAGCAATCCTGCTCAAACCCACATGCCCTATTCTCAGGGGGCAAACAGAAGGGAGTGAGGCCATCCACAGCATAAGCTTCCAGTTGGACAGAGTAGCTATGATCAGGATTTATAAAATCACGGCAGTGGGTAAAGCAAATGCAGATTGTTCTTGAAATCCTGCAGTACTAAAACTAGGGGGCACTCGCTGAAACCAGTAGGGGATTGGCTTAGAAAAGATAAAAGGGAATACTTTTTTTATGTAGCAGGTATAATGAACTCGAGGAATTTGCTGCTAGCAGAGGTTTTGGAAGCAGATAGGTCAGCAGGCTGGAAAGGAGACTAAACGATTAAATGGACAGGTTCATAAAGAGATACTAAAGGGAATGAGTAAGGATGTACTCCCTAACATCCCTACTGCAGTGACTGTGGATGCTGGAGGAGAACAAATATATGCCTGCCTTGCGTGTTCTCTTAAACAGCATCTCTTGCTCTTGGAGAAAGGATACCGGGGATAGGACAAATGTGGTGTTGGTAGAAGTTTGTATTTTATGAAGGTGATATCTCAGGGCTCTCTTACCTCAGTGAAACCTGTTGCTTAGCTCACTAAACACTATGTTGTACCTTACTGAGGAAACAGGCTGTTTTAGGACAGTCCACATAGTATTACTACTTAGAAAAGGACCCTTAGACTAAACTATAGCCCTCCTGATGTTTCGCTTTTCCCCTGGGATCCTTTTGCTCTGTCTACACAGAACTTGATGAATACTCATGTCCTAGGGAAGATTTCCTAAGTTACGATAGAATTTTCCCCTATGATATTCGTGTATTTTGGATGTATTATTTGAGAGTCTTCTGCTGGAAAACATCTAGAGCAGCTGAAGGAGAGAGTGCCAGATTAGACAGATTACTAGGCATGAATCCCAACCCTTATTTGTATGACTGTTCCTTTTGCCTTTAGATAATCACATTAACATCAGGAGTATTGCTTACACAAGTACTACTGAGAAAAAGTGATGAACAGGCTTGGGACCTCAAAGCAGTGTTTTTGCTTCAGCACTTTCCCAGTGAGATTCTGACCTTGTTTCCCTGTCAGAGCTCATTAGAGTTGGGACATTCTGTAAGGAGGACCACCCACTACTCATCAACCTCCGGTAATGGTTACTAACCCATCTTTTAGGCCTATCAGAGTAACATTTTTAACAGTTCAGACATTGGTTTCCTTCCCCTTCCAAAACTCATCCCACACTTAGATACATGAGGGTATATTAGGAAGTACTAGATTTCATACTTGGTTGATTATGGAGCCAGGTCTTTGGTTTCTGCTGAGGGGTTTTTTTTTGCTGGTCCTCCAGTGCAGATGAGACAGAAACCTTCTAAAACCATGTGCTGAAGGACCCCACAGTGGGTGTAAGACTGGTGTCTCATGGTGCTTGTCAACAGGCAGCATGGGTTAGGATATGTCTTCTGCCAAGCCAGCCTGGAGGAGCACAGCTCAGTGAGACCTCAGAGATCTCACCTAATAACAGCAGTGAGCTAATCTGAAAAAGGAGAAAAAAATCTATCTTCAATTTTTCTGGTTGATGATACCTAAAGGAATACCATTGTGGATGCAAAGGGGCAATTATAAACAGCAGATGGTAGAAAGTATTTACACATCTACTTTTACATGCAATTAATTGAGCCTGGAAAAAAATGAAGTAATTTCTATTTGTACACCTAAAAGGTGAAGCCAAGCTAAAGCACTCATATAGATCAGCTGCAAAAAAAACCCGAAAATGTAAGAAAAATAATGCTAACGACATCATACAGCCTAAACTCTAGATTTCAAGCCAAACATCTATGAAGGAAGAAGTATTCCATGGAAAAATATCATATTCTTGCCATCTTTCTGACCGCAGAGTTACACTCATTATGGTAAAGCTATAATTACAGCATTGTGAATACGGTGCTGCAGACAATGGCCTGTCAGTGTTTTTCCACTATAAACCCTCATGTGAGGTTTGCAATTCTGTGAAATACAATTATTTTTGGCTGGGATATTCAGCTACAATCTCAGCCCAGAAACAGAATTTTTTTTTTTTTTTTTTTTTTTCCTTTACCAAGTTGTTCAAAGTTCATGGTTTGCTGTGTGTTAGAGCCTTCCTGATTGATTGCCTGCTTACAGTGCATCTCCACAGTGAGATGTGTGGAGAGTTCCCTGTCTCTGGCAGTGCATCAGCACCGGGCAATGTTCAGGGCTGTGAGGCTATCACAAAGCCCATGCTTTGGACCAAACTGCCTACGTTGGTGTCTGTGCGGTCTGGGAAAGGCGGGACAGCAGGGCTATAGCAAATGAGCACTGACTAGCATACCCAGGCACGCACAGCAAACCATGCTTTAGGGAGTACTAGAATATGTTATTACAGCTATGGAAGGAGGGAGAATTGGCCAGACCGATGAGATGATGTTATGAAAACCCATCCCCAAAATATATAGGGTTAGTGAAACTCTGCAACGTGCAAAAAAATGCTTGTGCAGTTGCAATTTTGAATTTTTAGCGGGGCTTAGCTAAGGCTCTTCTCTGTCAGATTGTGGTAATTGAGATCCAAATCCAGCCCAGCTTGTTCTTTTCACAGACAACTCAAAGGGAAATATGGTGCAAACAGTGAGTGCTGATCCCTAAGTCGCAGTATAACAGCATGTTTAATTACAAATGCTAACCATGTAACATCTGCATATAGATTCCCTGGAAATAAGTCTAAAATAACCATATGTGCCATGTCTTCAAAATAATTATTTTGAGACAAATATTGCATGCACTTAAGAGATCTCACCTGTATTTAAATGTTATTCACTACATATGAATTTATTCTTTGCTTGAATTTATTCAGTGTCAGTGCTCTGGAAGAAAACAAAATCCTTGTGCTCTAGAGATCCCTGGTTGCTTCAGCAACTTGGTAGATGTTGAAGGGAAAAACTGCTGAGTTCACATAGTTTAAAATAAATACGAATCAAGGCAGATTATTGTTTTATTGATAGTATGTAATTAACCAGCAATCAGTGAACTATGCATACAAGATCAGTAATATATGAGGCAAACCATACTAGAAATTTCTAAACAGTCTCCTGTAACTAATCCCAAAGTCTTCTTAGTGTACACATACAGGTACAGAGAAACACATGGGGACACACAGACACGGAGAGTTGTATGTACCCCCTCACTTGCAGGCAGTATGGGTTACAAAAACACCTCCCCTTCCCAAAGACTGCAAGGTCTCCCTGTTTACAAATGCCTCCCACAGATGGATGGGGTCCTCTACCTTTGTGCAGAGCCTTGCAGCTCCCTCCAAGTCCTTGGCTGAACCGCATGCCCTTGAAAAAGCTGTTTCCCCTCCAAGATCGCTCCCTCCTCTTAAGATTGTTCATGAGTCTTTTATATTTCGTTTCAGTCTGACTTCTGCTTTGTGTCTAGTCTCTTTGTGATTCCCCAGTAACTGTTTAATCTGGCTGGTGGTCATCTTCTGCAATGTGATCTGTTTGGCCCAATGCTGACCAGGCAGTTTGGTGTATTTGATCCACAGACAGAGACACGTGCACACTGCGGATGCATCTTTATCTTCACAGGTGACATTATCTATGCCATTTGTCAAGGGGAGGGCTGCGCATCTCCACCAGGTCCATAGTGATGGAGAACCATCCTTGGGAGAAACGGGGGACACAGGACCAGGGAGAGCAAGGGGCATGGCCAAGCAGCTGCCTGCAACCATGTGGCTGATGCTGCTCAAACCAGAGAGAGTTGTGATGTTCTGGGTGCATCCCACATGATTGAAGGTAATGCTAAGTGGGCAAGCAAATCTATTTCCAGACTCTCTTCAGGCTCCAAAATCCAAAAATAAAATTAACGCTTGGTTTACTAAATGTCTTTTGCACACCTATTATGATTCTCAATAAAGCGACCATAAATGGGATGGAAGCAGCAAATTGGATCACTGGAAAAACACTGCAGAGAGGCCATCTGGGCCTGGTACTTTACTGGATGGTGAAAAATTTACATTTCACACTCCCACCGTTTACATTTTCTGAAGGTGATAAAGACATTTGCATCATTTTATTTTTTGGCTGTTTTACATAAAATGAAGAGCCGTGATTGAAACTGGAACTGGAGTCAGGAAATAACCAGACTGTGTACAATGTGGTATAACGCTAACAAATGCCACATGTTACATGATTAATTTAGTTTAAATGCCAGTTATGGCTTCGGTTTGTCAGCAGTTGGCTCGGGCTTCGTGATTACTGGCCAATAGTTTAACTGGCGATTTGATCTATAACACAGTCCTCAACTTTTGGGAATGGAAGAGAGTTTCATTGGTAATGTAATGCATTAAGTGTACACAGAGCTGTTAGCTTCTAGAAAGGATCCAGATAAGTTCTGAGGTCTTAATAACTGATGAATAGCCTTTTCTCTCAATACAGCATGATTTATGGTGGTAAATCAGGGTGAGGGGATAGAGCTACATGACAACTATTTCCATATGTCTTCAGGGGGTGTTTCTGAATTGCAGATAGACATGCAAGGAAGGCTCTGGGTGTGACTATAGATACAGCTGCAAAGTATGGCACTGCTCTTGCCTCTGAGTCAGTCTCTAATCGCTGTTCTTGGCATATCAGTGCTGGGCCGTAGGGCTGGGCCATCTGTCAGAGGTAATAGAAAATGGAGGCACTGACCATCTGTAGGTATTTAAGGTCTGACATTTTTTACAAGCTGAAGGATAATCCAGCGTCATAATTCATAGCATGTCTAGTGATTATCCTCTACATTTTTCAAGGGAATATAGAATTCTTCATGTTCTGTCTTTCATTTCTGTGGCCTGTCTCTTTATGCCACAAACTTTTTTCCCGCCATCTCTGTAGTTCTCTGTTGGCCGAGATGATCCCTGTAAATCTTTGTAAGTCAGGGTTTTTTCAAAAGATGTGTTATATAAGTTACAGGTCACTGTTATTGCTGGAGCTGAAATGCAAGCAGAAGCTTTCTCTAAAGCCTTAGGATTCTGAGTGGGCTAAAATGGAATTCAGTTCTGGTTTCTGCTTTGTAGAAGTCAATGAATGCTCTATTCCCTTGCTTTCTCTTATCCATATGGTGTAAGTCATTTGACAAATGCAAATGCCAGTTCTGTTCCAGAGTAAAGATGTATAGATGTATAAAGGTACTGTGCCTGAAGACTTCCTGCATGGCTTTCGCTTGTTAACAGTATGTAATAGTGTACATTATTTGTAGGATCAAACTCTTGATTCCATCAAGAAATGCAAAAATATTTTTTAATGGCTACTTTACATGTTGAACAGTTGGGTTTTACATATACATTTCTATTTAAACATTTATTGGGTGTGTCAGTGAAGGAAACCAGCTCTATCTCATGGATGAGCACGCACACCGACACAAAAGAAGTTTGGTTTCTTCCAGAAGATATAAAAAAAAAGGTTGTTTGAATATTTTTGTTAATTATCTTTCTAATCCAGACATTCAAATACTGTACATGTGCCGAGCTCATGTGGAGAGAAAGGAAAGATACAGAGAATTTTCAATAAAAATGCAGTCCCAGCAGGATTTGAAGTATACACTGCTTTGAAATACAAAGCCAGAACCTTATTATCCAAGCTAAGCAAAATTTCTGAACATATACAAGGTGTTGTTATGGTAAGTGAAGGAAGCCTGTGAAGTTGCTTGGAGTTGTTTGAAACTGAGAATAAAAAGTACTTTTGCATTTCAGCGGACGATTGGCAGAAATCAGAACAGAGTCCATTTTTTCTGAGCAGGATCTGCAGGTGCGCATGCTACAGAGAGGTGAGGCTCATTTGCTGCTCAGCCTTTATGGGCAAACTCTGCGTCAGTCTTGAGGAATGGGGAGATGAGCATGGGATGCAACATGGAGCGCAGAGCTGCCTATGAAAGCTATGCATTTGTGTCCCAGGGAGGCAAGGCGGAGAATATGTGGGGGTCTTCCACCCTTTCCACACAGCACCCTTCTCTCCCATTTTCTCTTAATCCAGAAGTACTGAGGAGAAGAGTGGAGGACATGGCAGTCTCTGAGAAGAGAAAGTGGAGACTACCTATGGCATGCTCAGCCCCAGCACCAGTGCGCTGAGGCTGTGATGCTCTGCACACCGGCATGAAGCAATGTCTTTTGGACCAGGGGAGCTGTGGCCATCTGCTTGTTTGTTTTCAGAGCTGGAAGCTGCAGCTGCCTGTAGAGTGCTGGGAGGAAGGTGACTTTCATAGAATCATGGAATGATTTGGATTGCAAGGGACAATAAAGATCATCATGGCAGGAACACCTTCCACTAGACCAGGTTGCTCAAAGCCTCATCCAGCCTGGCGTTGAACACTTCCAGGAATGGGACATCCACAACTTCTCTGGGTAACAAGTTCCAGTGTCTCACCATCCTCAGAATGAAGAATTTCTTCCTTGTACCTAATGTAAATCGACCCTCTTTCAGTTTAAAGCCATTACCCTTTGTCCTGCCACTACATTCCCTTGTAAATAGTCCCTCTCCAGCTTCCTTGTAGGCCCCCGTAGTTACTGGGAGGCTGCTATAAGGTCTCCCCAGAGCTTTCTCTACTCCAGGCTCAACAACCCCGTCTCTCAGACGGTCTTCATAGGAGAGGTGTTCCAGCTCTCTGATCATCTTCATGGCTGAACTCTGGACTCTCTCCAACAGATCCGTGTCCTTCTTATGTTGGGGGTCTCAGAGCTGAACACAATACTCCAGGTGAGACCAGAGCAGAGGGGCAGAATCACCTCACTCACCTGCTGGCCACACTTCTTTTGATGCAGCTCAGGATGTGATGGGGTTTCTGGGGTGTGAGCGCACATTGTTGGTTCTTACTCATTTTTTCATCCACCAGTACCCCCAAGTCCTTCTCTGCAGGGCCGCTCTCAATCCACTCGTTGCCCAACCTGTATTTGTGCTTGGGATTGTCCCAGCCCATGTGCAAGACCTGGCACTTGACCTTGTTGAACTTCATGAGGTTCACACGGGTCCACTGCTCAAGCCTGTCAGGGTCCCTCTGGATGGCATCCCTTCCCTCCAGTGTGTTGACCTCACCACACAGCTTGGTGTTGTCAGCATTCTTACTGAGAGTGCACTCAATGCCATGGTCCATGTCACCAACAAAGATGTTAAACAGCACCAGTTGCAATACTGAGCCCTGAGGAACACCACTCGTCACTGGTCTCTACTCAGACATGTAGTCATTGACTGCAACTCTTTGAGCCGCAACCATCCAGCCAAATCCTTATCCACTAAGTGGTACATCCATCAGATCCATGTCACCTCCCTGTTCCTGCCACCCCAAGAGTCTGCCTCTAAAGGCCTGAAATGATCTGCCATAAAACATCTATGAAAGACTTACTCTTTCTTAGAGTGGAAGTGTTCCTCAAGAAAACACCAGCAGAGGATTTAGACCAGCTGGTTTTGTTTCCAACGGAAAAAAAAAAAAAAAGAAAAAACCAGATCTATCTGGATTTTAATGATACCTTTCCTCCCTAAGGAGCCTTTAATGGTGGAAATGATAGCATTAGAATAATTAGTCTGACACCAACTAGCTATCAAACTCATCACTAGAGCATTTGAGCAATTCTTGGGTACAGTATGGCCTCACAGAAGCTACCACTGTCTGTCACATTCCCACTGCTGTTCAGTGGCTCCAAGGGAAGGAGTTTTCTTTTTTAGGCTTTTTAGGGCTCAGAGGCTTTATAGAGAGAGAAGGTAAAATTGGTTCAGAGCCTTCAACCACAGACTATGCAAAATTCTTGTATTTCCAGCACTGACGTGGTGTTCCTGATCAGATTCACACTTCTAATACCACGGCTATGTTATCTGTAAGTTACCACTGTCTTTTGGGACTGTGTCAACCTCAGCCCAGTCTATGAAAATCTCAGGTGATCTGAATTCTTTTATGGCTCTGCACAGAGAAACATTTTAGCTGCTTCTGATGACAGTGGTATTGTAGAGGGGAAAAATAAGGAAGCAAATTCTTACTCGTTTGTGATTTCAGCCTTTTTTTGAGAAAAGGTTCAGTGCACCCACATTTAAGTGTAACTTAAGATACTTCCTCCTTCCTATTTTTGAAGCTTACTGTTCATGTATTTTATGGAAGACGGATGTTATTAGCACAGAACAGTGTGGTGGTTATCTGTTATACCATGATATATTTACTGAGAAAATTTTAATAAATAAACCACAGGCTTGAACCTTTGAACTCTTCTAAACCAGCCGATTCCCATGGGGGGTTCAGGAGTTTTTATGGACGGATACTGTGTTCTCATGAGAATTTTATTAGAGCTCATAGACTCGGGACTGACTAGCAAGAGAATTTATGAGGTTACATGGGAACTATCACATCTTTCATTCCAACACCCTACGAGTTTATAAAATGAACCTTTCCTTAAACTGTGTTATTAAATAGAAGAATTTTTATGCAACTTTATTAAAGTACCTAATGCTATCAATGATTTCTCATCAGTCAGTGCAGCTGGTTAATTTTACCAGCTTTTCAGTTTTCAATTATTCTGGGCTAGAGAGTTGAGTAAAGTGGTTTTGCTAGAAATTGAATAAAAGGCAAGGGAGGGGAGGTCGTAAGTTACTAAATACATCAAAGAATGTTTGTCAAGATGGATGATAGTAGGAAGGGTGAATAGTGTCCACTATGTATTTGGTTAGCCTCTATTCTGTTTACTCTCTTGAATAGTCTCTAAAATTCCTCTTGCTGTTTTGTTTAAACTTAGAATAATTTTGAAGTTCTGTAGCTGCTCATTATCCCACTTGAAATTTAACTTAAAATGTTATTTTGCATCATGTAGTTCAGCTGGAAAGCTGCCCAAGCCAAGAATCGAGATCTGTGGTAGTGAACTACAGAGGAAGTGGTCTAAGCAAGACTCCCTTCTGGGGATATTCCAACATTTCATTACATTGTGTGTACTAATGAGTAGAGCAAAGGACTGAGAGCCAGGAAGGGCAGAGTTTTAATCAAATGACTCATGATATGGCCTTCAGCAAAATGCATGACCTTGTAATTCAGCCATCTTAACTATAACAGTGGGTAAAAATAGGGGCTCAGTGTAGCATTCAGGCAGATACAGATGTGTCTGTTTCAGCTGCATTCATGGTCTGCATTTTTTTTTCCTGGGCTTTGGAATAGACACCATGGGAAGACAGAAGATCTCCTTTCAGCTGTTCCAGAGAAGCTCCAATCTGTTGAAGTGTATTCTTCTTTGAACAAGAGCTTTTAAAGCTGCCAGGTGGAGGTCAGTCCTTTGCTCAGTCTGATTCACCTGTGAGTGATCAAGTTTGTTGGTCATGGTGGTGATCAGGTGTTGGGGAGACCAGGCACAAGGAGGATGAAGATGGATGTTTTGAATGGTGAGTTCAAATAGGATGTGCTCCTGGTGCAGTTCACCCAAACAGGTAGAGCTGGGAGACTATCAGGGCTACACAGCTTGGGACACTGGACCCCAATGAATGTTCTTTAGTTGGTACATGAAGCACATCTGTTTTTCAAGTGGCAAGAAATGCTGACTTGGCCATTGTCCTGGCAAGCTGGTTAAGACATCATGGGCCTTGTTTTAAATCAAGGGTAGATCTTTGGTACCTAGGTAGCTCTGATCTGGTTAAGAGTGACCTACTTCTGCTGCTACTTCCTGCACCTCCATCTACTTGTATTAGTCCTTACAGTGGTCTCAGATCACGTCCCCAGAGCTCCACCTGGGGAGGTTTGGGCTCTCAGCAGTATGTGAAAGCATTCACCTGTCCCCAAGATTCTTTTGGATGGAAGGTGACATACAGAAGTATCAAGAAGAGATACCTATCCTATTTTTATGTACTTCATGCCCTTAAAAAGGAACAGAACTGTCTCACTTGACCAAATCTGGAACTGTCCCTTTTATTTCAGTCCACACATTACACAGCTATCTGACTGTCCTTCAGAAATGGGAGGAAGAAAACCTGTTGGGATTTGACTGCTTACCTGATCAGCTTTTAAACCTTAAAGTTCTGTTGTGATGACAAAACAGAGAGAGGCAAAGTACCCTTGGTTCTTAGTCTACAGACTTGGCAGAACTACATTTTTATGAGGGAAAACAATTTTATGAGGGAAAACAATAAATGCATCTCGTGTCTTTAATCTTTACTATCTCAGGACAGGAAGGAATGGGCAAGTTAGATACTGTACTGCCTTTGGTAAGCCAATTGATCTATGTATTTTCAGATGTTTATGCAGAACAGGTTGACTAAGCCTCTTGTGCTTCAGAGAGAACGTATCCCTGAGCTAACATTTCACTGATCCTGTGAAGATTAAAATAGGAGGAAATAGCATATAAATGGGACTACAAGCCATTGAAGTTATTTAATAAGAGAAAAGCACTACGTTGGCTCAAATCCAATCAGGAAAGGCTCTTTGTTGAAGTTATCAAGGTGCCCACATAGCCAGATATAATTTCTGGCCTCATTTTTTGCATCTTATATACTTGTATGAATTTGTTTCTATTCTGTTTGATATTTCACATTCACTGGATTTTTTTCTTTTTCTCTTTTGGTTCATGTGAACACATAGGTTTGGGGTTGGCTCTTTATTCCTCAGGTTATGCAGCATTTAAGAAGGAAATGTAGAAACAAATCCAGTTTCCATGACAGTGGAAGAAAAAAGCATTGAAGGTACAGGGGACTTATGAACTCAATTCCTGGAAATTTTAGTGAAAGCTGCATGCTTTTAAACATCTCCATGGTAAATAATTACCATATGGTGATTTTACATCTCCTTAAAGATTTGCATCCTACTCTGCTTGGTTCACTGTGCAGTGCCTAGACATTCCTATTACATAAAAATTTCATACCATAAACAAGGATCCATCAATGTAAATCCAGTTTTCTCACCAAAACAAGTCCAGTTTTCTCACCAAAACATGTTCCTGTAAAACAAACAGAAATATAATCCGTGGTCCTTCGTACAATGTCAGGCCTCTGATGGGTTAATGAAAACATTCTGGGTTTTTTTATTATTTTATTTATTCTTCTTAACAAGAGCTTTATGTTTGTCACAGCCCATAGCATAACATGGACAAACAAAGAGGCTCATTTCATATCTCTGAAACCATCAGGTCCTCATTGCAAACAATGCCGTAAGCTGTTAGGAATGGGTGAAGAACAGTTTTCATGGGGATATTTGCTGCCTCTGGCAAATAAAAAATTGTTCCCCTCATAGGAGATAGTCATATGGCTGGTTATCTGTATCCTCTTCCTGCCAGCCTGTGCCCTCACAGAGGTGGTGGCTACCGAGCCTGTATCTCTACTAGAACTGCCCTACTTTGTGCTCTGAACAATTATTTCAGGCTCTGGTGAACGCCTGTTGCCACAAACATCTGTGCTGTGCAGTGTGCTTCTGGCACAGAGGCAGGCTTGGGTTACCCTGACAGGTCACCGTCCTGCCTTGCTGCCTGTTTGCCAGCCCTGCCTCTTGCCAGCTTCTTGGGCCTCTTCAACCAGTGCTGCAAAACAAAAAGCTTACTAATAACTCTTTAGAATTTCAGAGTTAGTTTTAAATGTAGGAAAATCGATTTTATTGCTGTGACCTGGAATTCTGGTTGCAACTTGCGCTTCCAAGTGTGCTTTGCTTTTTTAGATGTTTTCTAGTAAGAAATTATTTGACCTTTGTCCTATCTGTCAGTGATGAATCTCTGTTCTAATATAAGATTCTGGTGTCTTGTTCATCCACTCTGGTTTTCTTCCAGCAAGAAAAGGACTGTTTTTTCCCTACCCACCCATAAAAAAGAAAAAAAAAGCCTGAGGACCTTCTCATTAGCAAAGTTCAAGCTGAGCATTCAAGAAGGGATGACCTGAGCATCCTTTCAGTGTGGAAAACTTCAAATGACAAAAAAAAAATCGAGAAACCTCTAAAAGAACGTTTTCTAATGATGAGTTTTTCAATTAGAGTTTGTATTAAAAGAATGGGAGAAGGAACCTTCTTTCGTTGAGCCAACTGATGTCGTGAAATAGCATAGGAATGTTTTGGAACTACTAACCAGCCATTTTCCTTCACAGCCAAAGAAGGAAAACCCAAGGGAACTGTTGCCTTTCTAATTGTGGAAAACTACAGGAGTGCAACTCAAACATGCTTTTTCCATCTTCATTTTAATTGTGCATTATAGTTTGAACTTACTTCCATAGTGTGCAAACCAGTAGAGAAATTTGAACTCTAGGTCATGAAAGAAATACACATGGAAAGTGTCCTCACTGGGTGCTGCTTCAGAGTATCGCTTACATTTTTTAAATTCCCCATCCTTAGGACAACCACTTTGTAGAAAGTCCATTTCATCAAATATACTTCAAGCTTATAAAATGTTCATTAGATATGTTTAAAAATACAGTGTGAGAAAACCTATTTCTATTAGCACTGCCATTTTATTAATCTATCTTTTCAGGCATGTTTTTGTTGGCATTATCATCTATGTTTGGCCTCATTTTAAATGAACTTTTAACTGCAAAATAGTAGTTATCTGGGATACAAGAATCAAAAGTAGTTGAATTTCCTTGAATCTAAGAAGAATAGGCAGAAGTACTGCTCAGCATTTTACACAGTAAGCTGTGGAACAATGAGCTATAATTATCTCCAGTTAAAAACAGCAAAATAAGAAATATGCCAATTTAGATTTGAAGTTGGCAGCAGTTCAAAAGGTTGAGAGAATGAGAAACTGTGGAAATTCACTGCCTTATTTTTCCTCTTCTCTGTGAGTTTTTTTGGTTATGTGCTGATGCTCAAAATTTATTTGCTCTAGAAGCGTCATCTTCCATCCGTTCATTAATAGTGGTAGCATGAAGCCCATAAGAGACTCAAGAATATGTCAGTTGTGGTTGTTCTAGACATGAGGCAAAACACCTTTCAGCCTAACTGAGTAGCTACATCCATTTCAAATGGAAATGAGGAACAAGCAAGCATTAGCATCTTTGCTTTATGGATAGGGAATTAAAATAAAAAGATGGCAAGTATATTGCACCTCTCACTGACCTGAGAGGCATGCAAGTTAGATGTTTAATACTGAACTAGTTGCTCCTTCCTTAGTGGAGACCAATAGCCCTCAGTGATTTATCCCATTTTTCTTAAAAATCTCTGTTAGAGTAGATAGATGGGTTATCCTTTGATAAGGCTCTTGCGCTGTCTCTCCACTGATTATAACAGAAGTGAAAGATGAAAATTCCTCCAGCCAATTCATCCGCTGGTGCTAATGATCAAAACTAGCACAACTGGAACTCCAGATCCTCATGAACCAGTCTTGATCAGTCTCAGAAGCAGATTGGCTGACTTCTCCTCATAAGGTTTTCCTGAACCTTCAGGTGCAATTTTAAGCTTTCTTCAGCCCAGAAAAAAACTAGTTGGATGGTTGAGCTCAGCAAGTAGTGGATGGTGGTTTATACTCTTCCTGGAAGTCAGTACCATGTTGGGTACTTCAGGGTTCTGTCTTGGGGCCTGTCCTGTTTAACATCTTCGTCAATGACCTGGAGGAGATGAGGGAGTGAGGGTATCCTCAATAGGTTTGCAAATGATGACAAAGTGGGGTTAGGGGAATGATGAGCTGGTACACTTAAAGTCAGGTCTGCCATTCGGAAGGACCTAGACAATCTGGAGAAATGGGTCAACAGGAATAATATGAGATTCATCAAGAACAAATGCAAAGTTGTGCACTTGGGATGGCAAACATGAGCCAGCAGCATGCCCTTGCAGCAAAGAAGGCCAATGGTATCCTGGGCTGTGTTTGGAGGAGTGTTGTCAGCAGGGCAAGGGAGAAAATCCTTCCTCTCCTCAGTGCTGGTAAGGCCAAACTGCAGTGCTGTGCCTAGTTCTGGACTCCCCAGTACAAAAGTGACATGGACATATTGGAGCAAGTCCAATGCAGGGCCACAAAGATGATTAAGGGTTTGGAGCATCTTTCTTATGAGAAAAAGCTGAGAGAGCTGGGAGTGTTCAGCCTGGAGATGAGAAGGCTCAGAGGGATCTCATCAATGTGCATAAATACTTGAGAGGGTGTAAAGAAGATGAAGCCTGTCTTTTTTCAGTGGTGCCCACTGACAGGACAAGAGGTAGTGAGCACAAACTGAAACACAGGAGGTTTTAGCTGAGCATCAGGAAATGCGTCTTCACTGTGAGAGTGGCTGATCACTGGCATATGTTGCCCAGAGAAGTTGTGGAATCTTCTTCTTTGGAGATATTTAAAAGCTGTCTGCACATGGCCCTGAGCAACCTGCTTTAGTTGACTCTGCTTGAGCAGAGGGATTGGACCAGATGATCTACAGAGGTTCCTTTGAACATCAATCATTTTGTAATTCTGTGAAAAAAAGTCTGTCAGTGATTCAGGCCGGGGCCTGAATGCCTGGGAGGCAGCTCTGCTGAAGAAGCCCTGGTAGGCAGTAAGCTGAGCCTGGACTAGCAGTGAGCCCTGGAAACAGGGATGTCCAACAGCATCTGGGCTTTTAGGAATAGCAGCATGGCCAGTTGATTTAGGGTAATGTTTATATTCTTTACTTTGCACTCATTAGACCTCATCTAGCCTAGGATGCCCAGTTTTGCCCCCAGTCCTCGCCTTGTGACATGTAGATAAACTGGAGCAACTTCAATGGGACCTGTCAGGATGGTCAGGACTGGTGCACATGCCCTGTGGGGAAAGGCTGATGAAGCTGGGCTTGTTCATTCCACAGAAGAGATGGCTTTAGAGGCACCTAATAGCAGCCCTCCAGTGCTTACAGGGAGGGTGTCAAGGAGATGGAGCTAGGCTCTTCACAGCGATGCATGGTGACAGGATGAAGAACAGTATTGTAAATTGAAATGAGAGAGGTTCATACTGAGTATGAGGAGAAACCTTTTCCACACAAGGACAGCCTAGCAGTGGAACTGGATTGGCCAGAGAGGTTGTGCAGTCTCCATCCTTGGAGATTTTCAAGTACTGCCTGAGCAACTTGGTCTGACCTCATAGCTGACCCTGTTTTGAGAACAAGGTTGGGTTTAGAGGCTTCCTGGCCTGAACAAGGAGGCCAATCAGAACAAGTCTGTGACTCTCAGCTAAACATGTACTCTGACTTCTTCATGCCCTTTCTTCTCATAAAGGCCAACAATGTCAGATGTCATGAGGAGAGGAGCTGAGAACAAAACTGAGCACAGCATTATGTCACTTTCCTAATCTCCCTGAATTACTGAATGTTCTGCTTGGTTCCACTCACCACACTACAGAATAGCTGTAGGAGAATCAGGAAAGATACAGAAAAGAGCACTGTAAGGGAAGACTAAATAGGCTGGGTTCTGCAACTTGAGGAGAGCTACTAGGTCTAGATGCGCTATAGGCCTAGTCAGTGATGGTTACTGAGGAGATGCTGAAAAGGGAATGATTAGTCACTGTTTCTTGGAATACAAGAAGTAGAGAGCACTCAACAAAATGATCAGGCAGCAAGTTTAAAAACAAACAAGACTTGTTCATGAGTATATAACAACATTGTTGAAGATTTTGTGGAGGCCAAAAGGACAAGTAGATTCAAGAACTGATTAGATGAGTTCATGGAAAATACATCCATTGGTACACAGGGATTTGGATGAAACTGTCACTTCAGGAAGTTCCTAAATGCTTGTTTGCTAGAGGTCAAGAAGGCATGTCAGGAGAAAGTTCAGCTTATGCATGGCCTTGATTGTCCCCCTATGCATCTGCTGCTGTCTACCATAGAGGAGAGTCTTGTGCTGGATGGACATTGGCCAGTCAGACAGTTGTCATTAGAATCATAGAATCATAGAACAGTTCTGGCTGGAAGAGACCTTCAAGATCATCAAGTCCAGCATTACTACCTCACCAGCAGCGACCACAGCCTGCTCCTGCTTCCTGATGAGAGTGGATGAAATGAGCAGGTAAAGGAAGAGACATCACAAGTTCTGAAGGAAAAGGAAGCCAAGTGAGAGAAAGGCAGGGAATCAGGGAATCAGGAGACCACAGTTGTTATTGACCTGGAGCTGCTGGATAGCTCCAGACTAGCAATTTCTTCTTTTTTTTTTTTTTTTTTTGGCTTTGTGCCACATTAACTCCATTTATAAAATTTGTTTTTTCGAATCTTCTGTGAGGGTTATTAGCTTTAAAATATTAGTAAATATGAAACACAGATGGTGCCATCTGAACATAAGGAAACACTTTCACTGTGAAGGTGACTGAGCACTGGCACAGGTTGCCCAGAGAAGCTGGGGATTGTTCATCCTTAGAGATATTCAGAAGCCAGCTGGACACGCTCCTGGGCAATAGACTCTAGGTAACCCTGCTTGAGCAGGCAGGCTGTTGGACCAGACAGCCCTCAGAGGTCCCTTTGAACCTCAGACACTCTGTGTAATTCTGTGAAATAACAATATTAATAAATATTAAATATAATTAAAATGTTAGGACTATTCATGTTAAAGTACTGAACCTGCCTGGAGGTTCAACAATGCACCTGAGAAAGAAGGGGAGCCACTCTCAGGTTAAAGGGAGTTTTTAGCCATGTTTTTTGACATGTCCAATATTGCAGTGCTCTACTTAACCTGTTCTTTTATGAGGATTGTCTTGTACTGTAGTTGGATGTTCCTTGAGGTACACATGGGTGAAATCATCGCTGCTATCCACCAATGTCTTCTTTAAAGTGTCTCAGCAGGGCAGAATACTCCTAAGCAAGTATATTAGATGGCTAGATGCCCACCTTATGTTCAAAGACAAGTGCTGTGTTCATACAGCCACATCTTCCTCTTCGGCCTGCTGGGCACACAGCTACTTTCACTATCTATGTATTGTCACGAACTTTCATATATGGACCTTTGTCTGTATTCAGCTTTGATGCATTTATCTGGGCAGATGCACTTAGCTGAGCTCAAGCACACAGCTGTAACCAGATAACACGAATTTTACCCCAGGGAGAAAACAGAAGTGTTTGGTGTGTGGGTAACAGGTCTCCAGCTGCGGACTCTTCGGTCTACACCTGCCCCTGCCTGCTGCTCTGTGATTGTGCAGAGCAGGTCTGCGGACACCTCGACCAGCCATTGCAATGGTACCCAAGCCATGAGTGCAGGGTTGCTAATTTATCTTTCTTGTTACCTGAGTTTTGCAACCTCAGTACATAGTTATCACACATGGTTGCTTCTAAAACCCAGGTTTGCATGGATACCTCTTTATCACACTGCAACGCAACAGTAGTGAGATGGCTCTGCAGTTGGAAGAGTATACAGCAATGCTGGCTTATCCAAAATAACTAGATAGGAGGGCAAAGTATACTATTTATTGCTGCTTATTAACAGAATGAGTCGCTGAAACATTGCAGTTTTCCATTGTCCATTGTGTAAGATTTTCCAAAATTTTAATTTTATTCTTCCCTGAACAGAATGGGTCAGGAGGGTGAGAGAAAAATTCACTTTTATCTCAGGCTTTACCCCACAGTAGTGTTACCATAGAAAATAAATGCCTTGGAGAATACGGCATAGAGATTTGGGTCCAGACAGAAAGAAGATATAGACAAGATTTAGATGTATCTATGTGAAGCTACAACTCTGAAAATTACTCCTCTGCACCTAAATTTGGAAGATTCAACAGGATTGTAGCTTTCAAAGCATTACCTATATACAGTCAGATGTGTACATGTATGTACCTACAAACACAGACATACCTATATATAGAAAGAGATACATATCCAAAGACTTGACAAACTTGAGCAGCAAACCATTTGGTTCACAAAGGGTGGGTGGGAGCAGAAAGCAAAGGTCCCTTCTACAGTAGCTCCAACGTGGAGTCTCATGGTATTCCCTGGCATGGAGTAAGCTTCTCACAGCAAAGAGAAATCTCTGCTTTTTCCTTGAGAAACTCCTGCCTTTGACACAAACACACTGATCTTAGTTGGAATTAATATATTCTCTGTGAAATACACCCAACTTACTTAAAAGCAAAGCTTCATCCTTTGGCTATTTTCAATTTTTAAGATGTAAAATATATCTGGCCTATGTGAGATGACAAACTGAGG
Organism: Actenoides hombroni; assembly: GCA_024336885.1. Taxonomy (NCBI): domain Eukaryota; kingdom Metazoa; phylum Chordata; class Aves; order Coraciiformes; family Alcedinidae; genus Actenoides; species Actenoides hombroni. The sequence goes on from WUAM01000053.1 coordinate 777,667, forward strand.
GCAGGCTATCAAGACAGTGTATAGATAAAGAGGGAAGAGGAGAGTTAAAGATAAAATGCTGTTTCTTCTGTGTGTTTGACCCCATGCTGAGCTATAATGTTTTGTTTCTTGCTTTAATCTTCACTTGGTATCTCACTTGTTATTGTAGCTTTGCCTAATTTTTCTCTCTCTTTTCTTTCTTTATGCTATTCCTTCATATAAATACAAAAAGCACAGCAGTAAGCATTAAAACCAGCAAGATCAGAATGACTTCAGTTGGCTTACAGCAGGGACTAATTTTCTCCCTTGCCATAGGCCGAGCAAAGGAGGGAGAAGATGAGAGGACCGGATTTCTTTAAAGTAATCAGATGCAGACTTCTCACATTCTTGGAGCTTTTAAATCATCAAGGCCATGGTTTTTACCTGTCCTCCCATTTTCATTGTCCATTGCTCTCCTGACCAATGCTATGGTTTTCTTAAGACATACTTTAAGTCACGTTGAAATGATTGAGATGTGGTTTTCTTGGTGCAATTAATTGATTAGGAAATTAATACCAGAGGCAGAGCTCTCTATGGATTTACATGTTGCTTTGGAAAGCAGAAATGCAACTTCATAAAAATGGCACAGTAGCATTATAAACCTACCTGGCAGCAGCAGTATCCCAACTGGAAACAAGCAACAGCGGCGAATTAGGCCCTGAAGTTTAATGACCTGAGTGGGCGAGGGAGAGAGAGTGTCCTTTGTATGCAAGCCAGGAACTGGTTGCCTTGACAGTCAGTGAAAGTCAGATCAAAAGGCTGTTTGAAAAACCCAGCTTTTAGAAGCAAAGATGGGAAACAACATCTTTCTCTTCTAGCTCTGGAGCCAGGAGATAGAGGAAACAATAGCCGTTGTATAGATAGAGAGGTATTTGAATTCTCCCCGCTACCTCTGTGCAGCTGATCAAACAGCCGGCAGTTGAAAGGCTGAGGTACCGTCAGGCTTCCTGCCTGATATGAGCACGATGAAAATGGTTGCAGCTGAAACATCTAAGACCACAAAGCTTAGAAAAAAACAGATCCCGTGAAGGAGAAGTGAGGCAACACAAAAAGAGTCCTAAGTTGGGACCCTGGCATTCTGGCCTGCTCAGGCTTCAGAGGAAGACCAAGAGAAGGAGAGAAAATGACTTCTCTTCAAATACGCCTTGGATGGGCTGGACACAAGCACTAAAGAAGAGACACTTCCAACCCCTCCTTTTCTTTAATATAATCTTGTCCCACTACACTAGTATATCTACCCTCTGTACCTCTCTCCTATTAACAACCAGTTAAAAAATCAGTCCACGATCCTACTCTCCTACCTGCTACTCTGAGATTCCTGACATATCCCAACCTCTCTCCCTTGCTTCAACAGCTGGGATCCCTTATCTCACCTCCCTCCAGCCTTATTTTTCTCTCATCTATCCATGTTTCCTACTTCTTCTGCCTGATACCTTCTCCTGCAGCCAGACCCAGGGCACAGTCACAGTATTGGTGTCCTGCCATGGTAGCAGGGTGGACAACTGGGGTCAGTCAACTGTTGCTCTGCATGTAGGGGCTCACCAAGCAACTCAGCAGGTCAACATGAGAGTTGCCACCAAAGTGGTACACTAAACCCTAGCACCCTATGAGCCAGCCTTGGAGATACTGAAAACCTAAATAGACAAGGTCCTGGGGAACCTGCCATAGGTGACCCTGCTAGGTGAATCTGGGCTTGGACTAGATGATCTCCTAAGATCCCTTCCCACCTCAACCTTTCTGTGAGTATGTAAGCACTGAGCTCTAGGATGAGAGAGTCAAGAGAAGGGAAATAAAACTAACTGCCCTGTTCAGTCATGGAAGTGGAGTTTGAACTGCATCACCCAGTGCCAGAAGTGGTTTTTTAACCACTTGAGTACATTTGCTACCTAAACGAACTCTCTGTGTGAATCATAGTATATTTTTCCTCTAAGAAAAGGAAAGCAGGAGAAAATAATACCTTCCCTGAGACACTTGGCCAAGGACAGCCCCCAGCAACCTAGGTTGCTGGGCAGCAGGAGTGAGATGCAGGGGGCTGCTGGTTGGGGCACGAGAAGTCACATGAACAGATGAAGGGATGGGAAATGAGGACATGTTTGGGGACAGGTGAAAAGCTGGAAGCAAAATTCCAGTTCAGTCAGCACTTGCAGTCCTGTCAACTCTGGACCACAAAATGTAAGTCAATATTGCATCTCCAGGGTAGTGTAAGAAAGCCATGCTACTGTCTTCTTTAATTAGGAAAATTAACTCTTGCACATTCCCGATATAAAAAATAGTAAAGTGCAAATGAGCAATTTATTTCAGTAGAAGAGCTGGCAATTCTATTTAAGGGATGATGTAGTCATAGCCCTGTCATAATCTGCTCTAGGTAAAATAGATAAAGTTGTTTTATTTTCACTGGTAATGTTGTCAAGACAACTTTTAGTGCTGCTATCTTGAGACATTTGTAATACAATACAATTTTAAAAGACATGATTTAATATACTTCTGTGTTGTATCCACTTCCTCCAGTCCTTCAGCCAGTCACAGCCGCTTTACAGCTTTACATTTCTGAATGTATACTAAGAAACTGGTGCTTGGAAGCCTTACCCTGTTTGCAGTCACACTGCTAGCAGCATTACCAGCCCTGCGAACTCAGTCATCAGAAAGGTGATGGAAATAACTGACAGCCTCGCCAAGATCCTCATTCTTACTAGGTCTGGTCCTTTAATTTTGCTCTCAGATTTTCTTTCACCTAGTCTGGCAATTAGGCCACTGCCCTGCTGACCCAAGTACAAGCCAGGGCATAAACTAAGGTGATGTAAGGTGCTGCTGTGCAACTGCCTCAGGCTAGGGGACTGGACTGGTAGTGCTGTTTTCATAAAATGAAGTCATCTCCCTAACCCAGATATTTCTCTGTCTTTAACAAATTGCATCAGCAGATTCTTTGAACAACGGGACAGACGTTCATCGTGTTTCATAGTTCAGAGATAGATGGGCTGCGGGAAAAGAGAAGACCCTCTGTCACTGGCCACGAGGGAAAAAGGTGATGTGAATCCAGGCTGTATAACATGAATTTCCCCAGATGTCTGTAGCCCCCAAATTCACTACTAGTACCTAATGGGATTATAGCTAGTGGAGGAATACTTTGCTCTTCCATAAGGCTGCTGGGCAGCTGGGCAGGTGACCTGACCCTTTATTTGCTTGGCTCTGGAAAGCTCAAGTGAGTCTAGAACAGGCCCAGCCTTGAGCATCACCGTTGTGCCAGCAGGTCTCCTGCTGCTCCTGGGTCTAGCAAATCCATCCACCTGGCACGGTTTTCCCTTTGCAACCACAGGAGCATGTCAGTTTAAGAATTATTGTAGGCTTTCTCCTCCTCATTTTGCCACTTTGTACTATCTGAGTCCTGGTCTCTTTCAAGCTCTTATTCTTTCCACTGCCCCTAAAATCACTAAAGTCAATGTAGTGTAAGTGATGGCAAGACTGTACCAGAGAAGATTAAAGAGGTGCAATGGGATTACATGCAAAAATAAAGAACCAGTCCAAGTTACAGTTTGTAAGCCAGGATACAAAAAGCACAAGGCAAAAACAGATTGGGAAAAGAGCACCTCAAAGTGAAGAGAGGTAAAAGACAGCAGGAGGGGGCAAGATAAAGCAACAGAAGTAGCAAGGATACAGGAAAGAAGCACACAGGGAAATACACAGTGTGTCTGGCTAAGAGAGCAGAGATTTAGACACCACAAGAAAGGGAGCCAGGAGACCTGCATGGTTAAACAGGGAACTGCTGGGCAAACTCAAGTGGAAGAAAAGAGTCTTTAGATCATGGAAGGAGGGGATGGCCACTTGGGATGCATATAAGGCTGTTGTCAGAGGATGTAGGGAGGCAACCAGGAAAGCTAAGGCCTCCTTGGAGTTAAACCTTGCAAGAGAGGTCAAGGACAAAAGAAAAGGCTTCCTCAAATACATTGCAGACAAAACTAACACTAGGGGCAATGTAGGCCGGCTGTTGAATGAAGCGGCTGCCCTGGTGACAGAGGATGCAGAGAAGGCAGAGTTACTGAATGCTTCCTTTGCCTCTGTCTATACTGCTGAAGACCGTCCTCAGGAGCCCAGGACCACTGAGGCCCCAGAGGAAGTCAGAATAGAGGAGGAGACTTCCTTGTTTGATGAGGACTGGGTTAGGGATCAACTGAGTAATCTGGAGGTACATAAGTCCATGGGCCCTGATGGGATGCACCCACGAGTGCTGAGGGAACTGGCAGAAGTCATTGCTCTCCATCACCTTTAGTAAGTCATGGAGAACAGGAGAGGTGCCTGAGGACTGGAAGAAAGCAGATGTCACTCCAGTCTTCAAAAAGGGCAAGAAGGAGAACCTGGGTAACTACAGACTGGTCAGCCTCACCTGCATCCCCAGAAAGGTGATGGAACAGCTTATCCTTGGCGCTGTCTCTAGGCATATGAAGGACAAGGGGGTCTTCAGGAGCAGTCAACATGGTTTTACCAAGGGGAAGTCATGTTTGACCAATCTGATAGCCTTCTATGAAGAAATAACCAGGTGGATGGTAGTGCAGTGGATGTGGTCTATCTTGATTTCAGTAAAGCATTTGACACCATCTCCCACAGCATCCTCACAGTTAAACTGAGAAAGTGTGGTCTGGATGATCAGGTAGTAAGGTGTATTGTGAACTGGTTGAAGGAAAGAAGTCAGAGAATTGTGGTCAATCGGACAGAGTCTAGTTGGAGGCCTGAGTCTAGTGGAGTCCCTCAGGGGTTGGTACTGGGGCCAGTACTGTTCAATATATTCATCAATGACCTGGATGAGGGAACGGTGTGCACTGTCAGCAAGTTTACTGATGACACAAAACTGGGAGGAGTGGCTGGCACACCAGCAGGCTGTGCTGCCATTCAGTGAGAGCAGGACAGGCTGGAGAGTTGGTCAGAGAGAAATTGAATGAAATACAACAAGGATAAGTGTAGAGTCTTGCATCTGGGAAAGAATAACCCCAGGTACCAGTGTAGGTTGGGGACTGACCTGTTGGAAAGCAGCATAGAGGAAGGGACCTGTGGGTCCTGATGGACAGCAGGATGACCATGAGCCAGCAATGCACCCTCGTGGCCAAGAAGGCCAATGGCATCCTGGGGTGTATTAGAAGGGATGTGGTTAGTAGGTCGAGAGAGGTTCTCCTCCCCCCCTACTCTACCCTGGTGAGACAGCATCTGGAATATTGTTTCCAGTTCTGGGCCCCTCAGTTCAAGAAGGACGGGGAACTGCTTGAAAGAGTCCAGCGCAGAGCTACAAAGATGATTAAGGGAGTGGAGCATCTCCCTCATGATGAAAGGCTGAGGGGTCTGGGTCTCTTTAGCTTGGAGAAGAGGAGACTGAGGGCTGACCTCATTAATGTTTATAAATACATAAAGGGCGAGTGTCAGGAGGATGGAGCCAGGCTTTTCTCTGCTATGTCCAATGATAGGACAAGGGGCAACAGGTGTAAGCTGGAGCATAAGAGGTTCCACAGAAACATAAGAAGAACTTTTTCGCTGTGAGGGTGACAGAGCTCTGGAACAGGCTGCCCAGAGGGGCTGTGGAGTCTCCTTCTCTGGAGACATTTAAAACCTGCCTGGATGCATTCCTATGTGACATGCTCTAGATGGTCCTGCTTGGGCAGGGGGGTTGGACTCGTTGATCTTTCGAGGTCCTTTCCAACCCTTAACATTCTGTGAGATGACAAATTGCCACCCACCATCCCTGCAGGAATGCCAGGAGCTTCATCCCCCCCAGAAGGGCTACTTTAGTGTCAGGACTTCAAAACACAGCAGCATCAGCAAACCCCAAATGAGAAGGAACTAAATTAGCTCCAGACAAACCAGCCACGTTTGTCAGTGGGGGGGTTTAGATCTGTGGCCCCTGACCACCCCTGTGGCACTGGGGGATGAGGTGGGTGTGGGGAGGTAGGAAGCTTTCCTGGTGCACCAGGACTTGTGCATGGCATGTGGCTTGGGGCTGGATGGGAGATGGTGAAGAGGCTCCAGTCAGTGCCACAGCCCAGGAGGGCTTTTGGTAAAATAATTTTAACCTTCCCAAACATTAAAGCAATTGCTGAAAGCACAAATTCAAGCTAGAAACAGGTGAAAGGCATTGAAGTTTTGATCGGGTTAACGAGCTCTGTTTTCATTCGGCCTAAGAGGGTGAAACCTCCCCATTTGTCCAGCGCAGCTCCAGTCACAGGCAGCTGCCCACAGAGCTTCGGAGAAGTGGCTTCTGTGTCAACTGCCCGTTTGTTGCTGCCAGCTGATAACATAAGCACATTTATTTAAATCAATAGTAATGAATGCAGGGGTTTTCCCTTCATTTTTTCCGTGATATATGCAATGCAGCAGGAGCACAACAACACAGGTTTTCACTTTACTTAATGACTCTGAATGCAGCAGTTCCCTGCCAGCCCACAGGCTGCCGTGCACCGGCTGTCGCAGAGGAGAAGCTGAAGGAGATGTTTAGTAACAGTTTCCTCCCCAGGAGTATGAGGCTGCCTTTTCATGAAGCCCATGTTAACTGTGGGGTAAGGTGCTGCTAATCAGGGGCAACTCCGCTGCACCCACCTTTCCTGGGAAAGCCGTGCTGCTGGGGACAGATCCTCCCCACACCTCTGGCCCAGGTGCTGTCCTCAGCTGCATGAATCATTTCAGGGCCAATAATCCCCCAAAGCCTTTGCCCAATTTCCTGTTAGCTGCCCAGATGGAGGGATGAGCTTGTTACAGAGTTTGGCCCTCCACCTAATGGTCCTGGGGTGGGCGGGTATAAATCAGGCACAGCCCCTAAAATCAGGGCTACCCAGTGTGGCTGAGCTTAGAGACAGGCTGAGTCCATGCTGTATGGTTCGACTAAAGATTTTTGTCTTGATTGTAAGTTTTGAAGGGCAGAAGTGGCAGTGGAGTTGCAGAGTTGTACCCTTAAGCTGACCAAAGGAGATATCAGGTGAGAGGTATTTCTTCGAAATCACATTCTTTAATGTAAGAATCTGCAGGAGAGCTCAGTGTGTCCAAATATCTCACCAAGCATTTGGAAATCTGGTACCAGGCTTCTAAATGGATGTGTTTGGGGTGAGCATTTGCCTTCTGTGTCTGATGGCCCAGGTGGGAGCAGGAGGCTGGATGTCCCCCTAGTTTGGTGGCCACATGGCATTCAGAGTGGGGCTGTGTGGGCTTGGTTGTGTGTGACCTCAGGAGATGGTCCTTAGTGCAGCTGTAAGGAGTGGTGTCCTTAGCTGCTCCTTGTCCCTGCCCTGGTGACCCCACACAGTAACAGCCATCCCTGATGTGAACCTCATTGTCCTGTGCCTTCAAGGAGGGCTGTTGGAGAGGTAAACCGGGGATGGTTTATTTTGCAGAAAGGCCACAAGCAACTGCTCTGATACAACTGGTGCTAGCGATGGGGAAGGTGCTGGTGGCTGATGCCATCATAAGCATCTTCTGCAAGCTGGGAACCCTATGTAAAACTGTTTTTAAAACACTCAGTTTTTGGAAGTGTTTGGCATGGGAAAGGATGGAAATGGCTAAATGACACTGTTGCTGTCAGAGGGAGAGTCAGAGGCTTTCAAAAGCTTTTGAAGGATTTTGCAGGTTGTGACCCGGAGCCTCCCCCTCTGGCCTGAGATTCATCAGTTCCTGCAGCTTTGTTCCTTTGTGTCTGGTTTATGAGATGGGGTTTGGCCCATGTTCCCCTGCCCACACTGATGTGGTGCATGCCCACCTCCTGGGCTGGACTCATTTGGTTTGAGGATGCTGGCTTGGCAGAGGTGATGGTTCCCAGCAATACCAAATCATCACGGTGCTGTGGACAGGGCAGCTAATGAACATTACTCTTGCTTTTTATTTGCAATTAATGCTGGGTTTGCTCCTTGAATTCTTGTTTTCTTCAATGCACACAGGCTTGTTCTGAACCATTAACCTGACAGCCAGTGAATAGTAGCCTGTCTTCTGTTGTCTCCAAAACAATAAAAGTCCTTTCATGGAAAATGAATGGAAGATCAGGTTATAATCATCCTACAGGTGTGCTGTGGTGAGGCACTGGAAAGCCCAGGTCCCTCTCTTGATTGCATCACTCTAATGTTATCTACACAGGTACCAGAATAAAACAAGCCCTCAAGTCACTGAAGCCATTGTTCCAGGGCAACTGAATAATAGCCATCCATAATGCGTTGGGCGAGCAATGGTGTGAACCAGAGAGGAACAGGACTGTGAGTGACAGGGACACATGGGTGTCTCAGCACAAGGGCAGAGGAGCCCTTTGCACCAGGCAGTATCTCATCCTCCCCATGAACATATCCCATAGCAGAGAGGGCTCTGCTTGCCCACCCTGCTGCAGAAAATGTCTTAGTGCAGACCTGGCTGTCTTGTCTTTCTCAGGCTGGGATTGCACTGAATCTTTGATCTATGAAGGCACTGGGTGTTTGTGATAACCTGAAGCCCCTAAAACGTGTGTCCTGCTGGTGTTCCACTCTTACAGCTGCCGGTTTTATCTCTGTGAGGCTTGCTTGGGCCAGATCTGTTCCTGGCTTTGTTGCGTTTGAGCAAACTGAAACCATGGCAGATTTTCAACACAAGCACTTTCCTATAGCTTCTTCATCTGATGACGCACAAGTCTTCTAGGTTGGTCAGCAGTGGTGAGCAGGGGCTGGACACCCAATGTGTCTAAGTTCATATGGCTTTGCAAATTGAAAACAAATGTGTTTACCACTATCCTTGTCAAAGTGATGATGCTGGGCCAAAGCCAGAGGAGCTCTCCTGAAGCTGTGGCAGAGGCTTCAAGCTCATGTGGTGGTACTGAGAATAGGATGATCCTGCTGAATTTTTACAGCAAGTTTTTCCAGAGCAAAGAATTCCTGTAAAGCCAATGGCCCTGAGCTGTAATTTAATTGCATTTCTGATTTTCTTTTTTTTATTATTGTTATTGCAGAAAGAGTTTGGATTCCTGTGATATTCTGCTACTAGATGCATATGTAGGAAACAGTCTGCTGAGAGATAGCTTATGGTGTCAAAAGAAATATCCTGAGGGACTGAATGCCTCATAGTTGAGGTTTAAACTGTTTTTCTGCACAAGTCACCCTGACTGAAGGAAGGGTGAAGTCAGTGGAGCAGCAGGTGACATCCCTTTTATTTTTTGCTTGTTTGTTTTTAAGGGGGAAGCCAATTTAAAAAGAAATACCAAAGCTATAAGGGTTTAGTTTTGCTGTAAAGACATAGCCAATTGAAGAGCAAAAGGAACTTTTTTTGCCCTTGTTTGCCTTTTCAAGTATATCCCCCTCCTCTGCTTTTCTCGTTATTGCAGCATAAGTATTTAGCAAAGCATTAATCTTGCTTGTCAGTAATAACATGCAAATTAAACACCTGCTCTGGGAATCTGTAGTGCTTTGTTCCATTAGATGGTATTGACATGTCAGATATTTGGACTTTAATTCAGAAAAATGGTGCCATTTTCATTTATCTCTCCTAATGAAGAATGAAGGTGTGCACTGATACAGGGCTGCCCACAGCAATGCAGCTAAAAGTGAAAAACAATACTTAATACAGCCACTAAATTACATGTGACATCTCATTTAAAGATAAACAGCCTGAAGGCATATGTCCAAGTGGCATTGATGAAACTTTTAAATGTTCCTTTGAATTCTCATTTAACCAGCAATTTGGTAGTGAGGGCACTGGGCTGCCTGGGAGACACAGTGTTGCTTCTTTAAATGTGAACTGAAAGCACAAGCAGGAGAAAGTTTCAAGTCCCAGAGAACACAAATATAGATTGACCCAGAAGTTCCTCTCCAGTCCCACAGGAAAACAGGAGCTGCACTCAGTGGATGGTGGCTGTGAGATGGGTAGATGGGGCTCTTGTGCTGTGAGATGTCAAAGCTTGCTTGTCCCCATTTGCAGAGCTGGGCCCTTGAGAGAGAAACTGGTACCACATGATGAGCATGGCATGGGTTTTTCTCTGGTCTTGCAGGACTGTATGTGCACTGTGAACAATGTCCCGTGGTCTTGTGAGCTGCAGGCTGGGCACTGCTGAGCCCCCACTGTGTCACATCTGACCCCAAATACCTATCTTGCTCTTTAGATTCCCACTGTTTTCCACTTTCTGGAAAAGCTCAGATCCACACTGAGAAATGTTCCTTAGCAATTTAAGCTACTCAACCAATGTTATCTTTGGAGATGGGTCCCCTCTCTGTCTGTGGAAGTGTAAGGGATAATTGCTGGGAGCTCACCCCTTGCTTTAAGGGACGGCCAGTTACACCTGTCTTTGCTGACAGTCACCCATTCAAAATCTGTGCTTAAGGACCTCCTAGCTGGACATATCACAATCTTCTAATCTAATCCAGTGCTTTGTTCTCCTCAGCTGCAGGAAGAACTTTACCCCCAGCATCTGCTCTGTATACTATTTGCTCTGATTTGAGCTCATTTCTTCCTAACTGATCCATCAAAGCATGGAATTCAGGTCCCATCTTCTGTCTTAGTAGGGAATCCCTCTATGCATTTGAAGCTTCTCACTTTACTCTCTTGTCTTTTTTTCCAGCCAGATAGTCCCTGTTCATTCAGGTTTTTTCCACTGGTTTTCCAGGAAGATCCCTTTTATTAGGGTTATGTTCCTGGTTGTGCCATAGAAAGCTATGATTTTCAGGGTGGCATCCTGTGATTTTTGCTTGTGTGGGCAATCTGGGCCATCAAGAAGGAACAAGTTCCTTGTTTGGGCCATTTTTGGTACCTTGCACAGCCTGTTCCTAGAAGCAGGTCCTGGGACAAAGCATCTTGTGATAGAAATAAGCACTTCTGGAGGGAAGGCACAAAGTGTCATATTGTCCTGTCAATACTTGCCCACCTTTTGAACAAACCGCTTGAATTTGTGTCTCCACAGTGTTTTCCCATTGCTGTTCTTGAATGATAGTCATTGATTTACTTTCAACTAATTTCTTTTGAAGAGTGCTCCAGAGATGAGCTCTGTGATTTATTTTTGTCCAGCTTTTCTAAACTTGCACCAAATTTTCTGTGTGTTGGGATTTTTTTGTTTACTTGCTTGTTTTTGCTCAGAATGTAGCTGGCAGCAGCAGAAATGAGCTCAAGCAGAGGGTGCTTTTGTGGCCAGACACTGAAAACACAAATGACCAGGATGCAGAGCTTCAAAAGCGTTCAGCAGCACGAGAAAGCCACTCCACAGAGGCAAACAGCAGGCGTTGTTAGGCTGTTCCCCCCCAAATCTTTGATTAGCCACATTTAATGGGATTTCTTCTCATGTTCTTGAGCTGCACGGCTATGCTAGCGTTTGGCCGATTTTCTTCATGGTCCCCTATTACCAGCTTCAGGCAACCCCCTCATATATTAACTGAATGTTTCTTGCTTCTCTGTGATAAACATCGGGCTCCATCTATAATGCAGCTCTCAGAATTTCCTGGTATGGGGTCACTTGGCATTCAGCACTTGGAAAGATCACATACTTCTACTTGTTCAGTCTTGATTTTGATCAAGAGAAGAGTTGATTTCATTTCAGCATTCCTAAAGCTCCCCCCCCCTTCTGGCTTTTCTTTTTTTTTTTTTTTTTTTTTTTTGAGTATAAAGCAATTCGACACAACAGGCTGTGCTTTGTTGATTCTTATTTTTGCATCTTGCAATGTGACAATATCCATAATAAACACATGCTGGGGTTGCTTGTGGAGAATCTACACTTATTTCAAATAGATCCCTTTCTTGTTCTTCAAAAGATGCTTAAAATCTGCCTTATTAAAAATAATAGAAATCAATGCATTTCCCTTCTCATAAAATATTAAAAGCAGTTTGATGGGGTTTATTGTTTAATAAATAGCTTGCACTCCCAAAGCTCTTTCCAGCAGAGAATGAGTACCTCAATCCTTTCCAGTGCCTGGCCATGCAACTTGCCTCTAGCAAAGAGAGCTCTTAATTCGTGTGGTACCTCCAGACGATGTGCAATTGTCAACCCAAACCCCAGCGCTTTCTAATCGCGGTTGGCACGAGCTTCCCCCTGCTGTCTTTCAAGCCGCAGGGAAGTCAGACATTTTCATGCCTGCTAAATCTGAGTGTTTTGTGGTGGAGACAGCAGCCTGTTAAAAGCTGGACCTACTCCACCAGCTAAGCAGGAAGTGGGTATTTTGAAGACCAGTCTCACTTATTTACACTGCTGAAGTATTGTGATATGTTATGGACTTTAATATACGTCCCCCCAGATGATGAGAAATAGGGCTTTTCCGTATCGTATAGCTCAAAATCGAGGCCTGCAGAGGGGAGGGGGCTTCCTGCAGAGCCTGAGGCAGAGCCATGAAGTCACGGAGGTCTGCTGGCATCGTGGCCTGATCCCTGCTCTAGTTGCTCGTTCACATTTCCCTGAGCTGTGCAGCCCTGTGACAAGTGACATTTAGCAAATCATGTCAAGCTGGGGATTTCTTGATATTATTCTTTTGGTCTGATGGGGAGGAAAAAAAGTGTCTCTTGTTTTTTCTTCCTAGTTTTTCTTGTTAATTATCTCAGAGGTCTCTTCAGCACCAAATACTCATCAACGTAGCAGAGCTGTGCAGGGGAGTTGAGGCTCTGCTGAGTTTCCTCATGTAAGGTGTTGCTTTGATTCACAGATGATCATTTGCAATATCTGGGTGGCTTCACCTCCTTTTCCCCCATCACAGTGCAGGTTATTTAGAAATGCTGAGGAGCAACAGCCCACAGAGTGTGCAAGGGCAGCTTCTGCCAACCCCAGACTGCAGAGGGACCTCTGTGTAGCCCCACCACGCATGTCTACACCTCTCAAGAAAACTTAGATTTCATAACAAGATGCTTAAAAGTCCCTAGTACATGGTCACAGTTCATGGGGCCCTTTGTGTGTATTTTCTGATTTTTGCAGAAAAAAAATTCCACTCCTCTGGATGGCACATAGGAGCTCTCTTGGCTCACAAATTGTGGCATCCTTTAGTTGGGTCTTTAAGGGTGACAGCTGCTGGGGAAAGGCAGGGATAAGTTGTGATCTCAGCTCACTGTGCAAGGGGATTGGGGTGTTTGAGCGACTCTGTTATAATGAGATGTAAGTGAAAATGGCAGGAGGGAATAGATTCTTAATTTAAATAATGAGTGCCCCTCGTTGCCTGACAGATGGTCATTTTCTGAGAAATGCGAAGTCTCTTTGGAGGGGTCAGATTGCTTGTATTTACGTGGAATAATGAGGGAGAGGCACTGGTCCCAACACATGCTGTGTTTTTCACTTTTTTTCCAGGGGTATTCCCAGCTGTCTTTGAAAAGAGCAGATCTGATCCTTTGCAAACCTTGTGTGAATCTGACCGTGCATTATTGCACGAAGAAATCAAACAGTAATGGGAGTGTCTCTGATATTCAGGCAGCTATTATAGTGCACTTGAAGCAAGCTTGATACTGATGCCAGAAAACATCTTGGGCCTGAATGTGCCTTTGCTTGTGCAGGACTGGCTGTGGGCCAAGTTCCAGTTATCTGCATGCCAGTGGCATCTCCAGGATTTAACATGTGGAAAGGCAGATTTATGGCAAAGAATTTGCTAAGGGGTACGGCACTTTCCTACACAGATCCCCACATGCTGCATCCAATTTTAATGTAACAACTAAAGATCAGGCACCCAATATTCTGTTACTTATTCCCCCAGTGCTGGTGATGGCCAGCAGGAGTTACACAGCAGGAGGGGTTTTTGGGTACACGAAGAACTCCTTGCTGTTTGATGATGTTGTAACTGGGATGGTGGCAGCCCTGTTGGATATCATGTATCTTCTGACAGAATTGTCTCAATTGCCCACCCACTTCTCTGAAGCATGCTGATGCTTGTCTTCATCATATGGCACATAAAGCAAAGTGGCTTGTTCCAAGCCATTGGCTGGGAGATAAAGATCTGGTTGCTTATGGCTCATGCTCCCACAATGCCCAAGAGTTGTGCTGCTTCTTGGCCGAGATCTTTTAGGTACAGCTGCAGGGTGTTTTGTATACACGAAAGCACTTGAAGTACAACTTGAATGAATGGTTGGAGGAGTTGTTCAACCATTTTTGAACCCCACAGAGGAACTCTTAGTGACAATTGGTGGCCTTAGCATGGTTTCTCTCACCATACCTAAACCACTGTTTAGGCTAATGTTTTAGCACAAGTAAGGCCCTTACAGTCCCATTAAACTTTTCCTGAAATAGGAAGGGAAGCAAACCCTAGTCTTGAACCAAAGAACTATTGTAATGACACAGACTGTATTTATGTGCTGTCTTTCTGCCTTTTCCTGTGTCTGAGTCCCTCATTCTGCCCCATTTCTCCTAGTGCCAAGGAAGCATGAAGATTTTGTGTTGGGGAATGTGTAGTGACTACAGACAAGGGAGAATTGAGCTTGCACGTACCAAAACAACCCTTTTCCAAGCTCCCTTAGCAGTATCAGGATAAGTTTTGGTATCATATTTTTAAAAAGTCTAAAAAACAAACAACCCTCCTAGCCTCACAATTCTGAAAGCCTCAAAGGGGCAAGCAAGTTTGAAAACACCAAAGGCAGTGACTTTCTTTGTTGCTTGGCAGCTGAGAGATGCTCCCATAAAATTCAGCAATTTCATACATACTCACCATGTGGTCTTTAATCTCTGGGTAGCAACGTGTTTGGAAGAAGCCAAGTCAACACCCATTTTTCACAGTGAATCAACTACTAATGTCAAATTCTAGTCTGCATCTTGTGCCAGAAAAAGGCTTCTTGTCACCTAAATGGGAGCGTGCCATATCAGGCTGCAAAATCATTTGTTTCCTGGATGTGTCTGTAAATTATATGTTCCCTGTCAAGTCTGGGAGACCGAACCCACAGTTATATTGTGATAGGGCTTTTCCTCCCCTTTTGGTTCATTCCTCTCCAAAGATGGTCACCTGCTGTCTTCCACACACCCTGTGCTCGGACTGACAAAGCAGCAGGAGATTTGAGCAACATGGTGTCCCTGTTGAGGTTTTTGCTCATCCACTTCTGTTGGCCAATGCTACTTGCTAAGAGTTCTGTGGCTCTGGGAGGGATTTCCCAGGGACCTCAAATTACTGAAAAATTTACACAATGTAGGCCTCATCTTCTGCCTGGTTTCCTGGCAGCACATGGAGGTGTTAGCTCTGCTTTGGTATGTTTAAGGTGTTACAGATTATAAAATGTTTTCTTTTAAAAAATGGGGTTTAGCTGGTTGATCTGCAGTGAACCAAACAGGTGATTTTTACTAGTGACATCCACAAGGATGAGATTTATTTTCAGGGGTGGGAAGAAAAGGAGAGAAACTGGAGCAGCAAAGCAGTTGACAGAGTTATAGCATTGACAGGGAGTGAAACCTACAACCAAGAACAAAAGTAATTTTTAAAAGGTTAATATTCTAAATTTAGCTCCAAAGCTTCTAAAAGAAGACGACGGATGTTTTTTAGTAGGTGACCCAACGGGTCTGTGATGTCAAAGGCAGTGAAATATGAGTGTGGAGCCAAAAAAAAATGTTCATGCTTTTCTTCACCCCATCATCCATGCAGGCTGTATTTGGGCTTGGGGATGACAAGTATATCTGGTGGTACCAATCAGGAATGATAAAGGAGTGGGTGGCACCAGAAATGATCCACTGGTGTGCAATGGGATGCTCCCAAAGAACCTGCCTGCCTCTGTTGTGCTGTGTGTGATTGTAGATAATGAAATGCCATGTACTTTCATTACACTTCCAAATATAAAGGAAACCTTCATTTATCTATGCCTGGAGAATCAGAGAGAAAATCAGCATCAAAGAAAACCTCCTACTGAAAGCATTTGATGTTATAAAGGATAAAAAGTATCTGGCAGAAGCCTTAAAGGAGGAAAATCAGACAGGCATTCAAGTGCTACTAGCAGTCCAGCCTTGTAGCCTCCGGTTTAAACGCTCTCAGAGTACGATGATAATGCACTGGGGCATTCAGAGCATAAATTGATGTTTTGTCTTTAGGTTTTTTTTAGTTGCACTAAGAATCTGCCCTGCAGCTCCTGGATTAATTAAATGCTGACAGTCTACTAGACTAGGAGTGGAGGATTTCTCCTGCCCTTTATGTGTGTTGCACAGGCTGGAGTACATAGTGCCCCCAGGAAAAGAGCTTGTTCCATTAGGCAAAATCAATAAGGCAGAAATCTCCGTGAAATTCTTCTATTAAATTACGAATAGACTAAACCCCTATACCTGGTGACAGCAATCATTGCTTTTGTGTCCTGGACAGATGCTGGTGGGAGCACTGGTCAAATACACGCGTGCATTTCTTCTGCAGACATTGGTTTGACTTCATTGCTGTTTCCTACTGTGGCTGATTTTTAATTTTTTAATTTATTATTTTTCTTCATACAAGAACAAAGCTTTATTTTGCCTCTGTGCTTATTCTAAGAAATAGGCTGCTTTCTGGAGTATTTAGAGTAACTTTGGTAAATCCATTCATTTGCCACAGAAAGTCATTTTTCTGCCAGTAAGTTCAGGCTCTCTTTCCAAGCAGGATGTCCTAAGTTTCTAATTTTCCTCAGTTGCAGCATGGGCTTTTTCTCATTGCACAAGTTTTATCTCAAATCCAAGCTTGGAGCCTTCTGTCACAGTGGGGTAGGGATACATGAACAGCTCAAACACCTCCTCAGCAAGTGACACTAGTGCCCAAGCACTGCCTGAGATGAAACCTCAAATGTGCCATGCACTTACTGTCCCTGAGCAGCCCAAAGTGACACATGGCTTGTGATCAACTTTTTTTTGTCCTTAATCTTTTCATATCAGTGTGTTCATTTTTGTAAGCAGATCATGGGCTGCTTCTCAGCTGGTGCAACGATCAACAGGTTCAACTTATGTCATAGGGAACCATGCCTGTAATGGCAAAAATCTGGGCACCATCAGCTTTTGATGGGCTCTCAGACACCTGCCACACTTTGCACCTTCTCTTCCATGTCCTCTCTCTAGCAGGTTTATCACACTGATGAGCTGTTAAAACAGCAGATGCCACAAGGGTTTATTCTCTTAAGAGACACAACATGGGAAACACTTGCAAGGAAATCATGATCCTTATTAGTGTCATTTTCGCAGGAGATTACGGTCTCCTGCTGTCTCCGTATTGCACTGAGAGACCCAATCCTGCAAAAGTTTCTTTGACACACTTATATGAATGCTGAGGTATTTTACATCCGGTAGATGGGACAGATGAACAGCAGAGTTAAGCTGCAGCAAGCAGAGCACATGTTGGACATTAGAAGAAAAGGGGCCAGGGACTGAATTGCTTTGAGGATATGGATGGGACTGTCCCCATCTTGAGAAACTCTTAAGGACAGCTTGGATAAGGTTTGTCAGAAGTGTTTTCCCTGACTGACAGCCTGACGAAAGGGTTAGGTCACTTCTCCTGGTCCTTCCCAGGGTTATTTGCCATCAGTGCTGAAGGTCCTGTGTTGTATCAGGGCACTGTGTATGAAGCTACTTGTTTCTTGGAGGTTTCCAGGACTGAAGTCCTCCTTACAGTTCCTGGGAAAAAAATGGCTTTTGAGGGACGTATTTTGTTATGAGAGTCAGAGATTAACACTCTTCCCAGCATCCATAGCAACCTGCCTTAAAAATCTCTGCTTGAAAATCTTTTAATCTTCCTTGGATGCTGCTTGAACATTTTCCAGGAATGTTCTGCTCTTTCCTATTCACAACTACTAAATATACATTCGGTTTGGACTGCAGACCCCAGTCTATTTTTACATTTGTTTTCAGCATATTTTGATTTATTTTTTTTTTCTGCCCTGGATAGAACAATTTGGTCTGTTCTTAAACCCCAAGACCTTGCTGCCCCCGCTCCTGCCATTGTTCCAATTTCAGCATTCAGTACAAGGAGTTTATTATTTTGGGGTACTTCTGTGTGGACAAGGACTGTGCTGGTTTCTGGCTGGCTGGAGACAGACTTAAAACTGGTGAAAAGTAGGCAGAAAAAGTAAAATCTGTTGTCCCTATACAAAGGAGTAATCAAGCACCTCTGTAGCCTCTATCCTGTTTGTAAATGGTTAACTGAGTTCTGGGGCAGAAAATACTGTAATAGAGCAGTGAATTCACGCTTGTTGGAGCATTTCTCATTCCTTTGGGTTGAAATGTCCAATGATTTTCATGTGTAAGGCAGAAAACAAGTGCCTGCCTGCTTGCTTCCTCATCCTCCTGTGTGCTAATATTTAGAAGAGCTTTATTTATTTGGTTAGGTGCAAGGAATATGGACGCATTGTTTGCATTGAATGAATGGGAATGGCAAGAAATTTATTATTTTTTTTAAATTATTGTTACTCTTGTCTTTGGTTGCTGCTCTGGCCTCCTGGAGTGTTTCTCTCTAGATCTGGTGAGGATTTGGGGGGGGGGGAAGAAAAAAAGTGAGGGAAGCAAGATTTGAGAAAATATTCTCAGGCATGTGGGTAGTGAAGGATGATTCCAATAGAACTGTGACTTGATTAAGCCTCTACATCTCCCCTTGACCTTCATATGGAAATTCACCCTTTAAATAATGTTCCTAAGTCTCCAGGGTCAAATCCAGGCTTCTGTGATGCAAAGTGTTACTAATGATATTACTCTGTGCTGAGCTGACAGCATCTTACTGGGCAGCAAGGCTGAGCCCAGAACAGTGATGCTGTGTCCCAGCTCTGCTTGAGATCTACCTCCAGCCTTTGGGAAGGGAGCTTAAAGCCAGAAATTATGAGGTTTTAATTGTGGATTAATGCACAGCAAAGCTCAAGTCCCACGGAGACAGCTGTGGTCCTGGCCCAGCACTTCATTTAACTAGCACCCACCACAGCAGCTGGCTTGCCTCTGCTTATTTGTTTTTCTTTAGCCATAGGCTGTGCTCTTTAATAGTGACAGCGATAAACTCAGCTCTTCCAACAACACTGGTTCTTTAGAAATTGGGGAAAAGAAACCCAAGCCCCAAATCTATTACTATAGAAACAAAATCCTTAATTCACTGGGGTTGGATAGTGATGCAGAAATGTTGACCGGTGTTTCCAGCACAAAGGCAGGTGAAAGGGTTAAAGACAAAGCTGGTGCTTGTTCCTCTATGGCATTATCTGTATGATTGCTTTTCATATCTTGTTTATTGTGGTTAGCAGAGCAGCTATAATATAGAGTGCTACATGCAATAAATCTTGTCATTGTGAACAGCATACTTTTCATCAGAGCTCAAGGAATTGCAAGGTAAGCATTCAGAGGCAATCTATAGATTTAATTATATAGAAAGTCTAACCCGTGTAGATCTTAAAGGAAATTATAACTGGGAAGATACTATGTTCAGTTTTGCTTGTATTACCTATATTATCCTATTTTAGTTGTTATGAGGACACAGACAACGACACTGCCAGCATGATATCTTCTGTGGTTTCATATCAGCACTGAACAGCCAAAGATGCTGGTAATTTAAGGGTTGAGGTTTTTTCCCTTTCTGACAGCTATGTCTATAAATTCATATTCCTGCATTTTAAAATCTTCTCTGATGTTAATTGTAACCCAAGAAATCCCATGGGGTAAAGGAAACCACCTCTGATTTCATTTTTTTAGTGAAAGACATGCCTGTGACCACAAAGCAAAACTGTGCATTGAAGTGACAGGTCCAAATTGCTCTAATCTCCCACTGCCACACTTGCCAGCTTGGTCCCTGGCACTGGGTTGGTCATGACATGTCTAGTAGGTCCCTCCAGTGGGGTACATGTCCACAGTCTGGACAGAAGTGTGGAGGTCATTTACCCTGTCAGTGAAAACCACCCATAGGAATCCTGGGTGTTTGGGATTATAACAGTTTTAGCCACCTTTTTTTTTCCTTACTTGTAAAATCTCCGTCCTGGGTTGTGTTGATGTGTGGGCTTGAGGGGGTAGATCAGCTGACCTGTGATATAGGGTCCTGAGGGGTCAGGATGGGTGGTTTTAGGGCTTCTCCCACCCTCTAAATTTCATGCCAGCTCTTTGCAACAGCCATTTGCTACCCAAAATCCCTGAGTGTTGGCTCATTGCCGTTGTCCCTTGGTGGAGTGTGAGCATCAATGCCCTGTGGGGTTTTCCTCCCCCAACACAAATTCTGTGGAGACTGCCAGGGCGCAAGAGGCAATGCGGGAGGCTTTTGCTGAGGGTAGTGTCCTTGGGAGTTGCCAATACAACGAATTTGAGGCTCCAAGTAAACTTCTGGTGCTTGAGTTGCTCTGCTTTGGGGAGCAATGTCTGGTTCATTGATGGTTTCTCAAGCTGAGGCCTGAGCAGAGTTGCTTGCCTCAGGCTCAGTTTCCCAGGAGGGAGAGAAATAGGACTATTAGAAATGGAGAGATGAGTTTATCATTGCTAATTAGTGATGAGACCAAGCTGGACTACAATACTCAGCTCTGTATACCCGGTGGCTGCTGTGCAAATTACATGACATGGTCTGTAGTTGAGAGAACCTGTACTGGTCCTCTCAGCTCAGGAGAAGGTGTGGGGAGCTCCTTGGTGGTACGTGAAATTCCCAGATGGGTCATGGAAGTGTTTCACTTAGACATGAGTGGTTGATGCTATTGTGGGCACTCCTACCTGGTCATGAGTCATGAGGCAGTTGCCCAATGTGCCCTCAGGGGAACAAGCTGCTCAAACTGGTTTGTTCAGGAAGGAGCACCAAGAAGTCCCAGCTGGGAAAGGGTAGAGCAGGAGATGGATCTGCAGATCTCATGGATGGATCACTGTTCTCATCTGCAGCCCTGAGAAGGGTTGAGGAATGTTTACAACCATTTCACTGACTCTCTAGTCACCTGGGTCTTGTCATAAAAATGGGGTTTGCTGCCTTGTGGACAAAACAATGCAGAATTGCTGCCAGCTTATTCATTATGTTGGGCTGTAAACTGTGATTTTTCAGGAGCTACTTCACAAGGGCTTGTGCCATTAGGGCACAGAGAACCTCAGAGATGCTACCAAGCAGAAGTGGAGAGGCCACAACACCACCAAAATTCACAGGGTTTTTTTCTGGTCCTGGCTTTCCCCCCCATGGCATTGCCCAAAGTTCCCGGGGTCTGCAGACTGCTGAGTTTATCCAGTGCTTCAGTTCATCACCCTTCATTAGAGACAGAGATTTCCTACTTCACGTTGAGGCTGGAAAGACAGAAGTAATCGGTAACTGGAAGGTGTTCTGCTTAAATGGTTAGAGTAGTATAAGCACAGGATAAAAACTAAAAGGTGTATTTTTCTTCCATCTCACTAGAATAAAGTAAACCACAGCTGACTGGAGAACATAGTCTAAAATCACGAAGAGCTGAGCATCCACAAAAAATAAAGTACATGTCTTTAGTTAGCATGAAGCACTTATTTCTATCCATAATTAACAGATGCTAAGGTTTCACTCCTGCCTTCCTGACAGCAGCCTTAGTCTCTGTGAGACCCCCTCACCAAATCTCCTGAGGACTAGGGCAGCAGGAGCTTGGATCTTGCGCAATTAAGATGCTGAATGGGGTGAATTAAAAATAAAATAAATTTCTGACAACTGTGCCAGTGATAAAACTTTGAGTAATTATTTTAAGTTCTGTATGCTGGGGCGATAGGATGGCGGAGTGCGGCTCATTCCCCAGCGTGGCAGGAGCAGCAGAGAGGTCACTGCCTGGACCATGGTGGGAGCAAGAAATGCCTTGGTGGGAATTTGCAGCCCAGCTGTCTACTTCCTTTGCTGCCTTTTAAATTCAGGGATATTTAAAACAAACAAACAAAAAAACCCCAAACAATCCAACTAGTATACATTTGAGTAGCAGCACAATCCTAGAAACGAGCTCTTTTGTTCATACACACACTAGGAGCTGAAATGTATGATTTATTTGTGTGAACTGGGGAAATCCTGGCCCACGTTGTTTTTAATGAGATGTTCTTACAAGCTGTTTTTTGTGCTGATGGCAAACCTGTGATACAAGCTGGTTCTAGCAGCTGTGCACACAAGGACTTGTGTGCTTTTTAATTCAACACAGGCATGCTATCATGAAGAAAAGTCCTCTTTCCTAAAACTCTCCCAGGATACACACACCCGCACACCACCGCCC
>WUAM01000053.1:808170-846632 GCA_024336885.1 Actenoides hombroni
TTTTAATTTTTTTTTTTTTTTTATTGGAAGAGGGACTTGGAACTGGATAAAAAATTAACCTTACTGATGAGATGGACTTTTTTTCTAATCTCAGTGAAATGTCTGTCTCAATTTGGCCAACTCATAAGACTTTGGTAATAAAACATGCCAGCTGTAGTTCACACATGCTCGCCAGAGGCCAGCTAGAGCTTGCAGGCTTGTTCTCTGGTGAGTTCATGAGCATGGGACATGCTCCAGGGCCCAGAGCAGGACTTCCCTAGGAATTGCAATTCCCAACTGCTTCAGGCCAGAGCAGCTCTAAATCCAGATACTCGGAGTCAAAAGCATGGATTTTAATTTTTTTTTTTTTTTAACCTATTTGTTTCCAAGCTGCATGAAGAATGTCAGCTGAAGTGCATTCAGAGGAGGTGAGGCATGCAAAAGGAGAAGGTAGTTTGGAACAGTAGACTCAGAGCAGATAAAATGAACCCTGGCAGAGAGATGGAGGGACCCAGAATGTGCAGGCACTGGGGGGAAGGGGAGGATGGAGGGGAGACTGTGGCATGGCAAAGCGTGGAGCGTGGCGTGGCGTGGCAAGTGGGAAATGGCGCACGGGGAAAGGATGTGAGTGGTCTCATTTCAGCACATTATTCTGAGCTAACTTAGGAAGACCTGAGCTCACGCAGAAGGCCTTCCCATACCTTACTCATTGTGTGTTAAATAAACCTGGTTGTGAAGACACAATCACACATTTCATCCCGATACTGTCACAGTGAAAGTTACAGAAAAAGCTCCAAAACTTCAAAAGTACAAAGCCTGGAAGTATTTCCTAATTATTCAGTCCAAGAAGTACATTTGCTCTACCAGGAGACTGTTGTATAGTGGTGTGTGGATTTGCTATCAAAGTTACTCCAAACTATGAGGGTTCAGGAGAAATCTTCCCTTTCCAGGATGTCATAAAATGTGGACATGGTTTTTCTTCTAAAGCTTCAAATTTGTCCTAATCAAAAAAACCAAAAAAAACCCCAGCTGGGAATACAAAGTCTCTACTGCAGCTGAGCCTGGTCTGGCCCCAAGAGACACTGCCCATCGTGTATGCTGCACAAACCCAGCGGTGCTGCTGGTGCCTGCTGCTTACTCTGAGATTCCCTGGTCAAACAGGCACCGTGACCACAGCTCATTTCAGTTTCCAACCCCAGCTTCTGCAGGGCTTGTGGATGGGCCAACTAGGTTTTAGCTCCATGATGATACGTGATGGTACGTGTCCCTGCTCACACCTTTGCTTTTATACATGCTATGCTGCCAAGAATAATTGTTATTTTTAAAGCGGCTCCGAAATCAGCAGCCGGCTTTCCAAAGGGACACAGAGGATGAGCGAGCGACAGCAGCCGCTCGGCATTTCCAACCCTGCAGCGCAAAAGGGGATGTGCTTTAAGTATTTTGACTTCTTGAATCTCTTCTTATCTTACTGTTTAAACATGGAAAACAATACCATATCCTCTGCTGGCAGGAGTACTATTACTATTAGCTATGCAAAACTATTTGTCAGCTCTTTGGAATACCTTTCCTTTACTGGACAATAAAAGTACCATTTCCTCAGCAAATTCTACTCTTCTGTCTTTAAACAGCAGTGTGGATTACATTATTCACCTACTTTTATTTCCCTCTTGTTAGAAAAGCAGGTGGGCCTATGACTGCAATCGAGTCCTATCTACAAGTGTCTAGTTCCAGAAAGAAATAATTTTGCATTTTAATTTATTCTCCCTGGCTACAACAAAGTAAGTGTGCTTTTAAAAAAATCGTTTCAACATTTGGCAGTATGCAACGATACTAATGCAATCCTTTGTGGTCAACAGGAATTTATTAAAGCACCTTGAGGTCAAACAAGCTTTTTTCAGACCTCGTGCAACAAGAAGTGAAGACTTCATAGTTTACAGAAGCCAAAAAATGCTCAGAGGACTAGAGGCAAATTTTATAGTCTTTTTATCACACAAGACTTTAGAAGACTTGGGTGCAAACCTAACGTAAAGGCAATGCCATTTTTCTGGACCTATAATGTTTCTGCTAAAAATGCAGTGTTAGACTATAGAAGATGTAAATGGCTGCTAGACTATAAGTGAAAACCTTAATCAGGGACTGGTATGATCCATACAGCGTGAGAAAGAATTGTATTTAATACCTCCAGTTCATGTTTCAGCCTTGAGAACTCTGCATATTCTTTTATTTGTGCCTATGATGCTGTACAGCATTTAATACTTTTTGGGATCATTACCCGTGTTAGCTCTCCCATCTTGGCCAACTCCAAATTAAATTCTCTCTAGCTCAGTTTCCCCTGTGGTCCCAACCGGATGAAATAGTTGCACAGCTGAGTAAGGCCAGGGGCTGCCTGCATCCAGAAATACAAAACAGCTTTGGCAATTTCAGCCTGCGTGGGTGTCTCTGAAGAGGATAGGGAAGCAGGTTCTTGGTGCTGAGAGTTTGGGACCACAACAGGCACAGCGGCAACAAGGTCTACTAGTGCCCATGATGTGCCAGGCTCATTCCTAACACGGAAAGGTGCTTAAAAAATATGGCACTTAGAGCAGAACCCTTCCCCTTTTCTTCATGTGTAACCACAGACAGCCTGGAGGCTTCAGCTGCCTCCACACTGGTGTGAGCTTGTGGAGGTGTCACTGGTTCCACACCATGTGCCTGGGGCGGTTCAGTTCTGGGGGCAGCAATGCCTCAGGGCTGGTGCTCAGTATAGACATCCCCATACCAGCCAATGCCTTCAGCACCAGTTACAGTCATGCTGGTCCTACAAAGCTTGAAATCTTTTCCAACCTTTGCCAGAGCAACCAAAAGAGGTGAAAAGTGGCACTGGTACACCTCACTGAGACCTGGAGTAGTGGGAAAAGTACCATAGCTCTCGTCTTCTTCAGGTCAGATATTGAGATCCTATCTCCTGCTTCTCGTTCTAGTGACTGGACTTTGATGCCCTGAAGTAAGCATCATCCTCCAACTTGGCACCCGACCACACTTCTAACCACCAATGAGCACCTGCCCACGTTTTGGAGGATCCTCTGAAGAGAACATCACATCCTGGATATTTTTCAAACAAGCCAGAATGAGTTTTAGGATCTACCTCTCTCTGAAACCTGTTGTATTGGGAGCCCATGGTCATGCCTGTCTGTGATGGTGGGACTGGGATTTGAGAGGCTCCATTTACTGCAGAAGCTTTCTGGGGAGCCTGGCAGCTCAGACCAGCAGCTCCACTGCATCGCGAGAGGACTGGAAGTAACTCTGCTCTTAAACATCTGCATCCTCTGTAGTTTCTCTGGGCCAATCGGGCAAACAGGTTGAAATGGCTCTGGTTCAAATTAGTCACGCAGGGAACACAAACAGAGGCATCAAAATGCCCTTCAAAAACTGAGTGCCCACATAAGATGAAAGGGAGACAGAATGGCTGTGAAATAAGTTTGTACCAGCATAACTAACCAAGTTTTCACATTACAAACACAACCCAGAAATAAGTCATTATATTTCAGGGGAGCATCTAGTTCTTGTGTTTCCTCTCAGTCGCGCACACTGTCCGTCAGTAGCAGATGACACTCTGGCAGAGGTGGGAGGGAGCCCCATCTTGAACTTCCAACACAGACTTGCCAACAACCCCTCTATCAACAGCATCATCTCCTCACAGCCCACCAGCAACAGATCCCAGACTGGCATTTGCTCACTGCATGGCTGTCCTCGAAAGGAGAACGTAGCTTGAAGGAGGCGGGTGTCAGCGGTCTGCCTGTCAGCAGTTTATCAGACTGCATATAAATAGGGAAATTCTTTGGGTCCAGGAGGAGAATGGAGGAAACCCAAGATTCACAACAGTCTGAAAAGTGATGAGGGACCCCTCATCAAGAAAGCAGCAGACCAGTCAGTCCAGGGTAGGGCTGCAGGTCTGGGATTGAAAGAGGAGAGTCAGGAGACACATGTGCCATGCTGACAGGGAACACATGGAAAACAGCTCTTCCCTGGACTCAATCAGATGTGGTCATGCCTGACTGGAACCGATGTTCCTAATATTTTTCTTTTTTTGGTATTGGACTATTGCTGCTTTTCCTTCTCTGGACTTGCTCTGTGTTTTGTTTTGCTTGTGTGACTTCTGCCGTTACATAAACTTCTTTTGTCTTACACTTAGCAAATTGTGCAACACACTTCACTGGGACCACAGAGCTCCAAACTAGTGAAGCAGGCAAGAGCATGAAAATGAGGACAAGAGAAACCCCGTCGTGTTCACTTTAAGCCCTGTCATCAAAGCCACCCTGCTAAGAAGTGACTTAAAACTGTAGGTTAGGACCAAACTGTAGTTTCCATATTTATAAAGAAAAAGCCTTTATAAAGAGATCTTGAACCTATTAAATGGTTTTCTATTGCCTGTCTGGCATGGCCTGCCATTAAAAATGGGTTTTATTTGGAAGTGGTGGTGCGAGAAGTCTCTTTTTAAATTTTTAGCACTATGCAAGAAATCCCAAACCTGCTCCTCGTTCCCTGCATTATCCAAACCTAAAAGTTACCCCTCCTTCTCCCCCAAAGTTAGTATATATATTCTATGCAGGCTAAAATGCCAAAATGATCAGAGGCCAATTTTTAAGTACTAAAAAAAAGTTTTACAGGTATGCTACATTCTACTGCAAGGAGAAAACCCAAGGTATCAACACTAAGGAAATGCTTCAGTGGAGTTAGCAAAACTGGGGCTGGAGGGCTGGAGCCCCTCACGTGTTCTACTCAGACATTTCTTCACAGTAGCATCACTCAGTGCTTTAGTTTTGTGTCTCACTTCACTTTTTGTGTCCTCCACTATTCCCAATTCCTTCCACAAGAGTAAACACAAGAATAACATTGTGGAACTAGCCCACAGCGATGGTGTGGCCAACTGTAAAAGCTTTACATACAGCCTCTGCATATCAACAGAGAAGTACTTGTGTGGAGGGAAAACCCTATTATCAGCTGCACTGGTACCACTGGAAAGTTTCTGAACATACAGGTCCCTCAGATTTAACACATCACTAAAACTTAGGTGACATTTGCTACCGAGATACACTCAATGCATGTGTTTGCAACATCTCTTCCCACCCCTGGGTCAGTCCACGCTCTCTGCCTGTACTGTCTGTGCCAGAGCAGCACCGCGGAGCCCAACTCCTGGCCAGGACTGTGGCACTGCACCTTAATGAACATTAGCAACAAGCAACGAGTGGTGCAGGTGTCCACGGGTGGAATGGTAGAGCAATCTGACCGGCCTGGTGGTGTCTTGTGTTGGAACAAGCACAAATTGATTCTAGCACATTTTTTAGCTGCATGGAAAAAAAACAACCCCAAATTTCTTTTCACTGATGGCTTCTCACACCAACCTTTCTGTCAAGGACTCCACAAACATAAAAGTGCAGAAAAAAATCAAACAAGTAGACAGGACAGAAAAGTTGAATGAGCATTGGCTCTTCTTATTTTAATGAAGAAATATTTCAAGTTAATATCAGTGCATATTTAGAAATAGCATGTGATACTCCCAATGCCAAATACATCAGCAAATTACAGTTTCAAAACTTTATAAATTAATGGCAAGAAAAAAAAAAAGTAATTAAGATTAACATAGAGAATAAGGTTCAAAATAAACATCCTGTTTGTTTGTTGCACTCCATCAATTACATTCCCAGTACTTAAACAGCATGAGAGGTCCAGTATTTTGTGGTAATTAGGCTCTCCAAAACAGCAGTTATTTTTCTACAAATGAATTAAGCAGTTTGCATTTATTTTTGATGTATAATTAAAAGCTATTCTTAGCTGTTACAAAGAAATGTAGTCATGTCAGAGTAAAATTTCATTCCATGATTGAAAAATCACGCTAACATAGGAACGCTGCCTTCTCCTTATACCCACTAGAAACAGTCATCTGAGAATAGGAAGAACTACATGTGAGCACGTTTGGCTGTTACATAAAATGGCTTTTTTTTTTTTTTCCTGGTTTCACAGCCTTATAACAATACTGTTTTTCAACACTGTTCCCAGTCATTGTTTTTAAAACGGTTCATCAACATATCCTGAATCAATCACTGATATAAATAACTCCAGTGACAAAATCCATTATGGAAGGACATAGGACTGCAAACTGAAACTCGTACCCAATGATTTTTAAGGTGGAACTATAATTACTCAATAAAATTCTGTTAAAAAAAAAACCCACCACGCAGTAAAAGCAGTATCTTTAATTAACTGGGAAAGGTGGAATTTGAAAAACTGACTTATAACTTTAAGAGACATTTAACTCACAATGGACTCTAATGCAAGACAAATTGTACTGAAGCTAGAGAGAGAGATGCACATTTAAAGCTTGCAAGTGTGATATAAAAATATTCTCTAGTTCTTTCATTTTGATACAGGGAGTCCAATTCCCTAATGAAAGAAGATAAAATATATCCTCTTTCCTACCCTTACAGACTATTCCCTGGATATCAGGAAATGGCATTTCCCCAACAAAAATACCAGCCCTGGGAATTGCAGACCTTCTGGTAGTTGATTTTGCTTTTAAAAGTATCTTTTCTAGCAGGTGAAATACTCATAGGATATGCATTTCTTTCACTACTAGTCTATTGTGCAAATCGTATATAACAACCTTGTAACTTCAACCCAATTGCAGCCCACATGGCCTAGAATGATTTGAGACTCTAGTGTGATATTACAGCACGGAGATGACTGCCAGGTTATGAAACATCAGGCTAAATCAGATTAGTAGGAAAAGGCACATGCTTCGGATTTAGCAGGACCATCATCTGCAGGTTCCTCGTTACCATACCCTTAACGCTCCTGAAGTTAATGGTACTTCTGTGCATTACCCAAACGACAGAGCTCGCTTCCAGAAAATCGTGAGGTAACAGGAAACTTCTGTTTATGGCACGTACACACGAAAGGTCTGTGAGCTCAGCCGAAACTCTCGAGGTGCTAGGGGCAACGCAGACACAAGGTGGGCTACAGTCTGGTTAGGCCAGGAACAAAAACTTAACAGTTCGTTATACTGCATACGTTTCTTCGATGCACAAATACAGGGTGCGCAAAATAAGCTGTTTGCTCAGTAAAATTTAATGGTTTGCATATGTAAAATATTCAGCTAATACTGCAATATAATCAAAAAATCATGCACAAGATAAACAGAGCTTCTTCCCCATGAACAGTAGTTCTCAGGAACATTCTATTCTGCTTCAGGTAACATCTCATGATTTTCCAACTTACGTAGTCCCTTTTAAAGAACACAGTATTTAGCTAAAACTGAAAAGCAAAATCAAAAAAAAAGAAAAGAAAAGAAAAAAAGTTTTGATTTAGTTGCGATACAGCTGGGATAGATGCAACTGAGCCGCTGCAATGCACAAAAGAGTAAAGAAAATTCAACATGAATATCAGAAGAATAAATATATACCCTAAATTAATCTCTGTAAATACATTCACAGGTCCACTTAAGACACCCTTTTGCATAACTCACGCTTCCATCGAATCTGCAGATAGAGATGGACGTTAATTCATGGGGAAAGCATTTTATCATATGACTCAGTTTATCTGTCATTATTCCAGCAAAAATCAGTAGCAAATCTGAAAACCTACATTTATTTTCCCCGAACCAACCGCACAGAGGCTTAAGTCACAAATTCTATAATTTCCAATGTTCGATCAATAAGGCTTTATTTACACTTTTTTACTATAAAGTCAGGAGAAAGTTTGGTGCGATGTGCAAGAAAAGACTGCACATTTCACTGATTGGAGACTAACATCTTACGGTTTAATGCTAACCCACAGGCAGCCAATTAAAGTCCCATATATCCATGTTTTTACATAAAGTTTCCTTCCAGATTCTGTCAGAAGCATACTAGCAGTCAGGCCACCTAAAAACAGCAAAGATGGCAACGTTTTCTTGAGGCTTAGTCTGGAATGAACACTTTTCCCAGGAAACTTATTTCTTCTTTTAGAATCCTTCGCATCATAAAACTCTATTAGTAACCTACAAGCAGATAAAAGGAGATGGTCAAAGTTATACAATAGCGTAGAAGTTTTAAGCAACTTTCTTTCATCCAATAACTGCTTCGAATCACACATTATTTAACAATAGGTTTCATAATACGTAGCAGCTCACCTGTAACAAGTTTAAACGATCAGTATCCCCTAAGAATATGATACATTCAAAGTACTCAACCTGAACCTCTCTAAGCAATAAAAGTATATTTTCCTTGGGGAACAATTCTAACACTGAATATAAAAACTGAAAAGAATCTTTTTCCTACAGCATTTAGTAGAAAAGCCCAAAGCACTGGGCAGTATCGTAGGGCAAAATACCATGCAGTTAATCTGAATACTGAAGGATGGGGGAAAAGCACCTTCATAAAATAAACTAATAAATAACAAAGGCTCACAAGACACTAGAGACAGCCCAGGGAAGTAGTTGAGTCACCATCCCTGGAGGTATTTTAAAGACATGTAGATGTGGCACTTAGTGACACAGTTTAGTGGTGAAATTAGTTGTGCTGGGTTAATGGTCAGACTCTAGGATCTTAAAGGTCTTTTCCAACCTAAACAGTTCTATGCTTCTATAAAACATTCTGGAAGTCAGAAATGCAAGAGTAAAATGCTAGACCACTGGTTCAGTCGTAACTTTTTTCCTCTTCTTTTTGAAAACCAGTAATAATTGCATTTGAAAATTCTAGGATTTTTTTTAAACAATCTCTAAATTCCCCTGACAGACTGCTTTGGTCCCAGCAAAGATGTTCCAGTCACCAGGAGTCAACAATGAGACATAGATGATCTGGGGTCAGTTTTGATGGTCTTCAAAGGGGCACTGGAGAGTTTTATTTCGTGTTCCTTGTCTACAAAACAGAATTCAGACTTTTTTCCTCTCAAAAGCGAAGAAAAGAAAAAATACTTAGTGTTTCTAAACTTCAAAGGCACTTTAGTAACAGTGCCATGTTTACAGACAGTCATGCTAACTTTTATATGGATTCAAAGACCAAAGGACAAATTAATCTGTTGTTTTACTTCCACGGAGTGCAAGACTGGCAGAATAATTTGAAAGCAGAATATACCTGAAGAACCAGGAAAATTTCTCTCTCATACACTATATTCAAGGATTTATAAAGTAAACAGATTCAGCTCCCATGCGCTGGACTACAGACACTGCAAATTAAACCTTCATCTCTCAAACAAAACTTAAATCCCACATTTAGGCACAAAATCCTTCCAGAGCACAAGGTTCCCCAGGATCTGTTGCATGTGCTCACCAGTGACCTAATCTGGAGATGCTGAAGGGAGCCAGGCACTTTAGTTCTGCCACTATTCAAAGATGGGGCAGATGAAACTTCTACTTCACTGAATTTCCCCAGTGAAGGTAGGGATCTGGGGGTTACTTGTCATTTTATCCAATTGCAGTCTGATGGAAGAGGCAGAAACAATTTGGGCCGAAGAGACTGGGTCAAGACCTGACACTTTCTAACTGACCTAACACTGATTACAAAGCTAGAAACACTGCTTTTTGCTTGCTTGCCTACCACAGGCATCTTAGGTTCCTGGCTGTGTAATGACTCAGCTACAAGAAGATAAATGGAGATTTCAGATGAATATGAGTCTTGCCTGGAACATGGACTCATAGATCTTCAGTCTAAGGAAGGTCTAAAATGCAGGAATCTTAAACTCCTGAGTGAAAGGTTTAACCATAAGGCAATTTTATTCTACAAAATATAGAATCATAGAGTCTTCCTGGTTGGAAGAGACCTTTTAAGATCATCAAGTCCAGTCGTTAACCCAGCACTGTCAGGTCACCATTAAACCATGTCCAGGTGTGCCACCACCACCTCACTTCAGAGAGCTCTACAGCTTGCACTGCTAGCAACACAGAAACACCATGCATGTAACAGAAGAACAGACAGCTTCTTGAAACAACAAGTTCTGCATGTTGCTACTCACTTATCCTTTATTTCAAAACGTTCATGAAGCCACCTTCTCATATACATCTGCTCTTCTGGAATATCCTTCAGTTCAATTCGATCAATGAAAACATGAACTTTTGGGCATTCCTTGCAAAGAAACTCTAAAAAGAGAGCAAAACAACAGGACTGAGTTGCAAAACCACCGTAAGGCATTTATTTGTCTAAAATACACTGAAAATCTGACCTCGTAGCTCTAAGTGCCTTAGGAGACTAACTTCAGTTCTCAAAAGCCTCCTGTCTTTATGTTTGGATCCTGAGCACTTCACTGAACTTAGAAGCCATCTGGCCTACACACTTTTGAAATGGTGGCCCATTGTTGTGTGCAGCATGGAAAAACTATCCTAAAATCCACCCTGATAACCGTAAAATGCTGTGCTTGAAAATGTTCCACTTCTACCTCAGCAGCAATCTACTCATTCTGTAGTGTGGGATGCAATACCTTCCATGTTGTCAAGTTATCCAGCCTGTGATTTTTATTAAAGTTAGTAATCTGCTTTGCTTGTCCTTTTTGCAATCTAAATTTTGTTTGCTCCTGGATGATAAATTCTGAATTACAGTGATTTCCCAAAGTATTTCCAGGAGGAAGTGGGCTTCAGTTTCAGTAATAACCTATAATTAAGAAGTACAATAGGGCAAATTTCTCAGAACAGAATGCGGTTTGCATCCCTTCATTTTTCTTCTGTCTTACGAAGCTAGAGGCAGCCCTATTGCAATCCCCCTCCCCCATTTCCTCAGTTTGTCCCTAGAAAAATGTAGCAAGCAAGCATTACTAACAAACAAAACTCCATTACTGAACTATCCTTGTGGGATTTCTTAAAGCTAACAAGTGGTAACAAATACTGCACGTGGGATGAAAAAGCCACCAGTATTTGTGCATTAGTAATAATTTGCATTTATCAGTAAAGCCAGGGGTTTTGCAGTAGCCAGAGCATCCCTGTACAAAGAGAAGCAAGATGGGAGGATGGAAGCCCTTAGGAACATGGACAACCTTGGTATTTTGAAGAGGGACCAGAAGTGCCTTCCTATAATACAGAGAGGCAACAAATGTTAACACAGGCTGGGTGGTCCCTTTACATTGTTGACATTTTTTGGACAGCAGTGCAGATGCGCAGAAGACTTTGACCCATAACTGTTAGTGGTATCTTGAGGAATGACTGTGCAAAATAATTGTTACTGCATGTACATCTTTATTATTGTCTGCCCAAGTAGATCTCTCCCTATTTGGTTTTACTCTTTAGAGGATTATTGATTTGTAAGGACTTTGCTATAAAAGCAATCCTTAACATATACTAAGAATTGCCTTAAGAATGTTAAAAGCTTGTAATGGAAATGTATGTGTGTGCTTGTAGAGGAAAGGAGAAGAGATAAAGAGATCAGTAATGTCTAATGACATTTTGATGTGGAAATTTGTAAGGTGCTGTGTGCAGTTTTGTCTGGTCCTTCAGAGAGAGCCCTTCACTGAACCACAGTGTGGTGTGAAGGGAGCAACATAAACCAGGCACCATCTGCTGAAAAAATGCCTGAGAGCTCTAACCAGAATCACGTCCACCCCTTAGCCATGGAGTAACAAACCCAACTGTTGCTAAAAAGCTTCTGGTAAAGCTGTCTCCTAGCTATAGCTATCAGATGGCAGCCAAGTTAAGTACTTGGAAACCAGAACGATGTCCATATAACTACATCTTCAGGTTTACGTGCAATGTTTTTACTAACCACAAAGAAATCAGGGTTCATGTATCTGAAAGCAGGTTTCTCCTCTTGCTTTTAATAGGAAGAAAGGATCTTCCAGATCTGTTTCTCTAAGGCTACCATCCAGGCCACTATATGAAGGTCATTCACTATCTGAGCACCTAAAAGCATACTATTAATATTTTAAAATGACAGATGTATTATCCATGTCTTAAATGCTTATAATGTTCACTGATGTACAAATCCTCTTTTTGAGAGGCATTACCTACTCTAAAAATAGGCAAAACTGTTATCTAGAAAACAAATGCCTGGAACCCAGATGATATGCTTTTTTTTGTACTAGATCCTATAAAAAGCATCTATGCTATGCAGATCCAGCTAGGGCTGAAGATCCAGCTTGCGAAGATATTTGAAACATTCTGTGCATTGTATAATATATGTTTCTTGCTTCATAGCACACAGGTTGGTCTGTAAAGGAATAAATGACTCTTTCCTGAAGCTATTTATAATTGCAGTTACAAATTATTAAGGAAAACTGTAAACCAAGAAAATTTCTAAGTTAGGTGAGATAGTATTATGAATAGCTATAGGGTATTTTAAAAATTAATGTTATGCTGCTTAAAAAATATTGATAGTTGATCATTTAAAGACAGCAATAGAGTACATTATCAGTGAGAAGTTTTAGTTAACAGATCAGGAGTAGGACACACCTATTTCAAAAGAAACACCTTCCCTGCCAAAGCTAAAATGTAGCAACTCTACAAATCTGCTCGGAAAGCAAAAAAACGCTCCACAAATTTCTCAGCATTGCTGCCGGTTTTCTACTTTATGCCCAAGTTCCAACACAAGTTGATTCTAACTACTTCCCACACTGGTTGTCTTCAACCAATTTGAATTGAATTCCCACACATGAGGAACCTAAAAGTTCATCTTAATTTCCCACCTTTGTAAATCCCAGTGCTCCTCTCCACAGCCTTACTCTCTCTTGCAGTTTGAGACTTCGTACAGCCTCGCCAAAGGCTGTGTGATCAGCAACTGCAGGTGCTCCCTTAGAGAGGATCATGAATCCCACCCATTTTATCCAAATCCAGGCCATTTTATCCAAAGCCTGGGCATCCAGGACATCTGCAGATGACACTGTAATGCATGCAGTCAAGCTAGTCAGGGAATCTGACTAGCCTTTAATTATCCAATTCATGTCAGGGTCTAATGCAACTAATCCAACTTTCTTTTTTCCTTCTCTGTTTTAGATGCACAATGTCACTGCAATCACGTAAGAATACCAGTGAATAAGAACAATGTATCAAGAGGTTGTGTTTGAGAAGAAACAGCTGGATTTTATCACCACAACCTCTAAAGGTTTGTGGTGGTCCCATGACCCTTAATTTCACATTAGCTTAACTCCCAAAAGACTTTTGTAATTAAGCTAAGAAACAAAATCTTATTGAAGCAATTCATTATGTGTAAATTACATCCAACTTCAGGGACACTAGCCCTTAAGGCCAACATCTGACTTTTCAGATCCCTAAACTTGCCAGAATTTGTTATAATGAACAGCAGGAATTTCATTCAAAAGACAAAACAATAAGTGCAAATCATGCATTATAATCAACCATTATACTGGGGACAGCACTAGTCAATCAATTTTAGATTAAATGAACACTAACAACTTGTGTGGGAGGCCAAGTGGACTGACTTTTGTGTGGGAAATAATTTCCTAATAAAACTTTCTATCTGGCTAAGTAACAGATACAAGTGCAGAATGTTTATAATGCTTCTAGGGGCCAACCACAGAAGGAAGGAACTGAAAATAATACGGTGGACTGAGCATTTTCTGTTCTTAAACTGTGACACTGCGGCACTCCATCTGTGGGACAGGATTCACACTAACACAGGACTGAAGGATTCAAAGCAGAATTAGGATTCATGAATGGGGTGCAACAAGCCTCCACGAAAGGAACCAGATCCACTGTGCTTTTAATTGTAAATGAATGTTTTGGGAGAGTGTTTGCTTACTGGGGCTTCTATGTTTTCAACTCCTCACCTTCAAAAGCCACTTAGTTCTGTTTTGAAATATCAGCATTACCAGGGAAAGTGAGGGAAAGAGAGAAGCTGCAAAGCATAGGTATGTACTTGCAGCTGAGAAGGGAGGTACAAATGGCCTCATACCATCTTCCCCTTAATGCTACCACAGAAGTTCATTCAACCACTCTAAATTATTTGACTCGCCCCTTAAGAAAGTTATGACATTGGCATTACACTTAAACAGATATTCCAGTTTTCAATTACTAAGGAAATCTATTTTTATATGCACTTTAAATACGACAGCAATAAACCAGCTCAGATTTCAACCTCCTACATCAGCTCTTTTACTGCAATGTAATTATTGCCAAAGTCCTTCAAAATTAAGAAAGGACAAAACAAAGCCTGACATAGTCCTGTCCACTTAAAGAACTCCCAATTCTCTCCTGTTTTAACAGATTTCAGTAATATTTGTGATAAATTGATATCACAGTCAACTGAAATCTGAATAATGTAGATTTATTCTAAGTAACTAGCACTTCAAACGTGTAAGGTTATGTCTCTTTGGTAACAGAACTTTCCCTGTTGTGGCACATAGGGTTTTACAGGCAAACTCACGATACTCCTCTCTGAACTGTGGATTCTTTCTCCACTTTTAAAATTTTTATTAGCCTGGGCTTAAGTGTTTAGCTACCAAAGCAGTCTGTAAACTATCTCCTCCTCAAAGAAAGACATCCCATCTCTCCAACTTTTCATTTACTTCATACACCAACCTATCAATCAATAGGCAAAACAAACATAAACATAAGTGCTGCGTTGATTCTCAGCTTCACACCTTCCATCACCTCAAGCTGAGCTGACAGGAAACTATTTGATGGCTTGCCCTTAAAAATAAAGCAGTGGTACAGCAAAGTGGCACTAGACAGGAAAGCAAACATCGAGCATACAGCAGAGGTTGTTTAGATGGGTTAACATAGGGAGCAGTGGAGCTGTGGCAGCACCAGTACCTGCAGATGTAGAGAAGCATGGGGTGTGTGTGTGGGGGGGATGTTCTGCAGGCTAGACCTAAGCTTGCAGCCAGGAGACAAGTCTGGAACCTCAGGAATAGCACTTCTAGAAATACTGCCAATCTCCTGTGCAAGGCCTGAGATGCACACAGAGGTCAGAGTCTCCATGCATGCATGAGGGGCACAGCGTAGGGAGTGAGCACTGTAGGAACTGGGGGACATTTTGAGATGCGAAATGGGAGGCACCTGAAGCATTATTAAGCCAGGGTTCTAGCAATGAAAACTCAAGAAGTAAGAGAACATTTCAATTGGCAGAAGGGGAAGGTTGAAGATCAGGAAAAGAAACCTGTTCAGATGGATGTAACCCAGGTAGATGTGGCTAAAATTTACTGTGACAGTAAAACTCAGAAGTGCCTCTGTACCAACATGAGAAGCCCAAGTAAGAAGACAGGAGAACAAGAATCGCTGGCACCAAGTGATGGTCCCTGTAAGGTAGGTATCTGGTTGGCCATGAAGGAACACATAAGGTCACCAGGCTACCAGATCTACAGGAATGACAGAATAGGATGTACAGGTGAGGGAATGGTAGTGTGCATGAAGGATTATATAAAGTATAATATAATAAAGATACTGAAGCACAATGAAATCCTGCGGGATGGAAATCCCAGACTAATAAAATATATATTACACAGATACATAAAATGCCTCTCTGTAAGACTGATAATAATGACCAGAAACTGGGAAGCCAGACTGAGAGCTGCAAGTTCAGGGCTGACAGCAGAAACGTGAGATTCCAGTTATCTTTACTGAACTGTAGCAATGCTTCATCGGGATGAGGTGCAAAGGGGCAAAAAGCTCAAACAAACCCAACCCAATCAACCACCAGAGGAAAAAAAAAAAGACTGTTTCCTGGACCAACTAGCAGCAAAACCTACAAGAAAGATGCCATTTCTGATGTGGTCTTGAGTGGTGCACAGTGTTAGTTAGAAGTGCTCTGCAACCACAATACAATTAGTTTCAGCATTATAGAGAAAGAGTCATAATCAATCCAAAACACAAATGCAGGATTAGAGGAACCATGTAATCATGGGGAGGAAACAGGCAGTGTCAGAACACTCAAACAGTCCAAAAGGAGGCAGCCAGGAGACTGTTAAAAAACCCAAAGCCTAAAGACCAAACCCCAGAAAAACTTGTATTAGAAAAGATGTGTAACACTGCAAAAGAAGAAGTTTGTGTGGGTCTGAAACCCACCTGTACAGCTTAATGGAAAAATTAAGGAGGCTACCATTATATTCCTACCATTATATTCCTACCATCTCCTCTTTGAGGAGTGGAAAGCTTGTCCAAACAAGGAAAAGCCGTAAAACCGCTCATGTCAAATGTACACATAAAAATTAAGAGGACTAAAAAGGAACTTGAAAAATGCAAAGGATGCTCTAACAATTTTGACTTTTTTGAATGTATCAAAAGCAGTGAACCAGCTAAGGCACTGGTGGGACCACTGGATGACAAAGACGTCAAGAGCAGCACTCATGGTAAAACACAAACCCATGCAAGAGAAGCTCAAGTGTTTGTTTGCACTATTTTTTCTTGCTGAAAATGTTTGATTCCTACACCCCATGCATTCTTTGTACCAGATCACTGAAAGGAACTAGATCAATAAGTAAACAGACAGAAAGTATTAGACTAAATAAACAAGTTAGATGTCAGGAAGTCACCAAGACCAGACAGCATTAATCCAAAAGCTCTTAAATGTGGAATTTAAAAACAAAGATGTGTAACCTATCATCACAAACAGCCTTTGTGCCAGAAAAATGGGGAGCTTCCCTTCTACAAACGAGGGCTTTAGAAATGATGCTGGGAAACACAAACCAAGTCTTACATCCCTGGATAAGATAGCAGGGTCTATAATAAGATCATTAAGCACAGTGATAATCACAGTCTGTTGGAAAAGAGTTGGCGTGGATTCTGTAAAGGGAAATCCTGTCTCACCAGTTTGCTGGATTTCTACAATAGTGTCAAGGAGCAGGCGGATAAAAGGGATTCACTGGACATGATATATTTGAATTTTCATAAAGCCTCTCACACTGAAGGCTATTAAAGAAATTAAGCTGCCATGGGATTTGAGGAAATGATGCTTTATAGACCGAAAGCTGCTTAAAGGAAAGGAAGCAAATGGAAGGACTGACTTAATGGTCATTTTTCAGGATGAAAAAGACTCAGCAATTGAGGTCCTCCAGGGATCAACAGTAGGAGTGGTTTTAGTCTATGTCATGACCGATGAGCTGAAGAAGGGAGCAAACAGCGAGCTCTCCAGTTTTTCACACCTTTTTCAGAAGATCCTAAGCTCTTTTGGGTAGTTAAACGCAGATGAACTCCAAAAGGACCTCAAAGCTGAGCAAACAGGGTGAAAATGTGGCAGCAGAGCTTCAGCATAAACACGGGGAAAAATAATGGAAATCCTGATTACATGATGCTTAACTTGGAACTGGTGGTTACAGATTGCAGACAGATAAAAAGATTGTGAATCCGTATTTTAAATACCTTGTGCAGTTCTGGTCTCTGCATCTGAAGGAGGACGTAGTGGACTCACAGAAGGCCACAGAAAAGGCCAACTAAAACATTTAAGGAGAAAAGGTGCCTACATTACAAACCAGGAGAGATTAAAAAGCCTGAATTTTCAGTTTGGAGAAAAAAATCCTGAAGACTGCAAGTAAGAACTACAGCTCAACAAATCCTGCAAAT
The DNA here is from genome assembly GCA_024336885.1 of Actenoides hombroni. Classification (NCBI taxonomy): domain Eukaryota; kingdom Metazoa; phylum Chordata; class Aves; order Coraciiformes; family Alcedinidae; genus Actenoides; species Actenoides hombroni. The sequence continues at coordinate 825,599 of WUAM01000053.1, forward strand.
TCAAGGGTAAATAATCACATGTCTCTATCTTCCTAAAGATGCCCAGATCTAAAGAACCTTTTAAAATGGTTATTAGAAAATGGTACATGTGATTTTCAACACTGGCATTAGCACTGAAGAGCAGCAGAGTGTCACTGTAAGCTGTCTTGCTGAAACAAGATCATACTTGCACATTATAGTTCACTGAAACAATCTTCGAATGGCTTTAACCTGATACTCTAACAAATGCATTCTGGCCTTTGTAACAATTTGTAAATACTGTATGTTGGCCTAGTTAGCAAGAGGCTTCCTACAAAAGTGTAACAGTTTTGACCAACAGGCTACCAGCAACAGAACCTGGATCAGGTTAGGTCTGTGGACTACATCTAAAGGGTATCCCACCACTAGTAACTGAAAAGGAGCAAATTTAGGAGATACCTGCGTCTTCCTGAAACGTTTTTAAAGTTCCAGAAGAGGAAAAAAAAAAATCCAGTTGAACTATTCAGTTTAAAAAAAGAAAAAGAAAAAAAAAAAAAGGCAAGAAAATATACAAGGATTGGACCAATTCAAAACAATGCTCTCTGTAGCAAATAAACAGGATCTATTAGGAACTACGCCAGTACTGCTAGTATTGATGGTTTTGCCTTTCCTTCAGTCAGTCTGTTTTGATAAACAGAGAACAGTATCACAAACAAGAGTAGTAGAAAAGGAGACTCATGCAGAAAAAAACTCAAAAATAAACACAGGCTTTCAAAGCAGCAACATATTTCTGGCCAAACCTGACAGTGTGAAGAAATTAAAGTTGTTTTTGTTATCCTCAGGGTTTAGATACACTTTTGTATAAAGATCAGGAGTTCCTCGAGCTGTTGTACATAAATGCTGCCTGGGGAGCTAAATGCTTCCTCTCACATGGGCACAAGGCCCAGGGTGCAGGATAATTTTATGAATCTCCACTGTAAATAACTTTCAAAATCCTCTTTATGTAGCAGAGGTTTTCTGACGACTGTGTGCTTTCTGAGCACAAATTCCCAAAGGGAAGCTGCCGACACCAACCTTCGGTAGAAGCTGCTTGAGATTAACTGAGATACACAAGGTCCTAGTTTCAATCAGAGGAAACACACACTCTAGGCTCGAATGGATGTTGGAGGGGATTACTACCCTCACTGAGGGAGTGTTATTAACCAACATACACAGCACCCACAGGCGTTTGTGAGTTTGGAAAAGGAAGAATCATTTACACTGGCCTTACACTTACGCTCCTCCTTAGGCATCCAAGTTTGGTGGTTGTTGGAGACAAGAAGCTGAGCTACAGGGACACTAAATAGTCATCCTTCTTTATGTATCTCAAACTAAGCACATAAACAGAGGTGCTAGTCATGCTCAGAGTGAGCTTCATTGTCTCCAAGTTTTGGGGGTGCTATGAAGTACAGCAAAGCTTCCATACATTCCCATAAACTGACGCTGCTTTTCAGTGAAGTGCTATTTTCAAGCAGAAGTACTGTATTTAATTGTTACAGTATGAAAAAGACTTTGCAGACCACCCTTATCTGCAGAATATCAATGTGTATGTCCACATCTGTGTTCAAAGTGGCATTTCAAGTAAGTCATCCACAAATTAACGGTCAGACTTTCACGTTACTCAAACTACTTTTAATAGGAAATTACAAGGGTTCTAAAATGACAGATCTAGTCCTTCAGGGGACAAGGGAAAGTGATTCCATTTCAAATCGAATGATAATTTACTTACGTTGTGGTACCTAGAGAAATCATGTTATTAAAAAGAAGTTGCATTTTAATACGCTTGCACAAAATAAAACCAGGGTTTTCCTTCAAAGGAAAAAATGTATGATAGGATATCACAGAACTATGCTGCTAACTAGTGTTTTTATCAAAATGCCTCCAAATATTTAAATGGAGAAATTACATTTTGAAATATAAAAGGCAGTTACTTAATTTTTGCTTGAAGAGATGCAGAATCACAAGCTCATGATGTGAGATTTACTATACATGTTAAAAAGCCATCCCACACTTGATGCAAATTTCACCAGTGCTGATGTCCAGTCTCAGATCCAATCTATATCCTTTCTTTGCTTGCTCTAAAATAACTGCTATTTACTTTTCAATATTCTTTCATGCAATAACAACATGACAGCTAGCAGAGATCTAAATAGATTACTAGTCATTTCACCACTATAAATCTTATTTTGGGCTGTTTTACATTCATGTTACTCTTATGAGTTTTTTGTTTTGTTTTGTTTTTTCTAATTCTTCCAACGTTTCTGTAACTATGTGCTTGTTTGTTATCATTCTCTGGACTTGGGGATGTGATCAAATCTGGGCCACAGTGCAGACAGACTGGTTTCTATTTCTCCAGTTTCTTTCCTGTTGTCCTGGACTTCACTGTCTAACTGGGTCCAAACAACTGTGCAAGGGAAAAAGTGTAATTTCCCCTATGAAAGTCAGGCTAGTTTGACCTCTCCAAATGACACCACTCAAAGTGATGTACAGATTTTCAGAAATGCATGCATCCACAGCTTTCAAAGTGTTTGTTCTGGAATCGATATACAGCAGAGTCAATAATTCTCAGGAATTCCTCTAACTTCTTTAAGACAGCGTCTCCATGTACTTGCTATTTTTATTCAGTGGTTATCATTGTCACATGCTGCTATTTCACACACTCTTTCATCTACAATGGCCAGATAAATACCATCTGGTTATGTTAAAGCCTTCAGGCAAAATAATAAAGATGTAGATGTGTACATAATGGTCTTTCAGGTGCAAGAATGACAACAGTTCCCACGTCCCACAAGACCTGCCCCTTAACACCAGGAAAAGCTGGGTGTGAACACTCAGGGCATGAATTCAGAAGGGGGAAAACTAGGTTCTCATTCTTTCTTCCCAAGCTTATTTCTACTTAATGACAGTATAGTGAACCAGTATCAACAAATCCAGCACAGGAGTTTCTCCCTCTCCTTTTCCCTTCTAAACAGTTCTTCCAGAATTCAGTACCTGAGATGCACTTCAGCTGTGCTGCGATGCCCATAGGATTATTTACACCTAATGAACACAAATAAATACTGTCTAGCAGCGTGGTCCTCCCTAAGCAGGACAATCATGTTCCATCATTAATGATGTGGACAAACCATCTTCAGTACTGAGAGGGGAGAAATCTGTGGGAAATTGCTGTTCTTTGGAAAGGGTGCCATGTGCAGGACAAGCTTCCAATGGAAACATCCCAAGATCCAAACTTGTTGGAATGAAAAGGACTGACTAACAAATCAATGGTAGGAAGCGAACTGCATCCATTGGTCACAACTCGACATGAAGCAATAGCAGAAAGCAACATCCCTGTCTAAAGTTAATCTAATCTTTGCCCCTGTCTAAGACTAATCAAGTTTGATGTCTTCAGAAGCAAACAACCTGCAGCTGGAAAGTGCTAAGGAAACGTTAAAATGCATGAATAGTTCAATAGAACAGCAAGTTCAAAACATTTGAAAGGATATACTATAATAATTTGCTTGCTCTAAGAAGGTACAATGTTATCAGGTGTGCCTGGTATTCACTGTTCTCAAAGTACTAACGCAGAAAGGACGGCGAATATCTATTTTTCAGCTGCTAAGATACTATTTTCTGTTTTAATCCTGTTGAGCAAGTCAACATTGCAATATTTAAGGTTGCTGGACTGAAAAAAATAAAATCGTATTTTGCTAAGAAAATCTATTTACACTAAGAGTTCTCCATATTACAGAATCTAAAATTCAGAAATTTTTTCCCATATACAGTTTACTAACAATTTCTCAGATAAAGCTGGTAGTACTACTCAGTCACTAAAATGTTTCTTTTAATCTGCTCTGCTTACTAGTGGAGAGAGAGGCCAAGAGCTGACCATATCCCCAGGTAAATGGTTTTTTTTCCAGAAGTGACACAGGCTTCTTTTGAGGAACTCAGATTTATAGAACTGAAAGTAAAATGCATTTCAACAAACACATTATATCTGTGTGGAATTTAGATTTCATTCACATGGGAAATGCCATACTATGGGAAATAGAGTCCTCAAGTAAAGTTGTATTTATCAGAAGTTTGTTTTCCATGCAATAAATTTCAGTTGGAGTTGCTAGATTGAAAAAGACATGTCAACCTTATCTTTTAAAAATTACCAGGATTGCATGGCCACTTTATTCCAATGAGGATAAACAACAAAATTCTCATTCAGCACTGACACAAATATGAAATATTCATATGAAATGCACTCACGAAAAGGACATTTTGTAACTCATTTTAGTACTGTAAAAGAGCAATGCTAAAAAATCTCAAATGCACAACATGCAATTCAATTCCTGTTATATTATATTGTTGAACAGATCAGTTGTTGGACTTCTGCATAAAAAATGGTGAAATGATCTTGACCTCTTAGAACAGATATCTTCCACTTTGTGTCTGGAGGGCCTAAAAGAATGACAGCTATTTCCACACTGTAATTTATTAAGTGTCCTTAATCTCCCTAATTTATATTATATGGAATACATGTGACTGTTGCAATAGCATGGAATGCCTTGGATGGATATTTAATTTATCTGCTCTGTAATGGGTAACAACTGGTTGGCTGCACTTCATTCTATGTTACTGCCTTTATTTTTAGCCAAGGCTGAGACAGGAATTACCCCCTCTCTAACAGTAAGGGTGGCTGAAAGATACACCTGGACTGCCTGCTGCAGAGTGTCTGAAAGACTGAATGTGAAGTAACCACCCCAAACCATCTGACTTGATGCTGGACACAAGAAACAGCCAACAGGGAAATTCAGTTTGTGAGTTCCCTTTCCATAATTGCATCATGCTTCATGCAAACTGGGTGGTTCAATAGGTGAAGAGGTCTTACAAAGAATCTAAACATTTGCAATGTTATCATTAAGTAATGACGTTTTAATAGCTTAATTAACCATCCAGCAGTAAGAAGTCCAGCCTGAGAATGGTTGAAACTGCCTAATAATTAAGTCATGAAATATGATATGCTGCAGGGAAAAGGAAACAATCCTATTTGTTTTGAAGGGGGTGTTGAAAAGGCTTGGGTGACAAGACTTTGGACAAGACTGCCCGGTCTTCAAAATAGTCTGGTAAGAGGCTCATATGGTATTTTAAAAAAAACCAAAACAACAAAATATCAAAAATTTTATTAAATAATAAAATCTGTGAATTCAAGTTCAAATTATAAATAAAGAATGTTACATCATAAAAAGCACTTTTGATATTTAGCCATAAAAAAAATGCCCATTGGGAACAAAACATACATAAAATAAAACCATCCTAAGACAAGTACAAGAGTTGAGTTAATACACTGTGTTAACAGTTTTGTTGCTCACCTATCCAGAAGAATTTTAAACAGGGTGAAAATGTAAACTAGGTAATTCCAGAATTTTTAAGCAACTGGCACCTGGAAGGAGTTCATATGAATTTTTTACCACCTCAAGGAGTTACACCTGCTAATGAAGTGACATGGAACCAGCTTCACTAAGAACTATTTTTTAGCAGCAGAAGGAACAAGTCTCAGTGACGCTGGGCCAGCTGAGGAGTGGGGAGTTAGGTTAGCCAAGAAGTTTCCTGCAGATCCCTCAGCCAATACTGATCCCTTGCCCTGAAGTCTTAACAGCTGTGTGGAACTACTGTGGCTTTTTTATCCACTTGGTATCAGCAGTGCAGAAGACTCAACGGTACCACTTTGAGCCAACTTGCAACAGACAGTTGTGCCCAGGTATGTGAGACATCAACTACAACTGGAAAAAAAGATGATGTCTGGCCCACCAGTGACAGTGCAGCTAAATGAATTATTTAAAAAAAAACAAAACACAAAAACATCATCAATCCACCATCAAGCATAATCAAAACCCAGCATACCCCTGAAGCTCTCTTTCCCAAGTTCTCCCCAACATAAATCCCAGAACTTATTTTCTGGTTAAATTAGTCATGGAACATACAACTAATTTACTTCATTCTCTTAAGGTGCTGCAGGTGTTTTAAAATACTACAGCACGTGAAGCCCACTTGCATAAAATGCTGTTAAGCATTTGTAAGGTTACTGGGTTATGTGCAGCAATTTGAAAAACTGCCAGTAAAATACTATTACTGTATATTACAGCAGAGGGAAGGAGAGGGTTAACAGTGATGGCAAATCCCAGTGCTAGAAGAAACATGCAGGTAAATGGCACCTGCTGCCTATGGCCTCAAGTTCATTTTAACTCCAAGGAGCACTTGTATGCAGAATTTAACTACAGAAATATTCTCCACAGGAATAGGGAAGGGGATGGCAGGAATGCCACAGGTAACTACTGTAAAGCCTTGTCACTGATGAATGATGCCCTACCAAGGTATGGTAAGATGGTTGAAGCGCTGTGGAGATTATCTTCAGAGCATGACAAACCACCTAGCATTGGTTCTGTATATTAACAAGCATAGGATGCAGCTTTTCTAATATACATCAACTCACCTGTCATAGATGGTGCCAGTTTTCTTTGTCCTTTGTGGTCCACAGTACCTTCGTAAGCTACAGTCACATCATACACTGCATCCAGATAGTCTTTCATTGTGTCAATGGCTACGTGAGTTGCCTTCACACGTGGCGTTAGCACATGCTTTAGTATAGCAAGTCCTAGAGGGAGAAAAAAAGTAGTAATTACAGTGTTTGAAAGTAAACAACTACATTCACAAAAGCAACATCATGCCAAGGAACTTCAGAATCCCCAGTCAAAATCACAGAAGGTTTATTTTTAATCTCAATTCTCAGTTGAAAGAGAGAGAGCACATGCGTGTGTACACTGCATATGCTCCACCAAGCACACGTAGAAGATGAAACAGAAATCCCGGAGGATATTAAGGACAAAAAGTCTGCTCAAAAGAGTCCTTTTCACAGTTCCTGCTCCAGAAGCAGTGACGGTTTTAATGTGGCTCAAAAGTGAGGAAACAGTACTTCTCTTTATTGTTTACATTTGTCCAATTGAGGTAAAAGAGTAAATTACCTGAGAAATACTAAACACAGAGGGCATTATCTCCTGAAATTCTGTATCAAAAAATGATTTGGTGGGTGAGACATAAGCACAGATAATTTTAAGTATGCCTAATGCTCACCCGGCATTTTACTTCCCAAGGACAAGCCGATTTTGTCAATGTACTGCATCCCAATACTGACCCACAGCAATAATGCAGTACTTGCCTTAAACTGCACATGCTTAAACAAGATGCTACGTTTCTCTAAAGCTACCATGCTAGCAGAAATTTCAACATTTTTTGTTTTCTTCTTCTATAGATCTAGCTTTCCCTGTTTTTGCTTCCTTCTCCTGATGGCACATTCTGGGAAGTTAGATATGGTAACTCTGAGGAAGGATGGGGGGAAAGCAGTTAGATTCAAGACATCTGGTACTATTGGTTCCTGATAGATGAAGCAGATTTTTTTTTCTAAACAAAAGTACTGTGGTATTGCTTTGATACCCTTCTGCTTGCAAAACCAATTCAAAATATATTCTGTCCAGATTTTGTGCTGAATTTCTTTCCCTTGTTGGGTAAGGCATACTTTGATCTAAAATTATGAACATCCTACTGACTACTCTAAGATAATCCTAGTTTTTAAACAGCTCTAACATTCTTAGTTGAAAATTTCAGTATAAATCATTATCTTGAATTCTTATCATTTGCTAAGAACCTCTTTGTCTGAACAGAGAGATAAAAGGTTATTTACTGGCACTCTTTCTGAAGTCATTGTCCTAAGCTTTACCGGCAACAGCGATAACTGTCTATGCAAAATGTTATATGGATCATGTAAATATTTTGAAGCATAACACGGTGGTAGTGTTTTTTTAGCTTGTGAACTGTTACATCAAACAGCTAATTATGTTATGTTTCCAAATGTTTACTCTGTAAATGACACACTGAATATTCTAGTGTTGTGTCAGCAATGATATTAGTGTGGACATTACTCTCAACACAACTCTTGTTGAGCCAAATTCCCAAACATATTCTGAAAACATTTTTATTCTTTTCCTGCCCAACTCACCTTCTCCTTAATAAAACTATTATTGTGGGGAAGAAAAATGGAAAACAGGCTTTAGTGAGAACTGAATCCTCCAGACAAACTAATTTAGGTATCTAAGACTGTCCAGTGCTGAGTTTTTCGAATCCACGGCAAATTTTGGTGATGAAGACTGTCCGTGACAACGTGTGATGTGCCACTGTAGAATAAGTGCCTCTTACTCCATGCACTACCAGTGAACTCTGGATGGTTTAAATATGAAATGAGTGTGCATCTAATTAAAATCAATAAAGAAAATCTATAACCCATTATTCAGAGACACTCCAGTGCATGACAAACGTGAAGCAACACCAGGAGTTCAGCACATCCTTTTAAAGAATCTGTTTTATAAAAACATCCACCACACATTCTTGCGATTACTTGATGGTCTTTGCTAAAATCAACATAACAAAATTTAAACCCAAGTAGTTACAGTATAGTTACCTTGGCATGTTGCCTGCATCCAATTCACAAAACACACTGCTTAAACTGTTTTTAATGTTGTGCAATACTAAGTTAGGACTCTCTGTCAAAGTATTTGAGGTCATGAGATTTTATTTTAAGTGCCAAAGAAAACCAACTACATGTCTAATAATGTACTACTCTACCTTAAAATGCTATAGCTTTGCTCTTCTATGTCAGCTAACCTTTAAATGATAAACAGACATAATAAAAAAAGAAAATAATGTGAAAATCTGAAACATGGTGAACAATGGTACTTCAAATATCATCTGTTTACTGGACTATAGTCAGATGTAGATTTACTTCAGAAAGTCAGCGAAGAAAACTGAACGAAATAAAGGTTTTCGTTTGGGAAGTACAAAGGCCCAACTCATTAACATCTACAGAACTGAATTTTTCATCTAAACACAAAAGAACAAAACCCACTGAACAAAACATCATTTATCTAACCTCTCAAGGTGAAGTAACATATATAACAGCTGAGTACAGCTCTGTGGAGAAAATTGTTCTTCCCTTCATCCAGGCCAAAAAACTCACAGAGCTGTTCAGTGCAGTCAGACCACCTGTATTTGCAGACTTGGGCTCCATTAATCATATTTATTTATATCCCTGACATGCACGCACCACATTTTAAAACGAAAACAATAAAAAACCAGCTCTAACTTAAGAATACCCTATACATATTACATTTGCATTACCATATTTCAACCACAAAAGTTATGTGCTCACTGGAAGTGGATGTCAGAATTATGTCAACAACCATGTTAGTTGACAGTAATACAAAACCTGAAAACAGGGTGAAAAACAATTGATTTCAATACCAGTTAGATCTTTTTTTCCTTATTTTTCCTTTTTTTTTTTTTTTTTTTGTCTGTATCTGTGTGGAGTAGTGAGGTTAGGCTGAAAGCTTTGCAGTTACATGGAGTGTCCCAAGTACTCACTCAACATTGAGTTCCCACCAGCCTTCTGGATCAAAGCCTTACTTATTGAAACCAGAGTCCAGAGGCAGACTTATAAAATGACATATGGTGGGAGAGCTCATCCATTTGTATGCTCGTATTTCATCGACTTACATAGATAGGACTCAGCTGATGATAGTATTAAAAAGTTTCATGCTTCCTGTTACCGTGAACTAAAGCACAAGAAATGCAACCCCCTCAAGAAGAGGATGACCATCCCATAGCAAAACACAGGAGACACCACATTTTGGTACACTTTCTCCTGTGATTCATGCCTACAAGAAACAGAAGGTAGCTTCTTGCTTTCTTGAACTTAAGGATCAGTCGTAAGGATGACTTTTAATAACAGAAATCCTTTCTTCATCCTACTGGTACATTTATCTCTCAAATGCTTCTCAAAGTCCATACCCTACTCGTTTTAAAAATTATATCCTCTTTTCCACATCTCACTGTGCACTTCTACATCAAGCTTGCTTATGTGAAAGTGTGTGGAAAAAATTACCACCAAAAGCTGTTTTCTTTAGAGACAGTTCCAAATAACATTTGTGGACATTAAATACTTCAGGGTTGCTTTAAAATACAGTCTAAAACCATTGCCAAGACCTAGAAGGGAAACAATTTAGTTCAGTTGAAATACTTCTTTGTTACATGACCTGTAAAAGTAATTTTGAGGTAAGCATATCCTCACGTACAAACATCTCAGCAGAATGCATACTAGTCAAGATAAACTTAGCATTAAAAAACATTTACATTTGCAACTTTTCTGCATAAAACCAAGGGAGATAATAAATGAATACCTGAAATGTTTGCTTGATTACATGACCTTTGTTAGAAATCAAACATTAATACAAAATTCCATAAATGCCTTTCACCAGGGAATATTGTTTTGTCTTCATCCAGCAAAAGTGAGCCAAGTTACATTTAACAAGCTTCTTACCCCCTTTCTCTTGGACTTTTCAGAGTTAATAACATTAGGAGTTGGAGGACTTTGGATTATTCTTACTTATTTTCAATTTTTTAAAATGCCATTTCTTAACATTTGGATAAAATTCATATTCTACTAAACCTAATAAATGCATGGTTGTTTGGAACATTCTGGACATCTAACTACTAGAAAATGATCAGCAGTCTATACATATATATTTTGGGAACATACAAATGGAACTCATTTTATACCAGAAGCTGGTACAAAAAATGATAATCATGTATTTTGTGGGTTTTTGTAGAAACTTTGCTCTGTAGTCCAGTACCATTAAAAAGACTCAGACTTAAAAGTTTTACAGTTTGAAATAAATACATAAAATGGAAATTACCACTTCTAATATTATGATAACTATAGGGTTAAATCCCTATGAAAATACAAGTGCCACCATGTACGGTAACTCCCTGGACTCAGCAATTCAAGTCAACTGACTAGTGTGGGAGAATTGCTGCACTTTTAAGACGTTTAAACTAATAGACTGGAGCCTAAAAGGAGTCACCAAAATGTAAGTCAACTGAATGACAGCACTGGATTTTGAAGATGGGAGTCACGTTAGCTGACTACTCCCATACAATGGAAAATTAAAGCAAACTCTAAGTTACTGACTACATACTCAAATACTGGAATCTGGAAGGCACAAGCTCAGGAGACAAGGAGCAAAACACATGCTATCACATTCTAAGATCTTTAATAGAGCAGAGGAAGAAATATTTGAGAATCTTACAAGATAGCCCATTAGAAACACAAGTCCACATGAAACCAACCATACTAAGACATGGAGAAAGACAGAGGCCCGTCCTGGTAGCAATTGCTGGAACTATCTCACACAGCCACCTACTTTCCATCAGGAAAGGACAACTAGGTGTATCAGGTCCAAATCCAGCTAGATGGCACATATCCCCATTGGCCTGGAAAGGGGGGGTTTCATTTGCCTCTGATAGAAATGAGAAAACTTGACACAGGTCTTCATTTGATATTCTGGCAACATTGCTTACGTGGTTTGTTGTGACTGTGAAAAACCCAGCAAATATTGCTGTTGGCAAATACTGCCAACAAATACCGCAATCATTTTCTTAACTCCACAGACTTTAACTTGTTCTATGAATAACTCCTGCACTGTTTCTCTGTGCTTTATGGCTTTCAGTCTCAACTTATTCATACCTAGATCTGCTGGATCTACCCTGTGTGGTTGATTTGCCTGTCTTTCAGAATGAGGAAAACCATCTGCTCTAGCTAGGAGTTGGGATTTTGCGCAGAACCCAAGTCCTGTGGCAGAACAAACTGTAACATGAAGTATTATCAGTACTTAAAAAAGCTGCCTCTGTTTCAAGGACAAACTCAATCACTTCTGAATTCTTCTGCTGTTTGGTATCCTTCCATACTATTCATAGACGGTAAGATTTATTTATATATATTAATATCAGTGAGGAAAGACATAACAGTTAAAACCATCAATGTCAAAGTATTCCTTTGGATGTTAACCTAGGTCAATTTTTAATTATTTTTTTTTTTCTATTTCTTTTTGTTGAACTGGTCCTAGGACCAATTGTAATGAGGCAGTAACAGTGTCCAGAACTGATGGTTCCTTAAAAAGAACATCAAGACATGAGACACAGCTCATAAATGGATCACACTAAGACCAGGAAATTAAGTTCAGCCCAGTAATTCTGCTTAAACCAATGAAATTTCTCTGGAAGAGAATCCAGACCACGGAGAACAAAGGTAGACACAAACCCCACAAAACCTTTTCATACTTATACTCCGCAAAACTATTAAAACATATATACAGACATCAAAAACAGTATTTCAGAGAGCATGATAAACACAAGTTATGCTTGTATTCTAGGAATAGCTTTGTTATCTTTGGGTATATAATACCTCTGGTCCTAACATTTAAATATGTCTTGACAATTAAACATGAACAATTAAACATGAAGTTTAATTCTTCTTAATTAAACCACTTTTTTCCAGTATTTCACTTGCAGTGTTTTCTCAACATAAAATTGAGCAAAACTGTAGGGGGAAAAAAAATAAAGCTTACATTTCAAGGTATAAAACAAACAAAAAAATTCCCCTACATGTCTGTAAAGCCAACACGGAAGCACTGTGCTCTGTAAGAAATATATTAAGATGACAAGACTAAAATATCAAACTTCTTTACATCCCCACAAGGAATGAAGAGCAAATTTTAAATTGTAGGTTATAGTATGACCTCATTCCTCTGACTGGCAGAACTACTGGGCATTACTACCTTTCTTAAAACTGTAGGAAATAAAAAGCCTCCAGGATCTTTTAGACAAGCATGCCATCGTGCATGTTTTGTTCAGCTCAGCAGTGTAACCTAATGGCCCTCCCTGCTTCTCTGCTCACTTGTGTGAAGGATGCTCTAATTCAAGTGAGTATCAGTCTTTGCATGAACATGCAGGGGAGCGGGGACCCATACAGACTGCTTCCCATTCTCTCCATATGAAGAGCTGAGGAGAGACCAAAACGAAAAGAATTTAGCAGTGGGGGAAAGCAGATCTAGAGTATTCTTCACTAGAACTGGAGATGTTTTGTGTTTTTGTCTTGAGAGTTTTTAAAAGGAGTAACACTTCCGAAATAAAAGCAAAGCAATACCGGAGAGAAAAGCACTATAAGAAACAGAGAGGTGCTCTGAAAGCACAAAAGCAGCCTTTTACTGTTTTACAGGCTGTAGATATAATTAAGAGGTTTATTAAAATAATGATAATGATGATGAGAGCCCTTTCTTTTCCCTGAAAAGAGACGGAAAGAAATCCTATCAAACACCCCCTCTGAACTCTCAAAGAACTGCCAACCTAATGAAACATTTGACATTCATTTCCGTCAGGAAACTGAAGCGATGAATAAATACATTATGACTTAAGCTCTCCTGCTCATACACGCAAACAAATTCCATTCTTCCCAAGGAGGAGAAAAGCATGTATCCTTTTGAACAAGAGCTAACAATGCTTAATAGCTTGATGATATCAACAGGCTGATTCACAGACTTGTGAATTCATTTCAGTGTGTCACAGAAATGACTTTACCAGGCCTATTTGTTATTCTTTGTTTACCTTCAAAGTGAATTATTTCACTTTTGGTCAACAGGAAAAAACAAAACCAGGAAACACGTTCACTGAACTGCTGTACTTAAACGTTTATGTGTATTGTGCATATGATGTGAGAAAAAAAAAAAATACAACAGCTTTGCAAGCCTTTCCAACGATGAAATGATTCCATTTGTGGTTATAGAGATGACACCAACAATCAAAGCAACTACAGAATGAAGTTCAACCAAGGAAGGCTGAGACTGGAAGGTGAGAGAGAAACAAAATCAAAGAGCCACAGCAGTACCAGCAGTAATTAAAAGTGAAATGATGGAAGACTGTTTCTTTTAAGGCACAACAATCTCTATGTAAAATACTCCTTGTATAGAATCACAACAGTAATTGGAGTTCTAATGTCAACTTAAGATAGAACAGTGTCCTGATCTGGTGCAGGTTAATTCTTATATCCCCGAGGGAGCAAGAAAAGTAGTGTCCATAAATACAGGGAGCAAGAAAAGAAGTGTCCATAAATACACAGCTACAGACAGAATCTAAAAAGAGAGCTTTCTTGACAATTAATACAAAGAAATGCATGAAATTTCTGGATATATGCTACTCTCATCTTACTCTGTGGTAACAGAAACACTGCTTGAAGCTATACTAACCCTTAAGCATCAAATCAGGCAGGCTGAGTAGTCCAGTGAAGGTGAGATCATCTTCATAACAATTTTATATAACAGATGTTAACACTGTGAAAAAAGAACAATTTCAAAACATTTTTTGCTTACCTTCCTTTTCAGCAAATGATTGACTATCTGCAATAACTTTTGGTATTTCTGGATTGTAACGAGTCCCCTCTGGAAAAATCACTAAATACATCTGTGGGATTAAAAAGAAAGAAAACAGACAAGTTCTTATAAAGAATACAGACCGATTCCTTTTACAGAAATTATCACCACTTGATAGGCCCATACTGTATTTAGTTCATACCATTGATTACTGTAAGGATCCAAAGAAAATCAGAATACTCGAGCTAAAATTTCTTAGCTGTAAGAAACTTACTGTTCAAGGTTCGAAATAATTTCCTTTAAATGTACACCACAAAAAGCTGCAGTCCACACTTCCCCCAGTTGAGATATTTAAGTGACTAAGTAAAACTTTTCAGAGTTAGATGGAAAGGGCATAATACCCAAATCCTGAGGCAAGTGTTTTTTTCTTTTCATCTATGCACTTATATTCAAATGACAGAATTTGGATCCTGAAGATTGTAGATGGTACTTCAAGATGAGGTTACTGGTTACTGTCCCCTCCTCATGAGAGACTGAATGCTCAGCTCCAAGGGGCAATACAGTGGCTGTAAGAAGTCACAACTGACAGAGTAAAAAAAGCGAAGCACCCAGGATAGGAATACCATTCTTGGTACAGAGGTCAGCACTTAAAAGCATCCAGCATTACTGGTCTTTAAAGTAGATAATCAGCCACCAAAAGCTGATTACAAAACAGAGAACAGGATCTACTTACTCCAGTCCTGTATGTGTAATACACAGCAGGGTCTGAAATTATATTTTAATTATTCTTGTAAACCTCTAAAACACAAGCAGTCAAAAAGGTTCGTTGGCCAGAGTCCAAGTATCTCTCAATTGAAAGCATACCGACAAGACAGAGGAATGGCCTTTGCTTTAAATTCAGCATACATAAATCTAACGCATAGTTCATTAGGACTATATTACCCAAGTAAAATTCACAAAATGTAAATAGATGTTCTACTTATATAGTCCTGCACAATACAAAGACATTCTGCCAGTGCAGAATTCAGCCTACCAAATCTGCTTGTATGACTGGCTTTTCTCTGCTCCCACCATGGGCAGCAGAAGCTAAATCTTTAAGCACTATTTCCAAAGACTCTAAGAACTACAAATCTCTAAGATTTTAATAACTAAATAAGCTCCTCTGAACTTGGATTAAGGACTGTTGAGTTGTAGAAGCATTTTAATTGCTTAGAAACATTAGCTGCAGCTAAGGCATTTTTTTTTATACAGAATTTTGCATTTAGGGCAATTAGCTATGTAAAAGTTACTCACTTTACTGAAGTAACTGCAAAATACAGTGCTTGTGTTCAAAATGTCCTAGAAAATGTTTGCATTACCATAGCTCCTGATTCATTGATATACCAATTTTAACCTAAGCAGAGTGAGTCCCTATGTTAAGTTACATGATACTTTCACACCTCTTTCTGTGTAAGTAATGGATGGATGTTAATACATTTCTTATCTTTCATCATTTTGAAAGCTTCAAGGAGTGGATCAGGATTCATTTAGTAGAACCCTACTGATTCTTGTTGGAGCCAGAAAAGAGGCAGGGGTTACCCACAGAGTCTCCAGCGTGATGCCAGGGAACTTGCCATAACACACAAATGAAATGAAAATGATAACTGCTTTCACTCGAACAGTGGCTCCATTAATTTCTCCACTGCTGCAAAGGTCTCCCAGACAAAAAGAAACAGGAGTGGCACTGAGAGGGGCCATGCTCCTAGATGGGCGAGTAGGGCAGCCTAGGAAATCCTTGAGATTGATCAGAGTGGCATGAAAGGAGCTGGTATTAGATGGAGCAGGGGAAAGGGGAACGAAGCAATACACAACTCCCTCAAGTACATAACAAAGTCAGCCCAGATACCACAAAGGTAGAGCTAGAAGAGGTGATGAGAAAATGTGGGCAAGGAGTGGACTTTGGAGGGTGTCCTGGAGAGAGTAGATGCCACTCTGTAGAATGCAGGGTGTAAAGAAGTGCTAACTACTTATTAAAAATATCTTGCATTTACTGTGCTGTTCCTAAGTGTGTGATTAGGGGAAAACAAATATTTTTATCTATAAAGTTCAAAATTATATTAAACAATGCATTTGCTTAGTTTTAGTATTATTACTATTGCATACTGACAACTAGACAGATTCATATCTGAATCTATTTAGCCCACTGTGTAGCAGATATGCTTCTGGGCAGCTGTATGAGAAACATTAACACTCAGATCAATAACTGAAAAAACTATGGTATGAGAAAGTGTATCTGGTATAATTGGCACAAAATACAAAAGGTGATATGAGAAAAGCAGGCAAGGACATCTAGGATTTACAAAGAAGTTGTTAGTAATTTGGAAATTAGTAACTATACGGTACAATAATTACATGAAGTCTTACAGCAGTTGTATTAATGTATCTGTCCCATCCAGGTTTTTACTGTTTGATTGGTACTGCTTCACACGACAGATTTATTCCCTGACTGAATGAATGACAAAACCAAAACATACAGTAACCAGATAAATATTGGCTGTATAGGGTTAAATTCCACATCTCAGAATGCAGATTTCCTACTCTTGGTGCATGATAAAAAGAAATGTAAGTTACATTCTCAGTTATCAAATTGAATAGTTTGCTGTTCAGCAGGATTAACTTTCTTTATAAAACAAGCAGATTGAGTATATCAAATTTCAGCTGGATATACTGTTACATTGAGAAATGCATTTATCTTGTTATGGATTACATTAAAACAACATTAACACAAAATTGTCCTTCAAACCGTGTGACAGTCTCCACTCTCACAAGAAGACATAAGATTGCAATTTGTTAACAGGCAGATTTTATGGAATTTAAAACAAAATCACATTGTTTCGAGTGAGATTGCCAACAGAAGGCCCGTTAATGAACCATTTGAATGTGTACTTCAACGACCATTTGAGAAATAAGTCATTTCCACAAACAATTAAGAAAATTTATTAGTTCAAGATCCCCACTAAGAAAACACAGGTGCAACAGCATTTCAGTGTAGCACCAGAGTTTTGTACGTGTCTAATACTGCTGCACTGCATCTGGGAGGGAGGACCAACTGCCAGCAGCAGAGCAGCAAAAGGGGCTGTTTAAGGCATGCAGGTGGGTGGATAGAAGTTGTAAGACAAGGTGAGCAGGGAGCATCATGCAGTCTGCTTTCCCTACACAAAATGAGGCACGCTGTATCACTAACCCGGTTCTATAGTGAATATAAGAGGCAGACTTAATTTTTCCTGTCTGCATTCCACTCCAATTTACTTTTCATAAGGAAAAAAACAAAACAAAACAAGAAGTTCAGAGTAAAACAGTAAAGGGCATGCTACCCTAATGAGAGTAGAAGATGGGTTCTGTCTTCCTACATATCTTCAGTTTCTTAACGGGAACAGGGATGGCTCCAGTTGGACTGAACATTAATCATTTGGATTCTTTTGTTTAAACTGTAGGTGAAGAGAAACTGTAAATAACAAAGTGACCAAGTGACCCTTAACACAGATTCCCGTCCATCTCCTGTCCATTATATTGGCATATAATTCTTTCCTTAGCAGCTGAAAGACAAGCTATTCTCCAACACTACATTAAAGAGAGAACTTCACCACGTACGTGCAGAATGACTAAGCAACAACAGCTGCTCACTAAACTGAGGAAAATCCCACCATGAATTGTATCACCCAGTGCATAAATATTAGTAAGAATTCCAGGGTAGAAATTTAATTATTTTCCTGTCAAGCTGATGAGTTTAGGGCATCCTTGGCTTACAGAATAAAATGTTTTAATTTTAAAAGCAGTACGGTTGGTTGAAAATGTTGTGCTAAGTTGCAGAACTGCAAGTTTCTTCATGAATAATGCAGTAAGGACACAGGTTATCACGTTCTTCTCCCAGTAGTAACTGTAGGTTAAATAGCATTTACAGCATCTACATTTAAATTCTCAGATAAAGTGGATTATAGAAAGTTTAGTCTTCCCTCACATGACAACTCGGTGGTCTGTCTCTTTTACCCCAACATTTGTCTCAGCAAATAGGCTTTTGATAGCTTTGGTTTTGTAAAACTTAAGTACTTGTCACTCCCTATATGGTTTGATTGAAAGAGATTTAAAACAGAACGCATATCTGCAGCAGTTATGGTTATTTCTCTTCTATACTGTTACCCTAGATAATACCAGGAAAATGGCAACAATTGCCTGGTAAGCGCAGCCAGGTTCCGTGTGCATTCTCAACACAGATAGCCAAATTACATCAAAAACTAAATGTACCAAGTGGTCCCAAATTCATTTGGCATCAGCTTAGGCTAGGTATAGTCTTTCAATCCACATGCAGCTGAGAAGGGAAAGATGATTCTAGAAAAAAAAAGCCTTCTGGATTTATTTAATTTATTTATCATATGTAGACACGTAGACATCCCCCATGGAAAGCAGAACCTCTAAAGCAGATGTAGCTTTAGAGACAAGCTTTATGCTTGAACCTCCTCTTACTTTCCAATTGGACTAAAAATCACATGCTAGCCTGTCCTGTCAATTTATAGCACTGTAGCAACATCCAACATCATTTGCAGGTTTCCAAAGACGTGCTGAATTAGATGAGTTTCTAGGCACATCTTTCTAACATTGTTTTAAAAAAATTTGCATGTCTATAAAGGAAACTATTTTAATGCAGAGTTTAAATCAAGACTCTCACCACAATCAAAATCTTATCATTACAACAAAACCCCTGCATTTTAGAGGGTACAGAGGGATGCCAGAAAGCCAGACTCAATCAGAAGCTGCCTCTTTGGCTAGTGAGAAATCCATGAGCCTACGGAAGAAAATACCCTGCTGGCATATTTCACCCAGACTAACTAGAGGGAACTTAGCCAGCACTCTGCAGGGGGAGTAATTGCATAGGGCGATGACTTTTCAGGACATGGTTTAGCGGTCATGATAATGTTTGGTTGATGGTTGGACTTGAAGATCTTAGAGGTCTTTTCCAACCTTAAGGATTCTATGATTCTGTGACTACAAATACATTTCATACAGCTGTGATTTGTCTCTTTTCCATTACACCACAAGTTCCATAGCAAGTTGAATCTTTGCCACTGATGTACAGAAAATACCTTGATGTAATGCAACCTTTCCCCGTCCCAGGACCCTCCCTGGTAATGCAGGCACAAGTTACCACTACTGAATATGACCATCTTCTCCATGTGGACAACATTAGATTAGACACCGGACAGCAAAAGTTTAGTAGTTGTAATTTATTTCTGGCCTTTGTAACTTACATGCTAAAAACTGGAAGTAGATCCACTTACTATCTTAATTAAAAATAAAAAACCCCCACCCTGTTCATGCTAAAAACTGGAAGTAGAACCACTTACTATCTTAATTAAAAACAAAAAAACCCCACCCTGTTCATGCTAAATCTTAGCTAAAGACAAAATAAGGCTGAGCACTGTCTTAAACAGGGATGCTTTATTCCTTTAAGCCTCTCAGTAAGCATAGGGCCATTTCACTTTTTCAACACAGACACATGCACAAACATAAACACACTATCTCCCCCCCCCCACCCCCAGAAAAGGACAACTATTATGAAGGTGCAAACAAAGCTGCTTTTACCCAAGCCGCATCTTGTAAAAGGTTTGCCACTTATTATTTAGAGTAGCAAGTCCTAATCACATAAATTCAAATAAAATCAAAGTGTAACTGTTCTATGTCAAGGCTTGCTGAGTCGATTTTCTTAAGTCTAGCCAAAAAGGCAAAAAACATTTTAATGCACAGCAAGTAAAGGAAGCAAAGCACAGTGATTCTAACCACTGAGCCACAAACCATACAGGGAGTCATGAGAAAAGTCACTTGGCAGTAACAGTCATTCTTCAAATAGAAAATTATCTGGAGTTTGGGTTTTTTTCTGTTTTTTTTTTTTTTTCTTTCTCCTTCAGGCAGAACAGACAAAGTTACTCGGTTCTAAGATGTCACTGCCATTAAAAATGATTGATCATTGGGATGACTAATTAAGATTTGGTAAGAATGGTTCTTAACTTCCAGAAGTCAAGAATACCAGTGTCTGACAAGCATACAGTAGCCAAAATGATGTCTTTTAAACAAAGGGAACACAAACAGTGGTTTCTCAGGGAAGCTGCTACAGCTTGTGTTCTAAGATTTAGTCCAGATCCCCCTTGTTCTCTGCAAACAGAATCACGAAGATCATATCACTCAAAGGACTAGTCAGATTTTCCCAAGTTTAATTAGAGGTATCACTCTAATTACAGAAAGTAACTGTAAAAATACAGAAAGAAAACAAATCCATGATTACTGTCTTATAGTTTGTAGTATGAGGCATGGCTCATTTCTCCAATATGCCTTTACTATTAAAAAGTCAGAGAACTGAGGAGAAGGAAGGTATGGTCTTACCGGAGTCTCAGCTTTCACCTGGGCCCGCAACTTCTCCCTCATTTCTTTTTCATTGAATTTGGCACTTCTTTTTACATAGACTCCTCCATGCTAACAGAGAAAAAAAACCCAAAGTATTAAATATTTAAGTAGTTTAATGTAGAATAGTTGATAGAAGAACAAACAAGACAACAATGACAAGTCACCTTTATGACTCATGTTGCAAATTGACTACAAGACATTTTGTCCTAAGATGAAAGCACCTGAAACTGATTTTTCATTTCCATGTACTTAAGTTCAAAAAATATTTTTAAAAAAAAATTAAAACAAAAAAAAAAAAAAAAAAAAAAGAAAAAAAAAGACAAGGCATA
>WUAM01000053.1:855107-917467 GCA_024336885.1 Actenoides hombroni
TGGCTAAGAATCACAGCTAATGTTACTCAGTCATTTAACTGTTTCAGGAAAATTACATCGCTGTGATTAAGTGATTGGGTTTGCTCAGATGGCTCAGCCTAAGAGGATGCAACAGCTTTAACTGCAGCATCATTCACTTCAGCACTGCCTGTTCCAGTAATCTGGAGAAAAGGCTTATACAGTTCACAGAAGGCCACCGAACAACTATTCATGTATTTGACATTCACAGCTAGGAACTGAGAGCTACAAACTTACAACACAGCTCTTACTACAGCCGGGTAAGAATGGCAACTTCCAACCTACATTCTCTTTAGAGAATGCTTCTTCAAGAGACACCTACTCTGTGGGCAGCCACAAAGCTCTCCTTTGGAGAACAAAGCATTTTTGCTTTATTGTTGTATTTCTGGAAATTTTCACAGACCTTGCACAACAGAGGGCTAACAGTTAAGAGCTCTGACTCTTGCAGAAATGTTGCCCTTTTTGATTACGTCTGAAGAATTCACCTACTTGTGGACAAGTAGTGGAAAAGTCCCCTCAGGGAAAGCCTTCAATTTCTGGCAGTTTGATGCTTTTAGGTGAACCAGAGCACTGACATAGCACTCTTCTTCAATTTCCAGAAATCCTCCGACTCCCTGCTGGTTTTTGTAGCTAACTTGGCACGATTCCCTGAATGCAGTCTCTGGCTCCTAGGTCTGCTGGTGCAAAAGAGATCTGGGGACCACAGCAAAGTCAAGTACGTGAGTGATTTACCAGGTACAGCAATGCAGAAACAAGTGTCCACAGTGCCAGGCTGCATAAATGCCCCCATTGAAGCAACCTGAAGAGATAAGGAACTGCCAGTCCTCCTCCTTGGAACAGTGCTGTTCCTGGGGTATGCAGAGTGCCAGATGGGGTAGTCTTCCCCTCTGCAGGGCACTCACTACCCAGCACCAGGGAAGTCCTGCAGGACGTGCTTGGGAGATGATTTTCAGTTTCAGAAGCTAATGTACCTAGTGTTTCAGATATTGTACGCACAGCTCTCCCCATGCCACAGTTCACGTACATTCTACCCATCTATCAGCTTGAAAGACTAAGAAGATAAACGTCCTCTCTGCCACAATGCTGCAAGTGAGGAACCTGTTCATTTAAATAGGTGCTTTTTTGGTAAAAAAAACCCAAAACAACAAAAAAAAAGCCAACCAAAAAGGCACAATGAAGTCAACCAAAGAAAACATGTTAAAAAGGGAAGAGCAGCACTGTAAGCCAAAGTAAGCAGAGATTTGAGGGAAAATATTTAAAACACGGCTTTACAGTCTAACATTGCAGATATTACTTGGGTACAGAACATTAAAATGTGTGCTTTTAGCCATGTTTTGGTTGTTTCACAGCCCAGTTCACAATAACGAGTAATACAGTTACTGTTAATATGGGTCTTTCACATCTGTTTACAGAGCAGTGCTGTCAAACTCAATTCAGTCAGGTCTCAAATAAA
This sequence comes from Actenoides hombroni, assembly GCA_024336885.1. Taxonomy (NCBI): domain Eukaryota; kingdom Metazoa; phylum Chordata; class Aves; order Coraciiformes; family Alcedinidae; genus Actenoides; species Actenoides hombroni. The sequence continues at coordinate 856,579 of WUAM01000053.1, forward strand.
GCAAAGTGAATGCCATTAGATTCCTTTCTATGGGAAGGCTGGTACCCAGCTTCCCTGGCAGAAGACACACCTGAGAGTGTAACAGCCAGAGGAAGCTCTGATTCACTGGCAGGAGGCTACAGAAAGTTCTCCTGATAAGACAGGACATTTTATTAATTCTGTGATAGGCTAACCTAGACATGCAAATGGGAGCTCCTGGATGTGACACCAGTTTCAGCTTCCCTAGCAGCCTCTGCTTCTTCCAGTGCAACATATTCAAGTATGACTGTGCTACTGTGGTAGGTCACACTGCAGTGTAAAACAATGCAGCATGGCAGTCACACCTGAATAACTCAGTTTGCACAGGTTTCCACTGCAACAATGTGAACAATCCCAATTTAGAGAGATTTATTTCTTGCTTATGAAATCTGCACATACCAAAGAAAAATGGAATGGATCATTTAACCACATCCTAGATACATCAGCTCAGTAAACAGGGCCATGACAAATATAACTAAAGAGGTAAAAGTAATCACATTGTCAGAAGACCTGCTTGCAGGTCAACTGCTGACCACATCAAACTCCTAGCACAGAGATTACCTTAATGTGATAATTGGATGTGACTGATAATGGGAGCAGTTCAGGTGCTGACCTGCAAGCAGATCTGGCACTCCTGCTTCAGCGCTAGTAAGGCAACACAGCTAGTTGCTGGTGGTAAAAACTCAGGCCATCTCATCTGATGTCCCACCCCACGTCTATTGGCACACTCACTCTTAGTTCTGCAGCCTTCTTAACTCTCCTTCCATCCTTTTCTTCTTATTCAAAGAAACTCTGTGTGTATTGCAGAATGATGCTCCCTTCTTTGCTGTTACTTCAATAAAACTAATGTACACTGGGGCACTTTTGTAACTGAGACTGCATGCTCTTTGGGCAAGAGTATCTTTGTTAGCTGGGCACTACTACAGCCTGAGTGCTTATTAAAATAAACAGTATCCCATTTGTTTGTTAAAAAGTCTGGATATAATTTTGTGGTGAGAGTGCAGAGCTTGCATCAACAAACCACCAAAAGTGAGTACCAGATACAGGTTCTGAAGTCAATGTGTAACCCTGTGCGAGCCGACTTCTGCAGCAATGCTGAAGGCAGCTGATGGAAAGTTGTTCAAACTCGTTCCTAGTCTAAAAACCTGCCTGATGACACAAGCAGTCCTTTGAGCTTCTAGAGAAAGTACCTCAGCTCACAGAATCTATTTACCCTCTTTGACAAGAAATAGGGCAGGATGATGCCAGGATACAAATGCGGAACTTACACTTGGTATTAACAAATTGCTTAGGATCAGATGTCCTACTGTAAACATTTAAAATGTTTATTTTTCTTCACAGAAGACAGCAAAGCACTTTTATTCACATGTAACAGATACAAGTTTGATTTGCCCACAGTATAAGGAATGTGAGTTAGGCAAAAGGAGAAAGGACTTCCATGTTTTACCACTTTGTTGCTTTTTCTCTAGATCAAAAAAAGAAAGTTTACTTTTAAGTACATCTAAAAATACCTTTAGGTCACATACAATTTTTAGGCAATGGTCATATTATTGCTACACCTCATAACCTCTTTAACTATAGACACTATCTGCTCAATACCTAACTGAACAAGTCTGAAGATTGCTGCTCAGGCTCAGCATCAAACCATAAAACTACAGTGCAATCCATTCTATTGAAGCAGAGAGTTCATTCAAATATTCTGCAGCAATGTATTTTACTGGGGTTCAGTGAAGAAAACCATCGCCGTGACTGAGCTCCCAATATTCCCCAGAAGATTCCTGTATGTAATTCAACTTTATTTTTTTTTAAATCAATCATTTCATGGAACCAGAAAGCAGAGAACTTAAAAAAACCCAAACAAAATATACAATCATTGTCATTTTATTCCCTTTTTGTGAGAAGACTATATTAGCAACCTACATGGATTATGCAGGACTGAATCATACCATATGATGTTAAATATGAATTCTGTATATTTTTGCTTTCATACAAGCTTTTAGACTTCTAAATTGACAAACCATTATAATCATGAGTGGTTATGCTTCATTCAATGGCACTAGCTACATGTACATTAGTCTAGTTCTATTGCTGACTAAAGGCTTTAGTTTCTCAGCTGACTTAAGGATAATTGATGCCTGAATTAAGGGAAAGCTCCTTCTGGCAGAACCAGAATCAATACAATCTGAAATGAAAGGCAGTTACCTTCTGAGTGAATGAAAATATTAATATTTATTATAAAATTTATATCTATGTCAGCAAAAACACAGCTTTAGAATAATTCTGTGAACATCTGACATTTTTATATATTTTATATAGAAGAGACTTGCAAATATTTTGGTTATAAGAAATTAGTTGCCTAATTTTCTAGAGTTTTATAACAAATTAAGTAACTTTCACTGCAGGCAGGCCATCTGAATAAAAATCTTGGTAGTTTCACTGCCATCATTTTAATGAAGGAAGTCAAATCAATAGCAGTAACTACCACACTTATTTTAGAGCAAAAGCCTAAAGTTTCATACAGGGAAAATTTAACTAAGAAGTGTATACTCAGAACACCTAGTTACAGCAGCAGGCTAAATGATGCCAACATTCCCTGTTATTCTGAATACCCTTAACAGGGTTACTGTAGTTCTGTAAAAACCCATAAACCCCCCACAATTCTGTAAAAGGAATGAGACACTTGCCAACAGATGAGCAATATCATGTGTTTAACTGGACTAGTTTTGTTTTCAATGCCCACCTGCAACTTTCACAGATGCTACAAAGGACCAAGATGTGAAGGTTTTAACCCTAGAGCATCATTATGCATTTTTCCTTACAGTCCTCCCCAAAGCTTCAGATGCTGATTTAGAGCAGAACATTAAAAAAAACCCCACCAGTCTAACATTACCTGACCTGTGACATGTACAGTTTTGAAACCTGTCAGTCAGAGTGTGATTCAGGTGATGATTATTGTTTAGAGAAAGAGCATGTGGTAGAGCGAAGAAGTTCTGGAAAACAGCTGTAACTGGAACATTCAAACTGAGCAAAAGGTTAATTTCAGAGAAAATAAGTTTTTACCATACCAAGCCTGTCACGGCAATTACAGTCAGTTTACACTTTATTTAAACAACAGTCCCAGAAATTCAATAAAACCACTCCAGTGGTTACCCATGTGACACCAAACCAGAAGCAGGAGCTCTTAAGTTTCTAGGGGAGCTAAGTGCTGCAGAAGGGGATACACAAAATCTGTGATACTGAGCCTGCCAGCTTTGATTTGGCTGAATCTATCCCACTGAAAGCAGATGCAGATCTTAAATCCTATCCCACCCTAACACACTGCTCGTTGCTGTTAGAAGGTGCATCTACTGAGCGGGGATTCTCTCTTCTGAAAACAAACTGCTAAAGCATCTTTCTAAAGGAAACAGTGGGGATATGTGTAGGTAGCGAGAGCTGAACCGATGCATCCTGTAAATGGAGTCTATGCTCTAAATCGTTACATTATAGAGAGGTACCATAATTAACTCCCTTTTGGTTTGTTTGAAACAGGTTTTTCTTTTCTTCTATTTAAACAGCCTTGGGGAAAGAAAATGAGACTTAACATGAACATAATTTTAAGATTTTGGCATCTAATTGTTGAATAAATCCTATTTTCAGTGCATATATGATTTACTGGATATTCCTGCAAATGACTGACTTTTGATTACAGTGCAGTTCTGTGGCATGGACCATGGAAACAGCCCACAATTACAATCAGTGACCACATGGGAAAAATCAAAGTTAGAGCATCTAAATAACTTTTATCACAAATCACCAGTAACTCAATTTTTTTTCCATGAGTACTGAACATATTTCAAATATATATAGCATATGTGAAAGGAGATTATTTATAAGCTGAGATTTCAACAGGAGGGTTTTCTGAACATCTGGCATCTTGTTATCATGCAAAAGCTGAACATACCTTCTAGCACAAGAGTGAAAGGAAGTATTCCACCTGTTTCATTAGGAAAGAAATAGTTTCCCCTACAAGCCTTTGGCATCTCTGAAGATTTCTTCCCACAGATTACTGTAATTTCCTTAAAAGAAAGGAAAAAAGTGACCCACATTTAATGCAGCTATTGTTAACTTCATTACTCTTTTTTTGTAGTGGAAAATGCATCACGTCCATGTTCTGTTCCATTCCATTCCATCCCTGCAAAATAGTAGCTATGGTGCCTTAGCACATTAAGCACATTCTGGAAATGTTACCCTCTGTGCACCTCACACCAGGCAGAAGCAGGAAAGCTGGTGGCAGTTTGCAGCATTCCTCCAGCTAGAGCCCTTTATAATAGGAACTTTGCTTCTAAATGCCACAGACTCCAAGGAGAAGTTGATTATATCTTTATCTGTAATACCTGTACAAGCTTTTGAATCAAGTTCAGGCAGAACTGGTGTGAAGTAATCTGTGAGTCAACAGGCATGGGAAAGGGAATGATTAAGAAAGATCTATGAATGATTTAAGAAAGATCTATGAATGATTAAAAAAGATTTATGTCCTTCACTTGTGATTGTGGAATAATGTTTCTGAAAGCTCCTCCACACAGTTTTCATTAAGTACATATTACTTAAGCACTATGGACTTTCAAGGTGAGTTAAAGGAATCATCACACAGCAAAAGACAATACACTGGGAGGTATCTGAGCTAGCTGCGAATAATCTTGCTCCAGCTCTGAACACAGTAAACTTGAATCAGACTCCAAAAATAGCAACTGTTAAAATTACTTTAATGTCTGCAGAACACCACAGCCTTTGAATGAGCCACTTCACCTGCAACTTGCTGGGCACTGTACACTATGTCTGGTTATGCAAAAAGAAACACTGATGCCCTCAGATTCCCAAGCAACATTACAAAAAGGGATGGGATAACTCTTCAAGTCAATCTGTAAGTTCCAGAGGAAAAATGATTGCAACTACCATGATATAGAGTTCAAAGCTATACAAAATAATTATTTTTCTTTACATCTAGTTATGTGCTCAAAGACATGTGACCAAATCACAGGTACCTAATTTTACACTTAAAAATCAAACTAGTATAAGCTCTATGATTTTCTAGTCCTACATTGAGGAGCTAGTTATAATAGGGAAGATGACAAGTAATGTGACAGAAATTAAATGAAGAAAAGAAGAAAATTTCCACATGCTTTTCACCCCAAATCTCTTCATAGCATAAATTCAAATTGACAGAACAAAGATTAAGTAGTTTTCCCCTGAGTAGATACGCTTCCTCATAATTGTAATGTCAAAATCCCTGACATCTGAGCCCACTTTATCTAACACAACTAAAACTGAGAAGAAAAGGATACCCTGTAAGCCTGAGGTAAACAGTTTGAAATAATTGAAGTCAAATGTTTAACTGTGAATAGAATTTTCTCTTGGCAAGAACAGTGTCTGACAGTAGAGTATCAGGAGACAAAAAACTTCTCAATTAACAATCATCCTTACATAAAGTATCTGGACATATTATGTAAGCAGAAGGAAAGGGCATGGAAGTGCACTGTAAAACTCCATGGTGCAGTATCTACCAAAACACAGTTAAACGCAAAAAGACGAAAGTGCATAAAACTGATGGAGGTTTAAAAAAAGAAAGCGGAACTTAAAATTGTGGTAAATACCATTTGTGTTTTGAAATGTAACAAATTATGCAAATTCAGGAGAACTTATAACTGAGTATATGAAAAATCTTTAAATATATATTTTAATTTGAATATCTTAACAGAAAATTTTAAAATCAAACCACGAGGTTGTAGAACTTACTGGCCAAATACCTGGAATCCGAATTTTCAAGTGCATTCAAGCTTGCCCTTTGATGCCTTACCTTCTACTTGACTTCTTACAATTTTCGTAAATATATGCAGCTAGCTTTAAAACGTAAACAGACACATTAGTTTTAAATTGTTGACTGCTTTAGATAGGGCTGATACAAAATTCAGATTCAGCTGTCACTTGCCAATTAGAAAACATCTGCTAGGCAAATCTCCAAACAAAGCTTCTAATTTATGAAGCCAAAGAGCAGTTTTGGTTGAAGTAGCTGATACTTGATTTCTAAAAGTACTAACAGACCTCAGTTTTCATTTATTTTATTTTTCATATATTGGGCAGGAGGTGGGGGATGATTAGGACCAGCACCAAATGTGGAATCTCCCCATATTAAATTACTTCCAGATTGCCCCAGAGCCAAATCTGCAGCACACCAGAACTCCAGCTGATATCCCAAAGAACGAGAGTCATGAAGGGCTTCATTTTCATCTTCAGAGCGACAGTCAAAGGCAGACAGACAAAAATTTACACATATGTCAATACACCTTTTAGCAGTATCTAAAAGAGAAAGAGCACAAAGCTTACATACCTAACGTATCTATTTTTGCTGCCTCACACCACAGTTGAACGTAAGAGTCTAAAGTTAGGTATCCATCTCAATTGGAAAGCCGCATCCCTCAGGCTCAGCAGGTATCACTTCACTTCTGCTATAACAACACACAAGACTGTCGAATACCATAAAAGACATATATGCTTGGAGGCAGCTGTGCATTGAAATCTCTAATGAGATGAGCCGGGGTGAACCATCTGCATGGAGCCAGTATCACAGCAGAAAAATGTCACTTGGCTTCTTTCAGAAGTTTACCACTCAAAAGTGATTTACTTCACTACATTCTCCAGTCTCTTTTCAATCTTTGCACCACACCAATGCCCAAATTTCTATCAATCCCCCAAGGCCTTTATTTCTACCATCGGAAAGAAACGCCAAGTTGTGATTACCTTACTCTCTTAACATGCCTCACAACAGTTAACGTAGTTTCACAAAGCAGCAACATGAGTGGGTGCTAACAAGAGTTGCTGCTACAAGCTACATGGAACAAACCCGGAAAAGCACAAGCCCTCAGAGGCTGCTCAGCTACCACCTGAGCTTGGAGGTTTGCCTGGCCTGCAGCTCTCTGCCTTCCTACTCAGTTTCCATACCATCCAGTACTCTCCCACTCCTGAGCTGACAGACTGGGAAGAGAGCTGAGGGAACTCAAGCGAAGCTTTATGAAACCAGGTTCATGACAAAGCACAACCGCCAGCACTTTCTTTACAAGCACAAATGGAGAAGCGTGAAAAGTGACATCTCCTTTTGACCTTTCAGTTATGGCAATTGCCCAGGAAAGGGGTCCTCGTCTTAAGGGCAGTCAGACATTGTCACTCGCATCTACTGACAAAAAGCGGTTAGAAAATGAACGTTCACCCTGCCTTGATGAAGGCTGGTTACATCGCTCCCCCAGTGTGGAGAGGGAAGAGTCAGGTTCCTAAGACATGACAATCCCCCTCACCAACAGCAACCAGAAGCACCTCCCCGACATGAGTACACTGCAACTTGGCTATTACTTGCGCTGCCTCTTTTGCTTCCCACCTCTGCCTTGGGGCCTCTCAGATTTACCTGATGAATGAACAGCTTCAAAAGGGAAGGCAGGGTAAGGAAAGACAATCTTGTCTGGGAGGACTGCTGTCCTGGGCATAGAGGTTGGCACAGATCTTGCAACCCTCATCTCCAAAGCAAACTGGCCAATAGCTAGGTTAGGCATCCATCCTGAGCTCAGACACCAAGCTTTCCTCAAAAATTTCCTAGGAAGCCAAGACATGAAACACAGCCCAAGCTCTGCTCCACTGAAAGGCACCATTGAGTTCAGCAGCACAGTGTCTACACAAAGTTTTAACTTGCTCTAATCTAAAGTAGTATTCAATCTTGTTGAGACACAGCAAGTCCAACCTTCAATACCAATCCAGAAAGCACACCACATTGTTTAACAGGGATCTCTTGTATTATCCAAAATAATCGTTAGAAATACTACAGGTCTGCTAAACAACACTGAGGTAGTATCTGATTCTCACAGCCCTTCCAGAGTCCCATAATGAGAATGAAAACCAGAATTTCGTAACGCCTTTAATGAAAGCACCACTTGCAAAAACTCCTACTCAGCAGGAAGTGGGGGTAGGGAAAAAGAGCTGACACAAGCACTGAACAAAATCCATGCACATTAATCCAGTCATGGATTTTACTCAATTGTCAAAACCTTTCAGATGGAAAATGATCCTTTAGGAAGCAGTCCAAGTGATGATTTCTTTATTATTTCTTCACTGCCACTCAACACAAAATATCAAACACAATTACAATAAAAAAAGTTGAAGAACATTTAGTCCTCATCTGATCTGAATCATGTGCACAAACACAACAGGCATTGATTTCATCACCCTGACAGCAAGTGGGATAAGATGCTAAGGGTCACAGAGGGATGACAGCATTCATCATATTGAATTACCAGTCCTTTCAGCCCTTCAAATGACCTCATCACAGGTGGATTTGCAATCACTTTGATTTTCACATTCTATGGTAAGATGCTACCATTTATTGTCTGTACAAAATCTAAGAGACCAGACTTCCGTAACACAGTAAAGACAAAAGCAGTAACACAACCACAGTTCACAGGCTACCTGATGATCTAGGAACTTGGGGCCAAGTCAACTATTAGCACAAGCAAAGGCAAGTCCTCCAAAACATGTGAATTGCACCTGTTTGTGTCAGTGACTGCTTTGGCTCATCACTGGTAAAATTAACATCCTTTGCTCTCTAAGACTTTCTACTCACTTTACAAAGAGTTCAAGCATTTCATATATATATATTCTTCCTAGAAGGGAATTCTGCAGCCCTTCTGCAGCTTAACAGCAGGACAGGTGGGAAGCAACAGAATTGCCTTTGCATCAAAAGCAACATGGGGCCAAACCAGGGCCACTCTCTCTCTGCCACTTTCCAATAGACTGCATTTACAGCTTTTCATCACTATGAGTTTATAATCCTGGAGACTGTTGAAAAGCACTGTCACAATGCCACACACGGATTAATTTTATAGATTTGTAGCTTCTTAATAAAATTAATGGGTATCTGCTAAACTCCAATTGCACTGACAAATTTACACAGCAGTATAGGATTTCACTTCAGTCACATTGGTTTTGTTCAGGTTACCTCATTTACAGGAATGGTATGTTCTGGGCTGCTTTTTGTACTGCAAATACTGTTTCTTCAATTTTCTACAGCCAACTATCAGGAAAATGGCTATTCTTCACAATTCAGTAACAGAATTCTATTATTGGAAAATCTAAACTGATTCCATCTTAGCTCAAGTTCTCTTAGGCTTCATAAAACAATTTGTTTTGGTTTTAACCACGTAAAACGTTTTGGTGGGTTGGGTTTTTTTTGTTTTGTTTTTGTTTAAAAAAAAAGAAGAAAAGCAGTCTGACACAAAATTTAGAAAGGAAAAATACTTACACTATGAGAAAGTAAGAAACTTTTACAGTTACTTCATGTACCTGTACTCTGTAGAACATAAATGCTCAGTGAGGGTTCACAGCAATTATAGCTCTAATTATGTCAGATCTCAAGTTACTTAAGAGAAAGGGAATTAGTTGTCTTTCAGGATTTTCTGTCATTCAGATGAGGTTATCACCTTATTCAACTACATTTCATAAATGAAAAGAATTTGTTACAATGATAAAATCCCTTCCTAACATGAACCAGAGTTTGTGTTCTAATAAACTTGGCTAAAAACATTTAAGTCAAGGAGAACAAAGAAAGAAGAATAATACGTTTGTGCATACGGTCATGAGGGGGAGACTCATTTAGATACTTGATAGACTAACATCAGATGATACACAGAAACATCACCTCCTGACAAAATAAATGAAAATAGCGATCAAGACATACTAATATTTCATTGTCAAAAAATAATCTACATTTATGATCCTAATCAGCTTTATTAAGCCCCCACTCAAACTCAGACATCTCAAATATGCACACAAATATGCCTTAGAGTATTACCATATTGAAAAGCCACAAACGCTCTAAGTGTAATAAACCAAAGGCGGCTAAACAGTACATAATATTAAAGACTTTTTATATAGGGTAAGACAGCAGCAGTGCTAAGAAAAAGTCACTTAAAGCTTTGATGCATTAAGTTACTTAAGCATCTATATAATCCTAACGACTTCAGGGAGACTACACAACGCAACAAGTATTCTGATGGATGAGGTTGTTGGCCTCTCATTTATCCACTTACAAAATTGTATTTCCACACACTTCAATCGATTGAATAAATTAATAGACCGGAAAGAAATGCTGAATTCCTCCCTTCCATGGCTCTTAAGATGCTTTAATGCTGATAAAGCCCTACAGCTGCCTTTATGAAGTCACACAAGTTGCTGTTCTTGCATTGTTTTTTGGATTGATCAAGTTTAATGATACTACACGTCTGCATCTAATTACATGCATTAAACCAGACAATTCACAGGAGCTCTCAGATTACCATCCCAATCTCAAACACTCAGGCCCATGCTTAACTTTCCACTACGAGTTTCAAGTTAAACATGCTCAGTGTTCACAAGAGTAGGCCTGAAAGGACGCCTTTTTTCTCCTCCTCAAATAGGGGATATCTTCCAGTTAAATGATACACCAATTTTAAGGATTCTACCTCTTACCTCTCTACACATGTATCATATTTTCTTATTTACCTTTCAGTCACAGTTACTATTTTACTTATCTATGGCATACGCCATGCCGGTTTTGTGGGCTCTCTTCCTTTCTGTTATCCTTTATTTCAGCTTTGTATAGATCATCTCCTCTTCTCTTAACATATGTTGCTTACCATGACAAAGCAGCTCTATTTTAATATTGTCCTAAAGTGATCACCTCTACTGCCTGCCACCATTTTTTTGTGTGCGTGGATGAAGTTTTATCAATGAAAACTGATCATGGCTGCTATTTTGGTAAGCATTCTCCTTTCTGTATCTCTAAGTCACAGGCATTTTTTTATGTAAGCTCTTATCAAAAGTTTGAAGTGGCTGCTGCTACATGCACACTATTTGTCAGAAATGCGAGTAATTTTTCTATTACAACTGCAACTTGATTTTTGGCTCTCAGAATCGGCTGAATTATAATATATTGCTACTTTCTGCACCTAATGACAAAGGTGTGTTACTACACATCAAGAGATCTGCAGTAAAGACGCTATAGTGAAAATAAAAAAGTAAAATAAAACCAGCATGTACTTTATCTGTGAACTACCACTCCCTCTTCCCTTTTTTCTAATGTATGTCACAACACAAGTTAACTAATTTGAACAAGACGAAAGCATGAAGTTACATGAGTTGCAAGCTGAATCAAAAGCTTATTACCACTAAAAGATCTCACTTCCATTTTTTTCACCCGTTCTATTTACCCTGATGTCAAACTGCAATTCTTCTAACTTTAGCTGGCTTTGGGGGTTTCTGAGAGTTGGTATGAAGTGAGGCCTACAACTGCAGCTTAGAAGTGTAAACTTGGGGAGACCTAGTCCGATTTTGAAATAATGCTTCATAAGTGTGGATTAATGCTTTAGTTTTAACTATGAAAAAGGGCTCATTTGTACCAACTCTGTCACCTGCTAATCAATATGTAAGCACTAGTTATTCTTTACTCTCAAGGACCTAGAGCTGATACTAACTTTAAATACACTTCTGTGTAGTCAGACAACTCTGAAAGCCAGGTTTAGGCCCAGTAACCGGCTGTCATTTACATAATTATTTTTTACATGTAGAAGTCCCCTTATTTACTTTTCAAGTTGCAGACAAATGCATAACCTTTCAAACAGGTAACACTCCATGTGATAAATGAAATATTATTATTTGAACACAAATACTCCTCTAGTCACAGAGGAGAGGCCTCAAATCCCAAATTAGTAACCTGAAACCTTGGATCTCAGTTTCGGAGACACTGAATAACTACAATCCATGGCGGAGCCAAAATTTAAGGGCCAAAGACTGACAGGGGGCAGGCAGACTGCACGAGAAGCTGTAATAATTTAAAGGTTAAGTGATCTATTTATTTAAAAACTTGTACGTGTATTAAGGACATTGTACTTGATTATAGCTTTCTTATCTGCTGCCAATTTAATACTACAGATGTGCAACACAGGCCACGGGGTTCAAGTGTGCAAAGGAGGCTGCCATTCAAGTGCTGACAGAGCACGACCGGTGTCGCATCCCTTCCGTTTTCCGACCTGCAAAACGAACACAACACCAGCACTCCGTGAAAAACATCACCAGAGGAGCAGCGGCGGCTGCGAGGCGAGCCTGCCCTCTGCAGAACCGGAGCCCCGGCCGGTAGCGGGGAAGGGCCGGGGCCCGCACCTGCCGGCAGCCGCTTCTTCCCCGCGGACCTCACATGGCGGCGGGCGGGCCCAGCGAGCCGAGCTGCGCCCCGCCTGCCGGAGCGGCCTGAGCAGAGAGAGGCAACGGCGGGCAGGCGCCGGACGGGAGGCCAGCCCAGAGCCAAAGGCCGGTACCGCTGACAGCCGCTCCCCGGCGGCTGCTGGCGGGACGCCAGGCCGGAGCCCCCCCTCCCCGCCCGGCTCACCTGCACGCCCGTGTAGTTCTCGAAGAAGAAGAGCACCATGCTCTGGTAGATGGTGTACAGGCGGTCATCCACCTCGCGGTAGAAGCGGGCGGGCAGGACGGCGGAGAGCAGGCGCCAGGCGCCCCAGGCCAGAATGTAGGTGGGCGCCGTGCCCATCATGACGGCGGCGGGCAGGACGTAGCGCATGGAGTAGGTGTGCAGCACCAGCGACAGCAGCATCTTCCCGCTGCCCCCCCGGCCTCACCGGGACACCCACATGGGCAGCGTGCTCACACACACCCCGGCAGCCTCGCCGACCGCATCGCCCGCCGCGCCGGGCAGACCCGCCGGGCGGGCAGGGAAGAAGCAGCGGCGGCGGCCGCCACCGGCTGGGAGGGAGGAAGGGACGGAGAGAGGTGCGGGAGAGGGCACCCGGCTTCGGCTCACGGCTCCCCCCGTGCCGCCTCCGCCACCATATTGCCCGGCCGGAGGAGGAGCCGCGGCGGCAGGAAGGCGGCCCCTCGGCGGCTGCGGGGGAACTTCCGGGAGGGGAGGGCGGCGCCGCGGCTCCGCCTTCCCCTTGGCCGCGAGCGGAGGGGCTGGCGGGGGCTGTCCAGTCCGGTCCAGGCTGTCCCACTGCCGCTGCCCCGTCAGGCCCGGCGGTCCGCGGGCACTTCCCAGGAGCAGGCCCAGGGCTGTGTGCCCGCCGCCCTCTCTCGCCGCTCGGGCCCCTGCCCGCAGAAGTGGCGACAGCAGCCTCTGGGGCGGGAGTGCTGGGCGGCTCCCTCCACCTGGGGCGGAGGGTTACTCGGCCACATGCGAAACGAGGCAACAGCGATTATAATTGATTAGCTGTAATTAGCATTAATTTTAACACAGCTTAGAAGAAAGTTTACTTCCTCCTCCCGCTTTCTGCCACGAGTCCAAAGTGGAGCTCTAAGAAATTGTACGGCTCGCTTGTGCCAGCTACAACCACAGTGATGCTCAGGGGTCTGCACACGTTTCATGCTTACCAGGTCCCGTTTTGACTCTGCCGGGTTCTCCCAAAAGCAGGCAGTGTTCTCTCTGACCCCCAGTGACTGGGTGACAGCAGCAGCCAGGTGCACCAGCTGGTTTTGAAGAAAACAACGTCATAACCTTACCAGAGGGAGTTTCTCGCTAAGCTCTAACCCGTAGTTAAGTATTTATTCTTTGTTTTTAAATAAGTTTCCTGCTGAAGCTCATGAAGATACTGTTTTAGAAGTACATGTTCAATGCCTTCTGTTAAGATATGTTTCTGCTGCCAGTTGTTAACTGGGACAAGTTTTGCCCTTTGCTGTTGTTTACCTCGTGCCAGCTGTTTTTGAGGTTGAAGTCTTGTGGCAATGTTCTCTTCAAACCACCTTGGGGGTCCTGAGCTCTGCACTGAGAACTCCTACTTGACACGCATCATAGCTTCTGTGTCCCTAACAAGACTAAATGGTCTTTATTTCCTTCCCCTCTCCAGAAAAGAGGGACTTCTCTGTCCGAGCTGCCCATCATGATCTCTGCATATGTTTCTGTCCCCACTGAGTAACTGGGTACACTACCCTCAGCTGAGGAGTACCAGAATAGAGAGAGGCACTTTCCCCATCGTGGCCTCTCCTGGAAGGGAATATTTCTGCTCTAAACAAACTACAGCTAAGTTGGCCAAACAATTGAGGAGGAATCTTCTGTTTTGTCATGCCTGTGACATGGCCACGTGGAAGAGAAAGTAATTCACCATGATACAGGGAGGGAAAATTAATCCAACACAACACAGAAAAGGTAAAGATGATGCCAGCAGAGCAGAGCCAGGTATGCAGGAACAAACGCTCTGATGTGGCTGGAATAGCAGGACAGGTTGGAGAGTGCACCTGGACCTACTGCTTCACAAAGGCAACTGCAGAGAGAGACTAGGATTCAGGGCAACTAGATGTGTTTGGCTAATGAGACTGTGATCAGGAGTGGAAAAGGTAGTTAAGCAGTCTGTAAAATAAACAGTGAACTGGGACTGAGAAATGGCACAGGACCGGGGAACATACGGTGAAATTAAGCTGGCTGGTATGAACTTGTGAGATGAAGGTAAAGATTCAGTGAACAGCCTGAAGAAATGAGTTGCAGTGAAAAGAATGTGGGGGGAATAAAAATAATCTTCATATCAAGGAATTAATTTGAGGCCTCTGATTCCATGTATATAAAATCCCATCTTTCCTTGTAGCCCTATATATTCACTCATACTTCTGAAGAACCTGTGGATTAAATGATTACAAAGTCTGCAAAAATGAGCAATTTTGCGTCTGGAGGATGGTTTGGCTATCATGTAATAAATAAGAACTGAAGACACACCTTAAACAGAAAGGGAAATAAAATACCAAACTGATGAAGAAATAATGGACATTCTATGCACCAAGTGCCATAGAGGTCTAGTGGAAAAGTAGTACCTCATTTCAGAGCTGAACACAAACAGCCTTAATCTGGTGTTTCTTGATATGTTTAAGTGCTGGAATTTGCAACCTTAATAATACTCTTTCAGTTTAGGATTTGTGGGTCCCTTTTGTATATGTGTTTGTGTACATGGCTGTACTTCCTCTCTTGAGTCTGACTCTATCATTAGCCCCAGTGATAAAAATGAACACTGACATTCTTCAATTCATTAGGCTTATATATAAAAAGACATCTTTACCAGTTTTAGAATGTTTGCCTCAATTCCTTTAAACGATTTTTTTTTATCCTAGATTACCAATGAGTAAATAAGTCTACCTGTCTTCTCTTTGCTGTATTTTACATTCCACAGGTTTTTAACATGCCTCCTATTCTCCTTTTTTTTTTTTGTTACACTAATGTATGAATTTTATTTTTTTCTTCCATGATATTTTTTGACATTCTTAATCTGTCATCATCCCACACCACAGACAGACACATATGTTCACGCACCTTGCCTCTGATAATTTGGTATTTTCAACGGGTTCTTTTAATACATTTCCACTCCTTGTCACATGTATGTTATCAAATGAATAGATGCTGGTTTAGTTTTTAGTCACACGAAATGTCTCTTGTACTATGGCTTAAGGCTTGCGCAAGCTACTAATACAATTATACCAGTATGCTATTGTCATGTGGTGTTGAAATGTCTGCAACTGAATAAAACTCAAACTTTTCCATTCAAGAAATGAGTATGCCACAGTGATTGGATCTGGGACACTGCCACCAAGTCCTTTCTTCGCTTGATTCATAGACACTTCTTATCCTAGATCGTTCTGAATTGTGCTGCGGCAATTTGAATACTGGTCTTTCACATTCTAGACTACAGAGGCAAAATGAGAAAAAATGCTCTGGTCTTTGCTACAAATTGTGATTTCTAGTCCTATCAAAGCATAGGCCCTAATTACACCCCCTTCAACTGGACTGTCAGCAGAATTACTTCCTAGACATTTTACTTTTGGCTGGAAAAAGTAAAACCACCCCTTTTAGGTTGATTAAGACTCTGTTTAGGAAATTAAGACTTCAAACTTGGTAAGATATTACTTTTTTGTTTGTTTGTTTGTTTTTCTGTAGAAAACCCTTGAAATTTAAAAGAATAATCAAAACTGTAATTTTGGAAAAAAGCATCAGTCTTCCATGCCTAAGGAGCTCAGTCTGTTTGGTGTGAGCATAGTGATTTCTGTGTGCCTGATTATTCTAGTCCTACCTTGTTCTGCCTGTAGTTGTCACCTCTAAAGTGGCCAAACTCACCAAATTTGGGAAAAATATCAGATTTTCATCTTACAGTGAAAAATACCAGTGACTGCACCTCTAGAAGGAACCACAAACTGTGTCACTAAGCACCAACTCTGAATGTTCAGGGATTTTCTCCTACTGCTAGTCACAAAATGGTGTTTCACAATTCTGTCACTCACTCACTGTAATTATAATTTAGATGAAGCAAAGCCAGATAACATTAGATACAAGTCAAATTGCCTTTGAGGTTTAGAAGTTAAATCTTTACAGATTGCCTTGTCTTCAACAGTATCCTGGGAGATGATTTATTTGTATTGCCTCTGTTTATATATACTGAGAAACAAGGCACAGAAGATATTAAGGCCAAAGGACTAGATCCAAATAAAGATTTAACCACCTGAATTCTTCAAGTCCATGACTCTGAGTGGAGGAAAAGGTGAGGATGATGTTGTGGCCTGAGTATGGTCTCACAGAACCTCATTCTGGATTTCAGAAACACAGCTGTCAACTTGAGATGCACAACCCACAGATCTCTCTCAAAGAGTTTGGTAACACTCACACTTTTGAAAATGTGGCCAGAGAAGACATCAACATCACCTCCTTCTTCAGAGAAATAGATTAGATGGAGATTCAGTCTGTTGAGTGTATCAAACTCATACCTCCCATCACCAAGGTGGGTGACCTGCAGGGTAAGAATCATAAGCATCTCTCATGTTGAAGATGCATTTACTTAGCAATTCTTTAACTTGTAGAAAGAATTAGATTACTGTTAGACTAGTTTAGCCAAGTAGTCTAGTTTAGATTACAGGTCTTCTAGCTGTGTGCCTTTTCTTTTACAGTGGCCATAACCTTCTGTATCTCTCCATGACTGCTCAAGGAAATGAAGGCTTCCTTGAAGCCTGCAGTCCTCTCCAACCTCAGGTGAAACCTGTAGCAGTTCCTGTCTATTCCCGATTCTTGACTTTACAGGGCTCCTTCTTGTGGCTCTGTCCCATGGGACTCCTTGGCTGCCTCTCACACAGAACACGGTGAGTCTGGGCAACATCTAGCTGGTCCACCTCAGAAACACATCTACATGCCTGTGCTCTGCTCATTTGACTCCTCACCCAGAAGTGAAGAAATAAGGATGGGACAAACTTCTCCCATGCTCTCCAAGCCACCCATTTGTGGTTCAGGGTCTAGAGCCAGGTATGATGTCTATATATACAGCAGTAATCACCAACAGATGTATCCTACATGTACCTATCCATTCTTCCCTTTACCTGTATTGGCTTCTAGCCTCCACAACATCCTTTGGTAAGCAGTAGAATAATTTCCTTTTGTTCTGACCCTGCCTCATTGTAGTTTCATTTTATGTACCTTAGAGTTTGTATTGAAAGAGACAGAAAATCTCTTTCCACACTCTTATTTGTGCCACTCATGATTTTTGCAGATCTTTAGAATATTCCCTCTAGGCTGTCTGTTTTCCAGACTGAATTTTACTCCACGTGAAAGCTGTTCTGTAACTTCTGGCTTGCAAGCATAACCAGCATTACCTGTGGCATATGGTAACTTCTAAAGAAGTTTCACTTTTCAAGTGATTCTTCTTTTACCAAAAATAACTTCGAAAACTTCAAGTGAGACATTATGTTTACTCATAGGATTTATCCAAAAAAATAACTTTCAGATTCTCTGCTACAGGTCTAGTAAAATATGTCACTATTTAATAAACCAGTAAAGGGGAGAGAAGCACACTTTGTCGATGATTCTAAAACATATTTGATGGCCCTGGAGAAATGATGATTCTTAAGACTCTTTACAGATCATGGAGGAAAGAGTGTTTCAACGAACACAAACTCTTTGGCATCAAGCTGGATCCCTATCACTTTTCATCTGCCTCCAAGTTTTCTCCTTCCCCTTTTTCCAGGCTTCACCCATCAGACTCTCGGTCTCCCTTCTAAAACGCATCTTTGTTCTCAGCTCTGCTCCATCTCCACATGGTTTTTTTCCAATCTCCTTCCCAGGCAAACCTAGCTAATTCTACTCCCATGACTCCTGTGCATCGCATAGACATTTCTCACACAACGTCAGTCTCTTTTTTCCTAGTGAATCCTAGTTTGCTCTTAATTTCCCTCGAGAGCTCCTAATCCTGTTATCCACTCTTCTGTATGTCAGAGTCTCCTTGCTCAAGCAATTCTAATTTTTACTTCCTGCTTACTTGGTCACAGTCCAGTCTTTCTGTAACAATTCTCAGCCACAGCTTCACCCTTGTCCAGCAGTTCTTGCTTTGCTTTTTTCCCCTCGTTTGGTCAACCTCTCACTCCCTTTGTACATAGCTTCGGTACCATCTTCCTCCGTGGCACTTGGGTTCAGGCAGAGAAAACAAACACTGACAGAATGGCAGAAATTTGGTACCATGGCCCTCCAGCTGGTCCTTGGACAGCCCAAAGGGGACAAAGCATGCTGTCTCTCAGAAAGGACAGCATCTGTACAGCCTGTTCAGTGGGAGCAGGATTTGGTTGGTAAACTCTGGGTTCTCTATTATGCACTGCACTTGCAAACAGCTTTATCAAAGGGCCGTGACTTTGCTTGATTTGAGCCAATTTTTACGGTAGCAGCAGAAGACATGTCCAAAGCTTAAATGCTTCTCACAACCTTATCAAATTTCAATTTCACATTCAAAGGCCAAAAGAAAAAAAAAAAAAGGTTATGAAGATACTAACACCAGCAGAATAGCGTATTTTCCATAGCTATGTTCCCTAAATGAATGCAGTTTAGGAAATTCCTACCACAAATTTTAAAATAGGTAAAGGCAAGACAACAAAGAAAAGCTGTCTGACATTTGAAATGAAAATCTATTAATAAAAACTGAACTAACTTTAATGCCAGGTGATGCTACAGTTCTTGCCTACAATTAAGGCTGTGCTCAAAGTGGAAATCCAGCTGAAGGATGAGTTAATACTTATGTACAGAAGCCTAAGAAACCTGGGATCATAAAAGATTTGGAAAAGAGCTTATGTGGTGTGCCTAGGTATAGTCATAGCTGCTCATGTTCGGCAGAACCAGGAAAGCCAGTTGAACTGCATATATGAGTGTTTAGGGAAGCATTAATTACCTCCTTCTATCTAAAGTTTTAGTTCTGTACTATCCCCCAGCCACATACAAGTGGCAGGGAGTAGTATTCATAGTAAACCAGCATTTTTGTATGGACAATATGGCTTCAGTATAACAAGAATGTAGTACAGAAGCATTTTGCTGTAGAAATCTGTACCATTGCTGCAGTTAGTATGGTTAGGTAAGTAAGGCCATTCAAGAATAACTGTATCTTGTCTGTGTACCTTGTCCATGAAAGAAAGAGGTAGGCTTTATACTAAAGCTTAGCAGCCTTAGGAACCTTGGGTCCAAGTCCTGGCTCAGATACAGGCTTCCTATCTGCTGTTGTACAAGTTATTTTTGTTTCCCGTTTATAAATTGAAAGTAATACTTATCTCACAAGGTCATTGTAATGGCAAATTAATTAAGTTTAGAGGAAGGATACTCTTGTGATTAAGGGATGGCACGGAATCTGAGTTTGCCTCCTGACTGTAGACTTTCTATAGCACCTGGCATAAGTTACTTCATATGTCTGTGCCTCTGTCTGTCTGGTGTAAAATAAGGACAGTATTTCCTCCCCACACCCTCTATTTGTTTAGATTGTGAGTAGAGATAGCTGGAAAAATTCTGACATGTTTTTAATCGAACCTTTGCTGACTCATCAAAATCTAGTGTTTCAATGAGAACCCTACCCAGCTTCCTGACAGCGTGCTGACCTGGTTCCTTGGCAGAGATCTGGGAAGTGCTGGGAGCCGTGGCTCTCAGGGCTTCCAGGCTTATTCTTCCTTGGTAGCTGGAGCTCTCAGTGTCCACAGCTGTGGGGCAGCCTGCTGCGTGGGGACTCCCATTGCTCGTCGCTTTGGCGCAGTCCACCTCCCGTTCCCTGGAGCTGCAGTTTCACGCCTTTTTTTCTAAATAGAGTATTGTTCCCAACAGAAAGAAACCATATTCTGAAACAACACAGTCTTCTGAAAAAGAAAGTTACCCTTCTCTGTTTAACTTTGGGGAGCAGGACTGTCTTTTGCTTTAATGCTGGTACACTGCATAAGAGAAGTACAGCCCTCTGTTTAAGAAGCAATAAACTATGTAGTTTCAGTTACAGCAGTTACAGTTATTCCTTTTAGTGCCTCCCACAATGCTTTCATCACAGTTTTCATTCTCAGAACACTAGATGCATTGCTCAAGCCATTTGTCTGCGGATGGGACCCTGGTGTAAGAACAGAGATGGAAGTAGTTGGCTGATCTTCACTCTGCCTTCTCCCTGTTCCTGTAAAGGGCAAGTGATACCTTTACCCTGTAAAGGGAAGGTGGTGTCCTTACCTGGTATTGTATCACCAAAGCAAAAGGGTAATATACATGTTTTAATAATATATCAGTATCAGCAAAACTATCTCTGTTCATCACCAAAGGAATAATCTGAGACATATAGCGAAGACTTCATAGAAGATGCACACACATAGAGTCACAATTCTATATATGTTCACCTGTAATTTGTGAATGAATAGATGTAACAGGGTAGAGGGTTGCCCTCTCTTTGGCTACAGGCCATCTTTGTATCTTGCAAAGAACTACTCAAGAAAAGAAAAATAAAACATCTTATATACAGATATATGCATTAAAACAACCATCTGAATGCTTAAAGGCACTGATTAAGAAATTGCCAGGCCTAAAATGTCTATTGGTGACACTGGTAATGACTTTCTGTCCTGAGACAAAAGCATAGAAATGCAACACTGGCATATATCAAGAGATTATCAGCTTGCTTTAAGAAAAGCTCAAACATACCTAGTTAGTCCTTTACATCTTTTATGTAGGTTATTACCAGACTTCTTCCCTGAATTCTCTTCAGTCTTTTTTATCCTGGAGGAAACAAATATAATCTCTTTAATTTTTTGTTTCTATGCCATAATTTCTAAATCTCTTCTCATATTACTTGTTTTTCCCTTGACTCTTCCTGTTCTGTAAACTTCTTCTTAAAGTCCAAGTCTCAAAACCTCCCCTAAACAGAACAGAACAGAACAGAACAGAACAGAACAGAACAGAGTAATTGTTTCATGTTTTACAAATCCTTTTTCTTGGAAAGCTAAGAACCAAGTAGTCAGAAAGTGTGAATCAAAATGATAAACTGTGTATGAACACTCAATACCACTGGAATTGAACTAATAAACCATGTCTGAGCACCCAGGGCCACTGGTGCTCTACCTGAGAAGACATTCTGAAAGGACCAGTATGTAAAAGAAAGAAAAGAAAGAGCAGGGTCATTCTTTCAAAGGTGGCTGCAGTGTGTAAGAAGGACAATCTCCCATATACACTGTGGACTGTTAAACTGGGGATGTAATATGGTGTAGACCTACTCTTTGTGAGATACACCTATCTCCTCCTCTCAAACATAATAATTTCAAGTATCTGTTCAGCGTTCTGGAGAAGTTAGAAACATAGCTGGGAATCAACTTCACAGACTGCAGAAATTGTATTCTTACTCCACAGGGGCCTGCAGGGAGCTGCCACACTGGTACAACAGGGATTGCTATTATAATCCAGAGTATATGCAAATAAATAACCCAATTCTACTTTGGGCAATAGAAAATTTATTCGTTTCTCATTAACCTACTTGAAATGCCTGATGGAGGGATTTACTGACTTTAAAAATTACTGCTCATCTACTGGCAGTGCTTTCATGGTCTACTGAGGGTATGCAGAATGTGCTGCAGGCAGGAAGAAAAGAGATAACACTGATTCTGCAGCTTGCAAGGTTTCAATTATGTCAAGACATGGTGCTATATTTAGGAAGGGTATTCTGGATAGTCTTTCAGTCTGACTTCACAGGACTTTAAAATCTATTTTTGATGGAAAAAATTATTAAAGGGACTAAAGTTGCTGTAAAAGAGGGTAACATGAAAATTAGCATTTGGCAGCAGCAGCTCATGCCAGGCAAACTAAGTTTCTTTCTTTAATAAGGTAACTGAAAAAAATGCAATGGAGTTGTCAGCTTCTGTAGAGGATCTGATACAGTGCCAAATGGAAAATTATCAATTAAGGTGGAGAACCTGAAGATTAGTGTTAGAACTAATCCAAGGGTGAGGAACTGGCTAAAGAGAAAAGCGAACTAGTGTGAAAGTGGAGTTCCTCAAAGACGGGTCTTGAGCCTGGTACTGCTAAATGTTTTCTGTAATGACTTTGTCACAAAAAGTAGGTCTGTGCTATTGTAATTTCTTAATGGCACAAAGATGAGTAGCTGAGGACACAGGAGGCAGGAACATCTGCCAGTAGTGGCAATGGTCTATCAGACCAGCTCTTGGAGTGTGCTGGTTCGCACGCAGACACAATGAAATTATTATCAAAGCTACAGGCCTACTTGAAGAGAAATAAAGTTACCATTCTAAGTTGCTTATCAATAGTTGCTGACAATTAAGCTAAAGACAGAGCTTCCAGAAACACGAGTGAGGGAGTCCTACAGAAAATTATCCTTACTTATGTTTTTATCTGTTATTTGCTTTGCCAGTTCTTTTTCTAAATATTTCTTAACGATATTGATTCTTACATTAATATATTAGGTTATAATTCTATCATTTAATATATCGAATTCTTTTTGGCTGTGTGATTACATTTGTGAAAAATACCTCAACACTTCCTTTCATAATCCTGTGGTGATGTATTATTGCAATTTAACTTGGCATTTCACTTCCAGCAGAAGATGCTGGCACAATTATTTGATGGAAAGAAAGTGCATATTTTCCTTTCTGAATTAGCAAGCAAGGTCACTGTAACCTTGCTAGGATAGCAGAGCTTTTTCTATTTATCAACATAATGATAATGCAGTTATTTTGTATCAAACAAACTTCTCAAACTTACATCCTTCCTGGTGCACCTCTGTGAAGGCAAAACGCTGAAGATTAACAGGGTAGACAAGAACTGGAGAAACAGAAGTGGGATTAAATGTAATTGTTCAAAATGCAAGTTGATGCACTGAAGGATTAATACCAGGTATTTCTGTTAGGTGATAGAAGCTTATCTCTTGGAAACGAGAGCTTCCCAAGAGGTGTAGAGAGGCAACAAAGCCTACGTAGTTTTAAGATTGAAATTGATAACATTATAAGTGGATTATGTAACATGTCCTGAGATAGCAGACATCTGGGATTCAATGACCTAGGTAGTCTTTTCCTAGCCTGTGTTCCTTTTTTGGTGGTGGTGCTGCTGAGGGAAGAGCCAGTTGTCTGGTAGGATAGATAGCTGCATATGAGAAGCTGTGAATTCCATTAGTGAATACAGGTTTCACATGTTTTTCTAAAGGACTGGAGACTACTCAAACTCACAAAGAAACAAAGTTTTCAGACACACGTGAAAGAAAAGGTTTACCGGTCTCATAAGTTAAATCTGTGCTGTCCTTGTGACCCATGTCAAGGAGTTGGTCTTGGTCCCTAGGCCAAACTACGTGGGAAAGCAAATGAGGGATCCCTGGTGATGCATACCTGGTGTGGTGTCTGGTGTGGTACTGGCTACAGGAAAGCTGAGTAGCTAGTGAGAGAAACATGGGTTTTCTAAATCAAGTTTTTGCAAAGTTGGGCTCTCCTGAGGTATAATGGGTAGTCAGATCAAAGAGTTTATTTCCAGAGGTTCACAGGTTGTTGGAAAATGTCTGGCTGATAATCAAAGGATCAAAATGTCTGAGTCACAGGGATGTGATTTGTATGCGGTGCATATATAAGCTCTTAAACCCCCAGAAATTTAATCTCCCAATTGCCTGGGGCAAAACCAAGAGAAATCACAAATTATCTTCAGAATTAGAAAATCCTTAGATAATGCAGACAGAACAGTAGGATTTAGATTTGCTTTCTGAAGTATAACTCCCATTTATCCAAATTTATCCTAGGACATTTGCTAGTGGGCTATAGTAGCCAATTACAGTATCAACAAAAATATACACATGAGATTTCCTGGTTTATAAAACATTTTTTGTTGTAAAAATTAAGGGACAGTATTACATTAAAAGATATTTGAACCCAGACATTTATTTCTATATAAATCCACATTATTTTAGTCAAGCAATCATTTAAAGAACTTGTGCGTCCTTTTAAAGTAAGAACAGCATTTTCTGCCTCAAAATTGAGGAATACCATTATTCTCATTACTCCTCCATTAGAAAGTGAATAATATATCTCTTTTACAGATAGACCTTTTAGGAGAATATGTTGTCTAACATTCACAAATGTGAAACATTTAAATGAAGAAAAGAATGAATGGAATTCCTTTCATGCAATTATAGCACCATAATTAAAGACAGAATATATATTAATCATTTCCTTTAAAACCAAAAAGGAACTTTGAAATCCCACAGGTCATTAAGTTGGCAACTCATTAAAAACAAGACATTTCCCATGCAGCAGCACAAGTGTACTCCTCAGTTTCACAGAACCCAGTCCTGTAAAACTAAAGTTAGATTCATAAGAAAAAAACTGGCTATAAAAGTGCTGAATACAGTTAAATTTCCATCCTTCTCTTGTAGTAAGCATATAGGTATATAATAAGATAATTTCCAAAACGTTTGATTAGTCAGTACCAGCACAGCAGATATTTACCATTCATCCAACTTTGTTTTGAAAATACAAAGAAAGACACAAATATTAGCCAGTCATACAATATCACATTTCCAGCTGAAGGGACCCATTTCCAGTATTGTCTTGTGACTTCTTACTTTCTGTCACTGCAAGGAATATTGTCACCATATTCCAGCCTAAGCAATTTACCAGAGTCCTGAAACCTTAGCCAGAAACCCTTTTCTCATGGGAACTTGTTTAGGGAATCTCCAAAGTCCTAATTATGTCAGTATAGAAAGCCTCCGTGGTTACACTACCTAGAAGAAAATTACAAAGGCTATTAATGTTTTGTTGGCAAAATCCCAGGTACAGTCAGGAAGACATTTCTTCTCGTTCATACGATTGCAGGAATTCATGTCAGTGATGGCCTCTTCTCGGATGTGTTTAGCGTGGGTCACAGACAACAATGGTGTATTGAACTGGATGTTCACTGAGTTATTCTGGGGGTTTTCCTTACAGGCAGTTCTACAGATGCAATAATTTTAAGTAGGATTTCATTAGAAGTACTGTGACATGTTTTGATTGCATTCACACTGTGTGAGGAATGTCCCTTTTCCCCCTGTTGGGTTGAAGCTCTGAGTGCCTGGCTCAGAGGGGAAGGGGCTGTGGGAAGTGATGACATTTGTGGTAGCTCAATTATTATTAGTCCCTCCCCTGCCAGTGACACTGTGAGTTGGGTGGCAAGGATGTGGCAGGCAGAATAAACCCATTGAAAAAATGCAGACCAAGTCCACATAGTGGAGCTGGATAGATAATTATGTCAGCAACTTTGCTGACTGACAGGGCTCAGCTTACCATCCTGCCCAGTCTACCCAGTCTAGCAGGTTTGAAGGACTTTGCAGCTCCAGGGCAGCATGCATCCCTCCTCCAGAGTCTTGCACAGACACTTTCTCACTGCCAGGGCAAGGTGGGAGGAGGAATGCACTCTGGAGCTATACAAACCTCCAAGAAATTGGATTAATTTTCCCCACCCAGTTTACAGTAGCAGGCTTGCCATTTAGTAGAAGGGTTGCTCAGCGATCTTATTAATTGCACCCTGCAGAAACTCTCATCCTAGTCCTTCACAGTCTATCGATGAGGCTTCTGATCATACTTTTCTCATGAGGCAATTTCATAGTATACCTGACTTGGGTATGGAGCAGGCCCACTCCCCATAGCCTTGTGCTCACACACTGCTTCCTTGAGGTGGGATTTAGATGTTGTGTGACCAGAAGTTGAACCTGATCAAGCAGGTGATTCTACAGAAAATGAACCCATTGAGACAAGAAACAAAGGGTAATCATTCCCCCAAATCAGCAAACTGATCCCTGTCAGTGTGCCTGTGCTGGATTGCATTCCCTGCAGAGGAGGTGGTGGGACCACCCTTTTTGATTTCAGGCAGCAATCACATCAACATGGTGTAATCTCACTCCCCTGGCTAATGGTTTCCTTTGAAGAGGAAAGAGGTTTAAGTTCCTTTCCACTCACTGCAGGATTTCCAGGGAGTCTGGTGTCCATGTTCCCATTTTACTGAAATCATCACCAAAAGCCCCACTGATGCCAATGGGAGAGAATATGGGTTCTCAGATAGCATTTCTTATAACATAGATGAGTGAGGAAGAAGTGACCGACCTTCCTCCCCTGGAGTGGGAAATGGAGAGTGAGATATGACAGAAACAAATTAAATGCAGTTTTTAAAATGGACTACGAAATTGCTGGGGTGTCACCTTGAGGGAAATTTGTATTCTGTCAGTTTGCTATCACCCAGATACATTTTCCTTGCTCCATTTTGCCAATTTGAGTTTCCTTTTTGGATTCAGACAAAGATTTCTTTCTCTCTAAACATTGCTTTTACTGCCTTAGGAACATTGCCAAGCTTGTGCCCTTTTTTATTCTTTGCAGCTAGGCTGGAGCTTTTAATTCATGACATTTAAATAACATTTCAGCTTGATCATTTAACTCTTTCCTAGCTCAGCTTATTTCCACATCCAGTTGCACAGTAGCACTTACCTAGAATAGCGTTAAAGCTTAAATCCTAAACAAAGCCCTCTCAGCGTATTACTTCTGTTTGGAAAACATGCATTTGGCTTCTGGGTTCTATTAGAACTTGCTCCATGCCAAATGGGAACAGCATTTTTGCTTGAATACATTGTAGTGAATTGCATTATACCCTACAGAGATAGTGACATGCAAAAGAAAACCACTGCACGGAAGGGAGATGAATGAAATTGCCAGTTCAGAGGCCGTGGCTCATACTATGACTATTTAAATGAATGCTTATGAGTAAAGGAGCTCCACTTGAAAAACAAGATTGGAAGGAAAAGAAACTGGGCCAAGGAGCACAAATGCTTACAGAATACTTTGTGACAACAAGACAGAAGCTGTAACAATTATTTTATTTTTTTTTTAATAGAAACTTCTGGGATTATCCCATGTAACTGCAAGTGCAATATACTGCTTGGTTCATTTTCAGTGATCTTTCCAAGAAGGGAGGAGTGTTATATATCAAAATCGTGGTTATTTCTCTGTCTTTGTTTGGAGCTTATGTTCCTACTGTCGTAACAGCAGAATCATTTTACTGGGCTGCTGGTACAGGCTTCTCAATTCTAATTGAAAAATATTTTGAATGAGAGTATGTGCTGGACACTACATACTCTCCCTGATCAAGAGATCAGGCTTGTCTTCTATCATTAGCCATGGAGCCATTACTTCTCTTTTCTCACAATTAGCTTAGTATAGAGGTAATCTGTGATGAGTAGAGTGGTTTTAAGTGGTTTACAGAGCACTCACTGATTGGATAATTTCTTTTTGGTGGATCAGCTGTGATACAAAGGTTTGTTATATTCTCCCATTCTGTCTGCAATGGATTCAAGAAAAATATACCCAGTTCCCTCTACAATTTCCACAGTCCTCAACAGTATCATGTGAGGTGGCTGTGCAGAGAGCCCTCTGTTCCCTTGCAGTCAGATCTTCCCTGTTGCGAGGAATTTTCCATTATCTCAACAACTTTTGTGTCCGGACTAACTCAGACTGAGTTGATGAGAAAAGGAGGTGTTTTTGAAGTGATCCTTACTTCGCACTGTGCTTCAACAGTTAAGTGGGTGTGGAGTTTGCATATCATGTAACAAATCAGCGAGCAGGCTGCAGTAGTAATACTTGTGGAAGCTTTGGCTCTTTTTAAGGAATCAGTATCTTGGTTTGCTTACATCACAGACAATTGGCATCCATTCTGTACACAACTTTGCCTCTGCATAGATACACAATTAAAACTATTTTGATATAAAGCATCAAAAGAAAGCAAGTTGGAATTCCTGAAGGCATTTCAGCTTGATTTTATCTATGCTAAACCGTTTTGCTGTGCTCTTAGTATTAGCTCTTAGTTTTAGCAGTGTTAGCCACATTTTACACCTTAGACTATGGAGGTTCTCTGAGTTGCTGGAGTCCTATGGGATTAGAATTTTCTCTTCTCATGCTCCTTGTTTACAGAAGGCATTGCCATCTAATATTAGGAACTTGACATCCCTGCCAGTTCCTAGGCCCAATTTAAAAATGTTTGGTTTGAATCTGGCCTTTCATTACTACTCATCTGGATTTTTGTATACATGTAAGCCATGCATAAATGGTGTTGACAAACTGCTCTATATTTTGAAAAGATATAATGGCATAATGGGATTTTCTGTTTTCACACAAACATTTTTCTGGGCCACTCAGAAGCAATGGTCCGGGTCTCTGAAAGGAGCTGTTCTACTGATCTGCTCTTTGTAAATTTTTTATGTGAAGACATTCCCTGTAGCTGTGTCTTGCAAATATGTGTTCATTTAGGAGACACATGATTTGCTGTCACTAAGCAAATAATTTGTCAGCCTTTGTAGTGATAAATACCAGTCTTTTCTGATCAACTTCAAGTATTTTCACATCAAGGGCAAAATTGATATTAGAGGTTTTAGAGTTTTTAAATGAAAGGACTGTAGGGACTTAAGGCAAGATAAAAAAGGCAATAAGGATGAAGTGAAGGACTGAATGTTAGAAGGGTGTAATCTGCCATTAGGTCAGGTGGGTTTTTTTGCTTTTTGTTTTCTTTCTTCTTCAGAAGTACCCACTCCCAAGCCACAGGCTGACCAGCTTTCCTGTACGTCACTTGATTCAAAACCACCTTACTCTTTGCAGAAAGGGAATCTGTTTTCATTGTCTCTCGGTGCTCCTGCCTTGAAAGAGGCAGTGGCAGTGGCTCTGCTGCTGTGCAGGCAGGCAGCAGGCAGGAGACAGGGTGCAAGAGACAGGTAGGCAAGAGGCAGGAGACAGGAAGGCAGTGGACAGGAGGCAGAAGAAAAGGAGGCAGAAGGCAGCAGGCAGTAGACAGGCAGGCATCACACAGGAGGCATCACGCAGGAGGCAGGAGACAGGCAGACAGGACACAGGAAGGAGGCAGGAGGCAGCAGGAAGGCTGGCAGGAGACAGACAGGCAGGAGACAGGCAGCATGGAGGAGGCAGCAGGCAGGAGGCAGCAGGCAGGAGGCAGGAAGCAGGCAGGCAAGCGGGCAGAAGGCAGGGAGAAGGCAGGCAGGACACAGGGAGCAGGCAGGCAGGCAGGAGGCAGGGAGCAGGAAGGCAGGCAGGATGCAGGCAGGCAGGCAGTGAGCAGGCAGGCAGGGAGCAGGCAGGCAGTGAGCAGGCAGGCAGGCAGTAAGCAGGCAGGCAGGGAGCAGGCAGGGAGCAGGCAGGCTGGCGGGAGGCAGCGGACCGCGGGAGGCAGCGTTCATTCCAGCGCCTCACGAGCGCCAGCAGGGGGCGCCGCCGCGCGGGCAGCGCGTGCCGACTCGGCGGAGTGCAGCTCGAGGCCATTAGCGTCTCCTCCCGTGCGGGCCCTTCCCGCTCCGTGCAGGGTCTGCGGGAGGCTGCTCGACTCGTGCCTGAAAATAAGTGGAAAGGATGTGTCCCGCTGTAGTGTTTAAAATATCGAACGCACAATACACGCGTACTGCAAGTAAATAAAAAAAAAATGCTGCCGTTGCTTGTGAGGCTCAGAGAACAACGAATTCCCTCCAAAAACAAACAACTCCCCCAAAAATACCCTGGTGGGCTGAACTGGCTGAACAGGGACATTCCGCAAATGGCTGGCCTGGGCATCCTGGGGTGGATTATGAAGGTGAACTTGTTGTAATGGATGCCTGACCCTTTCTTTCCTTATGCAAAATTAGTGTGAGAGCTGCTGTTAGCAACTTTGTTAGCTATGTTTTGCTAAACTCTCCTAATATACATATTTTCTGAGCTGTGATCTAGTGGTATTCCCAGGGGTTCTCCAAGAAAGGAAGTGGAGAATGTTCTTTTCAAAAGCATGAAGTGGGAAAATGTTTAGGACTATTTATAGCTGCACTTAGGCTGTGGAAATCCCAGACATTATAAACTATTTATAGTTATTCTTTGGGTTAAAAGGGTGAAGTCAGAAATCCTCTTGAAAAAGTTGCATACGCTTTTTATCCATCGGTTACATTAAATGAGATTTTTGAGCACAGGATGGGGCTAGCTGAGATTGATGAGAACTCAGAGAAATAAGAAATGAGGTAAAGCCACTGACTTGGCAAAATGCACACACCATGTTGTGAAAACAGGAAAGGGCTCCAGAACGGGGCCTCATGACAGCCAAGGCTGCCCCTGAGCACCTGCCGACTTTGCCCAGTGCCAAAGGGTGTCTGGGACCTGCACGCTTGCTCTTTAGCTGTGCCTGTTGACAGCAAGTTAATGTCTTCCACTGCCAGAGGTTTATTCATACTGGCTCTCAGAGGGAATCCATGCCAGCTGCCACTATGTTAGAGACCCTGTTTTTACCTGTTTTGGTGCATCGAATCTCTTTGTGCTTCAAATCCTTGGAAGTCTTCCCACTGTAACCTGCACATCAAACATGAAATCACAGTGATTCATGTGTTCCCACTGCTGTACTTCTCCAATGAAGTTAGTCTGCAAAATCAACTCTGTCTCGTTAAAAGTCCTCAAACTCAAACCTCATAAAGTATATTTATAAAAAACCCACCCTATCTTCCAACACTTTTACTCTGCCTGAATAGAATATCTTCCAATTAATATCACTGATAAATGGATTATTTCAAGTACTGAAAGAGGTTTCTTTTTGGATCTTCAGAAAAATCCACTTTTTTTTTCTTTAAATACTGGATTTAAATGTCTCATTTCAAATGAGAGTTGTCTATTATTTTTAGTCAAAGCCAAGCTCAACTTGGTCCTGCTGTCCTGGTATCGTTGTGACAGAATCACAGGCCTGCCATGGTCTGCAGACCGTTAGCAGTTGGGAGTCAGCCAGGGCAGCTGACCCCAGTTGGCTACAGGTCTATCTCATACTATGAACGTCATGCTCATCATAGAGGAAGTTTGCTAAGGAGGGAGCCTCCTGCTCAGGGTCCTCTTCTTGCTCAGGTGACTCGTCCTTCTCCAGAGGACTGCTTTCCTCTTTATTGTCACCACTGTACCTTTGCCGGGCTGAGTATAACTTTGCTTACGTTATATTGGCATTGCTTTTGCTGTTTCATTAAATCCATTTTTATTTCAGCTCATGGGTCTTCTCTCCTTTCCCTGATTCCCCTTTTCTGCTGGGGAGGGGTCATCAGCTGATAGAGCAACTGCTGTAGTTTAGCTCTGGATATGGGCTAAATATAAGCACTGTGCAGTGCTGAAATTTGTGCAAGCATCTTTAAACTCTCTATATTACTTTCAGTTTGTCGTGGTTTTAGGGTCAGCAAAGAACTGCTGCATGGGGATGCCACTAATCAGGTAGGTGATAACCTCTTACTTAAAATGGATTTTGGCTCTTGTAGGTCCTTCCAGCCTTTGGGACAAGCACGTTTGTACTTGGTGTCTAGACTGTATTATCTTGTGCCTGCAATCTCTGTGAATAGGGTAGATATGTGCATGTGCAAACTACCTGCCTGTTCTTCTGTTATCCTACCCTACTTCCCTCAGATTGTTTATATGTCTGTAGCAACCCACAGAGGAGTAGACAAAGAGGTTTCTTGGGGTAAAAAAATACCTTTTAAAGTAAGACACATTTCCCCCCCCCCACCTCTCCCTTCAGGTGTAACAGGTTTCACAGATGACATTGCAATTACATGCTGAGGTATGTGCAGAACAACTCCCCCATGTCAGACCTCAGCCTTTGCTGTTGAAAGAAAAAAGCCATCAGAGCTTGACTTGATGCATTCATGATTTTACTACTCTTCATGGTATGAAGGTTTGATGACCCAAGTTGGGGTAAAGTTGGTTTGACAAATTCAATGCCCAATTTAGGAGCAGCTTGAGTTAGGATCAAATTTGTCACAACTAGTGCTTTGATAACTTCATAAATCATTTTATTAACACTGCCATGATTTTCTTAATGTTTCAGCAAACTCCTGCTGAGGTTGAAGAAAAGACAGGTGTAAAATGTTGCAGACAAACCTGTGTTTTAACAGGAAGATCTAGCAGATGGTGTCTTTTATCAGCAGTAATGCAGTGATTTACAGCCTTATTAGCAGCCATATGTATATTACTGAGTAATAATAATGAGTATTTGCTAAGACAATGCTGGGTGTTTTTAAAGGGTGTTTTCAAACCTAGTTCTTCTATTGTAGTGTGCCTCCTTTTAGTTCCAAACTTCAAATTCATTGAGGGCTGAGCTCATTTTCTTTCCCCAAAAGACAGGAAAATGTTTTACAGCAAAGTATTTTAAAAATGGGATGGAAAATACATAATTTGTCCATAAACCAGACTACTAGACTGTTTTGAAGGAGCAGTGGACTGTCAGAGCCTGTGCTGATCCAGCTCAATTGTTGACCTTTCCCCTTGAAGACATCACAGGCAATGGCCAAGGATGAAGCACATCTGACCCTCTCTGGTGCAGCAGAAATAAAGTATGGAGGGAAATCATCTCACTAGTTTCTTTTGGAATTTTCTAACTTGCAAAATTTAGCTATTGGTTTTCAGGTATTTGGTTATGTGAATCATGGGCAGTAACAATGGGATAGAAAACACTTGTGAAGAGGCAGATATTAGGGCTTTCCTTGTGCAGGTCATACAAAAAAGCGTAACTCTGCCAAGTACCCATATTGACATTCATAGAATCATACCATAGAATGTTAGGGGTTGGAAGGGACCTTTAGAGATCATCGAGTCCAACCCCCCTGCCAAAGCAGGATCACCCAGGGCATGTCGCACAGGAATGCATTGAGACGGGTTTTGAAAGTCTCTAGAGAAGATGACTCCACAACTTCTCTTGGCAGCCTGTCCCAGTGCTCCGTCACTCTCACAGTAAAGTAATTCCTCCTCATGTTGAGGTGGAACCTTCTATGCTCAAGTTTATACCCATTGTTCCTTGTCCTATTGCTGGGCACCACAGAAAAAGAGATTGGCTCCTTCCATTTGACACCCACCCTTCAGATATTTATAGACATTAATAAGATCCCCTCATATTCTGCAGAAAGAGTTTCTTAAGTCTGTAAATATAACTGTATTCAGTAGCTCATCATACAAGTTATCTCCATGTCCAACCCACAGCGAAACAGTGTCTTACGTCACTGACTACCAGTAATAGCAATGCAGGAGCAGAGGTGTTGAGTTTAAATGTCAGCTATGACCTGAAGCTCTTAGTATTTTTCCACACTCAATTTGCACCATCCAGTGTTCCTGAGAGACCCCTGTATTTGTACTTTCCTAGTATCACTTGGGATTTTACATTTGTACACATTTTTCTCTGCATTGGCAGTTGAAAGTCTGCATTTGGAAGGTGGCTTAAGAATATATGTTCTGTCTTACTAGGGGATAAAGTAGTAATCATCTTAGTGAATTGATGGTTTTACAGAGTCCAACTATTAAGACAGAAAAAAGATAAGACCGCTAATAGGAGTAAATTGTATTAGCTACCACAGAGCAAAGCACTTGTTCCTGATTTGCAAAAAACAAAGATTTTTCTTAACTCAGTAACTGAAACTAATTCTGCCAAAAATAAAAAAGCAAGAAGTTATGAAGTTGCGATCAAGTGTGGCTTCACTTATTTATTGATAAGTTCAAGCATTTCTAGTGCCTAAAGATACCTGGTATGCTATTCTTTGTTTTGCTGGAAAGAATTCTGGTATTTTTTTAGATATAAGGAGTAGTATTCATGAGTAGCTACCATTAGCTGCTAAGAAAATAACTCCAGAGGGAAAAAAGTATATAATTATTTCAAGTACTCGCCATTACTAGGACTAACTAAGAAGCAATGTATACAGTAAAACTCTTCTTTCCAATACACTTCCAGTGATCAGCAACAAATGAAAAAAGCACCCACTAATAATTTCTCAGTCAGAGGCATCTTGGTTGTACTGAAGGACTGCGCTGTGCCCAGCCCAAGCCCCTGTGCTGTGGAATGGTTTACACTATGGGTAGCTTTGGGCAGCTCCTGTAAAAAGATGTTTCTCAAATCAGCCACCACAACGAACAGCATTGCAGAAGGTGCTGTGGCACATCACTGCTGAGCAAGGCTGCTGTTTGCTTCTCAGCACAGTGAGAGCAACACGCAATTTTCAGCTTTCCCTGGGACATCTGTAGTTGGCAGCAGCAGCAGCAGCAGCAGCAGCAGCAGCAGCACAGGTCTCTTCTGATTACAGACATGGAGGTGATTGGAAACTCTACCGGGAGTCCTTGTAAGTGAGCAAGCTTTCCTACTCACTGGGTGCCACAAAGAACAACTCATGGCATCTGTGCCAGCAGAGTAGCGTAGGCAGAGCTGACTACTTTCCTATGGTTATGTATCTGTTTCATAGTCTCTAGTCCATGAAGAGTGACAGGTTTGTGCTGCTGATATGGGAAAGCATGATCTTTCAGCAGTGTTGGGAGAACTTAAAAAACAGGAAAGCACCTCTTGTTTGGTCCAGTAATGATGGGACCAGAAATGTGGATTTCCAAGATTATTTGGATGCTGACTTCAACCTCCAGTGTTGGAAAGATGATGGTGAGGTAGTATGGTATTTATAAGATTCACCCCAAATTATTTCAGAGTGACAGTCACAAATGAATCCACAGCAGACTTAGCTGTCTTCAGCTTCCTTGTCATACCCCTGCCATAGCCACTGATGCAACACGCATCCTATCTGCTGCCCTGACCAAATGTAATGGTTCATCATCATGAAGGGTGTTGTCTCTGCAGTATTGCTAACTACTGTAGACCATCATATCCATCACTTCTAACTAGTTTTGCAAGGTGCATAATATTTTGTATAACTGCTGCCTGGCAGCCAAAAGGCCAGAAAGCACCTGGAATTGGTCCCATCAAGATCAAGGGAGTCACCATACCATTCAGAGGAGATGTCCAGTCTCCAACAATTCCTAGCTCAGGAACTTCCTGACCCAGGTTATTTTTATTCAAATGTGACCAGTTGTTTTTAAATCCATATAAACTTTTAATATCTGCTAAGTTCCATAGCTTGATTATATTTTGTGTGAAGAACAACATCACCCTCTCATCCGTCTCTTTTTCCAGGCAGAAGAAGCTCAATCTATGCAATCATTTCTCATATGGAGAACACTTTGTAGGTTTGACTTTGATGCCCCTCTTGAAGCCTTTTCAACAAGTACTGTATCTATTTAGATACAGGGAGATCAGAACTGCACACCTGCATGCTTGGAAATGCAAAGGAAGGTGCTACTACTCTGTCAGGAAGTAAAGAACATTTGTTGAATTCAAGGGGCAGGCACTTTTTTTGGGTTTCTTGTACTTTTAGTTCTTTAATTGAGAAGAAAGCTTTCAGAGATGCACACCTTTCCATTAATGATATAATCTCCTGGAAAGTTTCAGTTGGATATTCAGACAACCTTTATTAGGAGTCTTCCTGCTTTTGCTGTCTTCATGCTTGCCTAGGCTTCTAACTTAGATAGATAATCTCAATTACATGTCAGATAGCAAAGTAGTTGGTATGAGTAACCCTCATAAGGGCATTTAGAGAAATGAAGACTTGGGTACAAAGCCCTTGCTAGCCTGGGCAGATTCAAGTTCTTATCTCCCATGAGCCTTGTATAGCTTTGTAGTTGGTGTGTGGCTCACCACTTTTCTTCTAGGTATACAAAAGGTATAAGGGGGTAGAGAGAAGATAAAGCATAGGAGGAGAAAAGGCTGGATAAAATCAGGGAAAAGTGAATCTCAAGTTGGATTATTGTATAACTCCAGATTCTTATATCTGCAGCTTCATGCCCTCTAATAGCTTTTATGTGGGTCATCAAAATATGTTCAATTTCCCTGCACTTATGAAGGACATTCTTCTCTTTGTCAACTAGGATACTGAATGTAGCTGGGAATAAAATAACAGTGTTGATTCCCAGACTGGAGAACTCTGCTTTTAGCGTCAATTTTTTTATTCAAGCCTGTGTTGCCTGGGCAATGTCAGGGAAAATATAAATTCTCTTCTGTAGGAGGAAATGCTCTGCCTCCAAACTTCTAAAATGCTTATCTTTGTGTACAGCTGAAACATAATGAAGCATGTGTCCAAAAAAAGTGTATTCCCAAGTCAGCATTTCAAGTGGGTGTGAATTTCAAGTTATTCAGAAATATTCAGACAGCAGTGCAAGGGGAGGAGGAGCACCAGATTTCTTTAAGTGCACATTAGAAGTGGCAGGGGAACCAGTCAGGCTCTTCACAGAGGTCAAGTATCTGCAAGCTCGTAGTAGTGTTTCCAAATGTCTTGATTTTTGTATAAATTGACACATTAGGCTACAATCAGAGCAGGTCATATTTGTTGGTTTCTTGAACTAAAACCTTTACACTCCCCACAGCTGTTAAAATCAAACCCCCTGGGTTTGCTCAACTTATCATTTGAAGAGTATAACGCAGAATTTTGGATGTTGGTTTAGTTTTACCCACGTGTTGCACAGAACATCTGAAGTCATGCCATCTTCTGTACTGCATACATACAGTTCACCTTGGCTTTAGGCTTATCTCCAGATCCCCGGCAATACCTAGCAAAACTTACCTTGGCTGAAAAACATGTTTGTGGGTGAATGAGCTGGAATTCTTCTCTCCAAAGCAGAAAATTTGAAAAGAGTTTTTTTCTTTACCTCTCTCCATACTTGTAGCTAAGTCAACAATGATCTAAAGAAAAAAAAACAACAAAACAAAACAGGATTACTCAAGTTGAAAGAAACCCTGAAAAGTGATTTAAGGCTCAAGCATATAATGTGTGGCATACTGTTTGAGTCTATACAGTCTTTCTGGGATAACATGCTACAGTATTTACTGTTTGTTCAAAATAGGCACACGGTTGTGCAAAGTATATATCCCATGTCTTACCTTAATATGATGGGAATCTCTTCTGATACGACTCTTCTTCTGTTTTAATTTTAAGGTAGAGTCTAATGGTGCAAAGAAGTTTTCCAGTCAGAAACATCAATGTGCTGGAGAGCTTCCTCTGGCAATATGTGAAGGAGGCAGATGAACCAGAAGGCTGGAATAGATGGAGGAGAGTAACATCATTTAAATACAGCACCAAATACACAGTTCTTCACCCATCAGAAGCTTACAGTATAGCTTTCTACCTACCTAGCCCTAACCAGGTAGCTGAGGTGTATAACAAGTGGTAAAGAAGTGGAGGGCTTTGAAGTAGGATATGGAGATGATGGACTGCACAATGGATTTCTACAGTAACTTGTGAAAGGTAAGTCTGAAAAGAGAATCGTGAAAATGTTTATTAACTATTCCATTCTCTGCTCCCAAGATTTAATGCTTATGGCTGGTATCCTTTAATGAAACAGAAGTGAGAATCAGAAAGTAGGTACATATCAGATCTGATGGGGAAGTGGGACTACAGTGATGAAACCTTGGGAGAGAAAGGAAGGTTTTGTTTGAACTGGAAGAATGAGACAATTGGTGACAAAAATAGTGATGATGGCAAAGAACTGCACAAATAATCTTAGGAACAAGAGTTTGATGGATGAGAGGAATCGATATTGCAAGTGTTGATTGAGGGAAAGATAACAGCAGTCAAGATGAAAACTTTAATTCTGGGCTTGGACAGCAGTCGCGGCAGAGAAGGAATGACCCATCTTGCAGTTTCTCTTAAAACAAACCAACCACATTTTGTGACCTTGATTGACACAAGACTAAGGAATCTAAAGGCATGATACAAGAAATAGCTATTTTTGAAGAATACAAAGGAGGAAAAGATGATGCCCAGTCACTGTGTAACATAAAAATTGTGCTGCTTCTTGATGTGAAAGGATTTGCTTCTTCCAGTTCCTCTGTAGACAGTACTTCACTGCCTAGTAGAAAGCTCTGAGATACCTTTATCAAGGAAGCTTTTCTATGGTTGACAAGGCTGTTTCATCCTTCCTTACACCGTTCTCCAGGATGCATTCTTTCCATTTTTGTGTGTAAATATCGTGCATTTTACCTTAGACATGAGATCATCTGTAACAGTTCTCAATTGTAAGGCTCCTGTGTTTTGGTTTTTTTTTAAAGTATGTCTCTTTAATTATCCAAATTTTTGAAAAGCATAGACTTAAGAGAGACCTATGTACTGCAGAAAGTAAGCACTTACAGAAGAGTTTCCAAGTTTCAGCTTCAGCTGCTTTAGCTGTTATTAAAAGATCATGTTGCAGCAATAATATCATGAAAACACCCCCCTCTGCACACGCCTCCCTAAAGACATTGTTTTCTCTCTTAAGTCCTAAACATATAGTTCCATAAATACTGTCATGAAGAAGGAAAAAGCAAACCTAAAGTAAATCCCAAACCTCCCTAGACCAGTATTTCATCACTTCACATATAGCTGCACTGTTTTTTTTTGGTGTGTGTGTTTTTTGTCTGTTTGTTTGTTTGTGTTTTGTTTTGTTTTGTTTTGTTTTGTTTTGTTTTGTTTTGGTTTGGTTTGGTTTGGTTTGGTTTGGTTTGGTTTTGGTTTTGGTTTTAAATATCCAAGAGCAACATGATAGACTTTGCAGGCATTGATAAATCCCCTTGGGAAATAAACCACCTGAGGGTAGTTCTGTCTCTAGTGATAGTTCAGGTGCTTTCCAGACAACAGAAGCTACTAGGCAAACACCACCAGCTGTTATAGAAGAAGTCATATGCAGGCTCGGCTAGCATGACCTCGGGATTCCCAGGGGCAGGGCAGGTGTGGAGCTGTCCAGCCATATGCCACGAATCACCCTCTGAAGGATGCTGACTTCAGCAGCTCAGGCAAGCTTACGGTCCTACATTACACCTTACTGCTACCTATCAACACCTCAGCCCTGTGCAGGAATTTGAGCCGCTCCTGCGTGCTTAGAGGGTTGTTTCACATCTGTATCAACAGAAGAAAACCTCTGCTTTGCCAGCTCCCATCAAAAGCTCTTAGCAGACACCTGTGCTGATAACCTCAACACCAGCTGTTATTTTACTCCTGGCAGTTTTAAAGCACCTTCTTGTCAGCTGCTGCGTGATGCTGTAGTAAAGGTGATGCTCTTCCAGAGTCCGCTATTTGGTCATGGCATGCAAAGAGCTCATTCTGAAATATGGCAATAAGAAGAGATCAGAAGTAACACTCTGCTTTGTGTGTTGCTCTTGAGGAAAGAAAAAATCAGTTTAATCAGCTTTCTAGTTCCTGGGATACCTCCATTTTATGCTCTGGAAGTGTTAGAAACACAGCTCCACACATCCACAGTTCCTGCTCGGAAATATTGGGGTAAAGCACTTTTGCCTTACAGTCCCTAAGATGATTATAGCATTCACCAGGTTCCTAGCTTCCTATCAGCAGCATTCCCAGTGTGATGTGCTGATCACACTTTACCACGTAATGCCATCATGCCTAAATTATATTCTATATGGATCAATTAAGAAAACACAAGTTTATTATAATGGAACTATAAACAGAAAATCAAGCGATGCAATAGTTTTTACTAGTTATTTTTATTAAAAAGTAACAATCTCCAAAAAGTTGCCTATATTTGAGTCAGGAAAATATACAGAAACATAAGAACAGATCAACAAATCTGTAGTTTAATAAGCCAATACCAAATGACTCATATACTGCTATCCCTGTGAATATTTAGAGGCTTTTTACTCACTAGATACACACACCTCAAATACACTTACAATCTAAAACTGATTACAAAAGCAGAGAAATGGGAAAGAGAGATGTAAAATCCACCTACTTTATGAGTTTCTGGCAGTCTTGCATTCAAACACATCCTTAGTGAATCTGACATTATTAGTCACTGTAACTATATAAAAAAAAAAGGTTTTGCTCCTAATTTATTTTTAAGAATCTACTGTTTAAAGAGGATGCCAATTTTGCTGCCATTCTGATACAACTTAAGCAACTCATTCTTCAAAACCATGCCTGTGTTTGTCCTCAGTATTTCTGCATTTGCCGATGTGAGTCCTCAGTAAATGATGGAAAGTGTGGAAAACCTCTTCTTATCACTGGAAGAGGAGAGGTGAGGGATATTGGTGGTGTGTGCATCTGAGTGATATCACCTATACCACCAATGCAAGTTAAAGGAGTTAAAATAGGACCTGTGCTGGGACTTAAACTACTTTTAAAAATTAACTCGTCATGAACCTCAGGAAGGAATAATAATTATTTTGGCTTTTCAATTTATTTTGGTTTAAACAGACTCTTAATCAAATTAAGCTAACTTAGAAAGATCTTTAATCATGCTAATGTGATTTTGCTAGAGACAGCCTTTAGCAGGGGTGCAGGAGCTCTCTGGGAAGGAGGGACAGCAGTTAAGCTAAGTCATTTTCACAGACAAATGGCAAAAATATTCATGCAGGATAAAAAAGATAAGGTCAAGACAACATCTCTTCCTCAAAAAAAGACTGAAAGAAAAAAGGACATAGAAAAAAAAAAGTAGATTCCTGATAAGGTAAGCATGGTATAATTTTGTAGAGGTGAGAATGCACAGCTTTGCTTACTACGGCAGAACGTCCTCTAAGCATCATACATTGCAAAGATCTTGGCTCCGACCAGGTTGAACCTACCCATGAATCATGTTGCTGGGTGTTCTGCCTTTTCTTCTGTGTGTAACTGTCCTTAGGTCCTTGATGTCAAGTACTAGTATTTTTTTGGTTGGTGGATTTCGTCTGACTAATGAATCAATGAACAAGTTTCCATCATTCTCCCTCCTGTGTTGGTTTACTGAAGAGATGACCAGAGTCGATGTCTTTTCCCATTGAGGTCTCAGGTAGAAACACACCTTTCTTCCAACACTGAGGTTGTTGAGAATCCACACTAGGGTATGTAGATCAGAAGCTGGTTGTGAAATACTCCAAGCTATAAACATGAAACAGTGTTTCTTTTTTACTGCCCGTACAACATGCTACTCTTTGGATTCAATTGTACCCTCTCCTGTATTCACTATGTACAATTACAGCAACAGTCAGTATGGGTGGAAGCACTCCTATTGCCCGTAATGTAAGACCAAAGTTAGGCATTTGATTTCCTGCTGCCTATATTTACCTGTGTACTACAGATTTTACAAGAACAGTCAATAGATAGGTATTTCTATCACACCATATAACTTAAGATGAAATCGTCTACATTGATAGATTGTTTTATCTGAAAGATTCTAATTTAAAAAAAATAGTATATTAGACTTTTCATTGTCAAGTCTGTTACACATGTGAATAATAAAGATGAACAAGTTGATCCAGAATTTACAATTTAAATAGCTGAGATTACACTCAAGAAGATCTGTGAGAAAGCTGATTTAGAATGTTATATTATATAAATTAATAGTGACAGTTTTTTATGGGTAGTACACTTGGGAAATAACTACAAAATAAACTAGGAGGTTGTAATATCCAAAGTTAAGCACTACAATTCAAACAAATTATCCTGTTATTTACTGGGAACCATATGTTCATGTGTCACAACCTATTTAAGTATTTATATTTTAGTCTATATCACTTGGCAACTAGATTCTTAATAAAGGGGCTCATAAGGTCAAGGGTGAAGAGTGATACTATGTTACCAGTGTTTTGCAGTAAGTAGTAAATAGTTTCAATTATAAACAGTATAACTTATAGACAGACCTGATTATAAATTTTTGTATAAACCACACTTTTCCTAGCTAAGATGCTGTTGAAAATGTGCAGGAAACTAATCAAGGAAAACACCTCAATAAATTATATTTTCTAATTCTTATATTAAAGCTAGCTAGATACCTAGATACTTAAAAATGAGATCGTAACCTTTTGAGTTGAAGGTGCTCAATATTTTTGAAAATAAAGTCAGTTTAATTTTCCATAAAATAATAATAACTTGGAGCTTTTTCATTAACAAGTACATTTAACATTTTACAGAGCAACTATACAAATGCCATTTATGTCTGAATCAGCCTGCCACCCAGATACTGCTGAACTTGTTTTGAAGAAAATATTTGTATAATCCTCAAGTTTACAGAAATTGTACATCCAAATCACTTAAAAACCTAAGAACATAGAACAATGCAATAGAATGTCACCATTTATAAACAATTGTACCTTGATTGTTCCATAACATTAACTTGAAATAATCATTTTGAGTATAGGGTTTCCATTGTCTTGCACTGACAGTAGAGCAGTGAGTTTGGAAGGTTTGAGTTACAAGCTGCCATTAAGTTAACTATTAGTTCTCTATGATGATGATACATCATTTTGAAGGATGTTGCAAATATTTAAAGGAGGTTGTACATTTATATATAAAAAAGCGTTGCACAACAGACTTTACATACAAATCTCATTTTCTACCTGCTAAAAGTAAAACCACAGATAGAAGAGGAATTTAAAATTTCATACGTTTTTCAAGCATACCTAAAGGATTTAATGATATGTTCCATTTTCAACAGACTTTACCACTTGAATGGTGTGCTGCCTTAATTCAGTTGACTCAGGATCAGTAATTGTTTATGGTTACAGCCCAGATGTAAGGTAGACAGTCTGAAATCCAATTAAAGGTATTGCAATAAAGTAATACCTTAACTATGCATCTGGGCATAATTACTGAGTTTCAATTACTCTTGAAGACTCAATTTAGAATTGCAAATTTACACCAGCAGGTATGAGTTGAGCATGGTGGGCAACCTTATCCTTTTACCAGAGAAACGTAATTAACAGTGGTCATGAAGATGTGGCAGCATGGACCTTTAGATGTCTGCAGAGGCACTCAGACTAGAGGAGCCTACAGGATCCAAGTATCTGCATTGGCAGCACAGCTCCTGCTGAGTACACCAGATGTAGCTCAGGCACACTCACCCACACTGAATGCACATCTTTTAACTGCACTGTAACATGATCAGCTTTGCTGAGAGATTAGAAAATATCTTTCCACTTCCTCCCAGTGAATAATGATTCAACTTTTAGGTCCAAAGGTCTTCAACAAATAAATAAAAGCAAGATGGCTTTTATTAGGGAAGTGCTTTATTATAAAAACCTAAATATTTCACAAGATGAACACTTATACAAGTAATAAAAATGCAGAAAACATTTCCTTGTATTTATAAATATGTATTTGCATTTTCTTAGAAACTTTATTCACAGCTTATTTTTTTGTTGAATCCAAACTAGGTTTGTTTCCTTACAACCATATGGAAGCTGTTGAGTTAGCTCACAGCTGAAAAATGTAGTTTTCCATGGGACATATTGTATGGTGAGTGATGGAATCTAAAATAAATAAAAAAGCAGGATTATTTAAGATTAAAATGCAAAAGAAACAGATTATAAAGCAACAATGTATTTCAGAGCAATATCTGATATAAAACAGTTTGGTGGAGCTGAGAACTCAGAAAATAAATGCAAACTGTGAAATGATAATACTGCAAGCATTTACCATTTACGTTTTAAAAAGGTGCTCCATTATCTATCTATATGCTTTCTATCATGGTCAGCCTTGAATGAATTAATTGGCAGCTGGTATTAAGAGCAGAAAGTGGATAGCCACAAACAGTGCAGCCATTGCAACAGTGAAGTGTCAAAGACCGACAAAAACTTCAGATGTGATTTATTTAAGATGGCAATTTATAGGTGACACTGTTCATAGTATTATGTAAACACTTGTCACGAAAGGGGCTGAACTTCA
This sequence comes from Actenoides hombroni, assembly GCA_024336885.1. NCBI lineage: Eukaryota > Metazoa > Chordata > Aves > Coraciiformes > Alcedinidae > Actenoides > Actenoides hombroni. The sequence continues at coordinate 900,423 of WUAM01000053.1, forward strand.
AAGGCCTGTATCCTTTCTTTAAAGTATCATAGAGCAATTATTTATTTTTTTTTTATCTGAGTTTTGATGATTCATTTAAAATCCATTAGCTGGAGCTTGCATAACCGTGCCTTGTGAGCAGGACATAACAAATATAAAAGGCACTGTCAGACTACAAAAGAGAACTGGGAAATTTGTAAAGGGCACAAAGAATTCAGACTCCTTTTTCATTAGCAGCCAGATATACAACTCCTTCATCCCGCTGAGCGTGGCCTGTCCAGGCTGCAGGTAGCTCATGAGATACTGGACCTGGGGTGAAGCTGAACTCCATGAGACCAGTAAAAGAGTGGGACATGCCACATAAGTTGCATGCCACTTTAGATAATGGAATTTATGACTGGAGTACCACTATGTGAAACTTCTGTGTTTCATTTACTACATCATATTTTTAGTCGTGCACAAACCTCTAGTTTCCTAATCTGGTCACTTTTTTTTTTTTCTGTCACACTTGTTCTTTAAGTCTTCTTTGAAGCCAGAGAAAGGCACAATAAACAATGACACAGTCTTATGCCTCACTCTCAAATCTTCACAATTTTATCTCGTACTTTAAGAAAGCATCAAGTAACGTTTTCATTTTGATTAATATTTTACCCTTATGGCTCACTTTTCCTTTTTTCTTTAGTGGCAATTTCTTTCAGGTTTTAAGTCTTTATGATCTGATAGCATAAACGGTCAAGAGATTAGGATTTACTTGGCTAGTCTCATGTAACATCAATTTATGTAGTAAATTTATTGATAGAGTCTGAGTGAGGCACTATCTAGAGGAGTTTGACAGTGTAGGACAAAATTTTAATCTTTTTTTTCTAGTATGCATAAGGTACCTTTTTGGAAAGTACTGTTATCTTGTCTGAAAAAGATAGTCAGACTGGAAGCTGTGAATCCTACATAGATTATCAAAAATTTTCTTTGAGGGTGAGGATATGGCAATTTTTACATCCAATTCCCTGCAAATGGGTAACTGTGGTGTCCGTAATAGAAAAGTCATGGACTAACAACTTTCAGAAACTTAATAGCAGATTTTAAAAAGCAACTTTTTGCAAGTGAAGTAGAGACTGCAGAAAATTGTCTTTCAGGTTACAATATGTAATTCAGGACAGATTATCACAGGGTGCCAATTACCATATTTCAGTAGCGCTATGCCAATTTATACCAGTTAAAACTTTTTCTTACTACATCTAAAATTGAAATACATGCCATTTTAAAGAGCAATTATCCTGTGGGAGTTTCTTCATAATTTAGTTTGCTCCAAATGAAACAATCATATGAAGTTTGTTCTTGGTAAAATTACAATGATGAGTACCTGGACCATCATAAAGCAGCCTTAGATGTAAAAGAAAGTTCTCACCATGGAGAGAACCTTCCTGAAAACCTAACTGTAGCAGTCTGAACCATTTTATTCCCTCCATAACCTCAGTTTTGTGAAGTATTTACAGTCATTTTTTGAATGCATATTCCACAATATTTCACATGAGTTGAAATTTAGCATCTTACCTAATATCCATTTTTCCGATAAACATTTTATTTCCTGGTACTTCTTTGCTGGCTTTTTTCCTATACAGATTTTTGCTTGACGTAAGGCTTTACATATTTTCCCTCCAAACAGCTGTATAAGTTCAATTAGTTTCTTGCAAGGTGGCTGACTGGTAGGAGATACAAACATGACAGGCTGGTTTGAAAAGAGATTCTGCTGGTATTTTCCTGTTGATAGGTGACGCTGAAGTCTGCATATCTGTATTTAAGGAGGCAAAGAAATTAATTAACCATCGTGCTGCATTTCCATTCAAAGTAAAACTAATCCTTGTCTTTTTTAATTCATAAAATCATAGAATCTTAGAATCACAGAATGGTAGAGTTTGGAAGGGACCTCTGAAGATCATCGAGTCCAACCCCCCTGCCAACACAGGATCACCCAGGGCAGGCCACACAGGAACTGAGGTGGAACTTCCTGTGTTCAGAAATTCCTATGTTCAGAAATTCGGAAAAAAAGAATTATGGTATATGAGTATAAACTTTTTCAGGTGTATCAGAAGCTCTTGAATAAACTATGCAAATAATTTGCTGTACTTGATCCATACAATTCCCAAACCAGAGTTGAGACTATTTTGTTATAGGGTAGAAGGTTTTCCTATAAAACTTCCTAAAGCACTTGACCGTATTATTTTTCACCATAATCCTAAAATTCATACATTTATGACCCTTGCCATCACACAGAAATATTAAAGGCCATTATAAATAAACATAGTATTGCAGCACATATACAAACTGTGAAAGCCTTTGCAATATACCACTTTGTGTCAGTGAGCTTTAGATAATTCAGAGTTTAAACTACTTTAGGACCACTTTTCCCCTTCTGTGCTCCACAGATACGAACTGCACTTTCTCTCCAATGTATGAAGTGACACAAATGTACCCGAACTCAGAGCAAAATGTTTCATGTAAACTCTTTTGTCTCCACAAAAACAAAGAAGTCCTCTGTGAATGGTGTGCAGCCTGTAACACTTGATTGTTATAATAAAAATCTGCTTGAGTCAGATACAGATGAAACAGTTATTTTTTAATTTATTTTGTATATACCAGGAGGACAGTGGTTCAGCAATTAAAGCCATCTCCTTTAGCTATAACGTGCATAAAAGCAGTGCATACAACAAGTGCACAATATCATGCTTTCATACTAACAGTAAAAAAAAAAAAAAAAAGCACGCTTGCATTTCTTAAAGTGAAGTTGCCACTGACCTGCCAAATTCATGTATGTAACATAGCTGACTCTGCATCTCTTGTCAACATTTGGAAAATTTATAATGAGACCGGAATTAATAGTAAGAGCAGAACAAAAATAAATATTTTGTATTATGTGATGCTTGGAATTTTTCACACACATGATCAACATGAGCACATTACATAGCTTAAAAGTCACTCTGTATATATCTGGTTTATATGAGATATCTGCATGTGAAACTCTAGTCAGTGAGGATGTGTAACAGCAACACTGGCAGAAATTACTTGTTGAGTGAACAAAACTGCTGTGAAACCATAGGTGCTTAAGAATTTAATGCAGTAATATATGTGCTTGGCAGATAAGAAGCCAAAGTAAGAGTCTTCCCCTGGTTTACAGGGGTTTATAAAGCTCAACAGATCTGTGGCATGTTCACAGACCTCTCCATAAAAGTCAAAGTGAATAGCTTTCGCACTTCTGGTCAATTAGCTAGGTGAAGCACCTGCAAAGTCTGAAGCTCACGCTAACGTGAGATTTCATAGCTTAGTGTTTCTGTGCCATTGTCCTCTGCTATTCTTGGACAAGTCAATCCCAGTCTGAATTTTGAGATCTCATTCATCAATAAATAATTTAGGTTTATCTGATTGTTAATTCATTTGCTGCTGTCCTGAGAATAAAATTAAGTTGATTCTTTGCATTCTGAATTCAGCAAGTTATAAAGACGGTGACTGCTATTGATGAAGCAGACAAAAAAGACTCCAGCACAATCCAAGAAATACCTTTTATTTTCTAGTCTTCTGTGAACTTAGGTTTAGGAATGACTTGGGACCTAATCCTGTCTCATGGAAGTCATATAGCTGCTAAGTAATTTTGTTGATCACAGTATCAAAGCAGAGTTATATTGCAGATTTTTGGAGGACCCAAACTCATTGAATACATTTGATAGCCCTCCTTGTAGTTAAGTTGTGACCTGAGACTTTACTGGTTTTGGACTCAGCAAAGTACTGTCTACCTCCACCTGGGCAGAATGCTGTCCTATGAATATCTGTCTGCTGGGCACCTTGATGTCATAAAACCAGAAAACTCATCATTGTACAGTTTTAATATATAGTATCAGATTTTAAATTCTCTAAGGGTACCACTTGCTGATGGGTCTTAGGAGGCTTAGAGGCCACGATCAGTGTCTTAAAATTGGATTAGGTCATGAACATAAACCACTCTGCATCTCTGATGTATGGAGCACTGTTATGATTTTGGTATTACTAGGACTGCAATCATTTGTTTTAATGAATTAAAACCATCACAATTGTGAAATTACAAAAGTTCTTGTGGTAAGCAAGGTCAACAAATGCACTATACTGAAAAATAAGAATCTCTTCACAACAACCTCAGAACAGCCTCATGATAGATGAAATGCCATCTTGGTTGATCTGAAAACAGAGCTCTCTGGAGTTGCTTATTAGCACAAATCATATGCGACTGATAGAAGAAAGGTAATTACCCAGAGACTTTAATTCTACTTTATCTGAAATAAACCAGATTTAAGAAAAAAAGACACAAGTTACACTGGTTTTGTCAACTTGGAATTCTAAAACTTTGAAGATGAAAATTACTAGGATTGAGAAGCTGTTATCTTAGAAATGCAATAGGAATTATGTTAGATAGAAGACACAAAATAGAAGTTGTTGCAATGTGCTGTTGCATATATTTTAGGGAATATGATTTAAAGGAGCTAAGTGTATTCCCACTTCCTCAAACATTTCCCCTGGAATAATTTATTTGCTGCCACTCTAATGAAAACTCATTTATATGATACATCTTCCTATAGAAAGAACTGTTGGATTAAATTAATAATAAAAGGAAATGTGTGCACAACTAATCATCAAATCAGGAAATCCAAACTTTAAGGACCCAACAGAACTAACCTCAGCTGAGGTTCACAAATAGCATGCTTTCTTCACTACATTTAGTAAATATTAAAAGAACCCAGGATAGTGAAATGCTGACATGCTATAGAGAGAATTTTCTTAAACTGCCTTGAAAATTCCAGCTGTGTGCATTATCAGTGCATTTGAGAGGAGGACAGGGTAAGCATACATCTTGGTGTAGGAAAGCTTCAGTATGGAACGTCATCTTTACATTTCCTTCATCTGGCTCACCACCACGGCAGCTTTCCTGACAGGCTGTGCTTGGATTTTCTCAAGCACACTGGGTCCACGCACAGGTCTTGGAAATAGGGAAAAAAAATCCCAACATGCACGTTGAGAGCTCAGAGGGTAGTTAGAAAGGTTAACTTTGCTTTCTGGCCCACTAACCTGAAAGAAGCACCACTAGCCAGTTGCTGGAAAGGCAGCGAGCTGACCACACAAGGTTTGGCGGTGGGACGAGAGGGCACAATCTAGCTCTTACCCCTGAATTGACTCAGCTGCCTTTGCAACATCAAAGCCTCTGCAGCACTCCAGGGGTGCTCCCAGCCCTTTGAAACCATACACGTTTTGTGTAAGCTTTTACAAATAAATAAATAATTCCTCAGCAGAGACCAAGCCTGGGAAAATAGCAGACCCCAAAAGTCACTATTTCCACAAATTGTGTAGGTATCAGTCAGTAGATACAGTTAGAATTGTGTTAGTCCCTATTACAACAGACAGCACCAATTTTCCTTTCTAATTATATTTGTTAGCAGATGGACAGAAAACTAAAATATTATAAAAGCCTCTATTTACTCTTTTTTTTGGTAAGATCCTAATTGTTTAACCTCATTGTTTCACATGATGAACAGCAGAAAACGGCCTCTTACGCATTGATGTTTGTTTGAACCTAAATTTTGAAGGGAGGAAAAAAAGTCACTCTTGACAGAAGTGAAACTTAAGGACAATGTATGATTTTCAATTCTCACAAGCCAAGAGACCACATATTATAAAAAAACCAAAACTTCGCAGCTTTGCCTAGAACTTTATGAAAATAGCTCCTGCTGGGTGGGTTATGGGAACAAATACAAAACCCCACAGATGTCCACGTATGTGATTTTTTAATGAGGCTCAGGAGATAGCCACCAAGTCCCACAAAGGTATTCTCTCTGAATGGATACCTGAATTCATGAAAAATGTAAGAAAATAATTCTTCTGGATGTACTTGGAAATTTTTCAGCATTGAAACTGCTAACGTTCTATACAGAGAGCACACAATTTTCAGTGTACTTCTAGAAAATAGCACATTAAGAAATTTCCTGCCTAAAATGCTACTAGAATAATACTTCAGAAAAACTAAACTGAGAGTATGTTTATGTTTTATTATAATTAATAGACATTGCATTTGGAAGCTAGAATTGAAAATGTGAAGTACTAGCTTCAAAAATATATAGCATGTAACCATCTGTAATAATTATTTATGTTCGAAAATTTGTGCATGCATCACACAATCCATATATGCATTATGGTAAATCTTTGTTCTTAATTTCATTTATTCATCAGAGATAAATAAATCTACAAAAATAAACTTATGATTTATTTTATCATTACTATTTGAACATTTAACGAAGGATTGGAAACTTTACCAACACCTACTTGAAAAGGCTATTTTTAATGAATTACTTAACATATGGAAATCTCTAATTATATCTTGGTTACTCTTACTTTCAAAATTAATAAATACATTTTATTACATGCAAACAGCAGAAGATAAAATTGCAGGTATGTTTGAAGAGAGAAGATTGTGTATTTTATGGTTCATATCTATCCAAAGACCAAATATTGTTTTATTTGAAGTTGATGAGAAATTTTCACTAAAAAGAAAAGGATCTGACTGTTGAAGTCTTATGGATTAGTTCACCATTCTGCAACTATTAAATGACAGAAAACCATAACATTGATAAAACAACAACAAAAAACTGCAGATTTTATGGTTTGATAATGTATGTATTTAACAAAAAGAGACACATAAAATAGCATATTCATTTCATGTAGTTGGGTGATGTTGCTGGGGATATATTAAGCTTTAAGGTTTTAATATTATGTGATTCCAGTACAGATAAATATACTGGCCAAGGAATGTTTACATTTTCAGTTACTGTCATTCTGTACATGAAGAACGCACTCAAAACTACAACGCCATTAGGACACATGACATTTGCATGCTTATAGGCATTTTCAGATGGCCTGTCATTCAGTAAAAATTTGAAATAAAAACACATATGTGGAACCCCATGTACATGTAAAGATCAAGGGCTTACACACATCCACACAAGTGGAGCATCATCCTGCTCCTGATAAAGCAGAGCACATTGCAGCCTGCAGACTTCTGAAAGTACAGTTATCCTGCAGTGAGGAATTTGCAGAATCTGCAGGACCCTACAGGGATCAAGGAAGTTTGTGTTAACAATGCAGTACTCCTGCAGGACTAAGAAGAAATCCTCTCTTTTTCATCCTTCTAAATAAATATCAGGTTTAACAGGAGAATAGACGCAAGTAACCAAACAGCAATTCTATTTTTGTAGGAAAAATGTGTCACGTATATTTTCTACTAAAATTAAAAGCTCCTCATTTTAGTTTGATTTCTTATAATTTATTTTAGGAGTTTGCTGATATTTTTAACACATTAAGAATACTAAAATTGAAATAGGATTCACTAAAAGCTTGAAAAATTACAGTGAAATACTGTACTAGGTAAATAAATTGATCTCCAGCATAAAAGAACATGTTAAGAGCTGAAAACAACTTCTTTCAGCAAGCTCTTTCACAAAGAAATAGATCCTCAGCTTTGAATAATTTTATCTAAGTTAATAGAACATCACATGGATGCAGGACCCCAAACGGTTCAAGCCATACTACCATACTATTATTTCAACACCACCCAGAACTGTGGAGTGAAATGCATTTGTTCTTACTAGCAAAGTTTTATTTCTCAGAGCAAAACTCAGTTTGCAACATTCATGTAAATTATTTACAAATATTGCATCCTTATTTCTGAAAATGTATTGAAACTTTGCTTTCTCATTGGTTATCAATATCATTTGGCTAAAACAGAAGCTCCCTTTCTGTCAAATTAGAGAAGCATAAGCCTTCAGACAGACAGAAGTGAGAACATGCTTTTTGAACATCTGCTAAAGCTACATCAGCACCCCATCAGAGGCACACAAACAGAGATTACGTACAGGCAAACTTGGTATACATTTGTGTGGTAGAAGACAACTGTTGCCCTTGGCTGGGAGCCAAAAGCAGAGGGAGATAAAGTGGAAAAATTGGGCCAGAAAAAAGAAACCTTCAATGTCTTGAAGATTAAAAAGGAAAGTAAAAGAATGAGAGATGGCATATGGTCAAGACTGTATCATCTGGAAAATTCTTCAAAACACCATTTCTTCCCCTCCTCTTTATAGTCCTTCATATAAGTGTTTCCTGACCAAGAGGAGGGCAAAGGGAAGAGCGCATGAATCCAGACAATTTAGCTGATGTGGTTTCTTTCCACTGTGTGTTGGCAGACAACCTTACTTCTCTCAAATCCCATAGACTGATAAGAAAAGTTAATTTCACCAATTTATTCTCTGAAAGACTGAGTCCCAGTGGGAACACTGTATGAAAATGTTTGGCAAATAAATCTACTGTTTGGCGGATATTCAAAATTATACTGGAAGATGTTTGAACCATTTTTTCCGGCATAGCAAATTTTTGCAGGAAAAAACATAACAAATTCGCTTATTTTTAGTTTAATTTCCTTGTTTTCAGAGGTAGAACTATTTTTAAATACTAAGTAATAGCAACATTATCAACTATAGATTAATAAAAAACAAATTAGGGTAAAACAATAAGCCTTTTCCCTTCTGAGGGTAAGTATGACTTCTAAATTAAGGATGTGTGTTTCCAATATACATCACTTAAAACCACTCTGCTAAGATTGTAAGATATGGTCATTTTACTATAACTATTTGTTATAAAACATTCTGAATTAAATATATTTGCATTTTGTTTCAACAGAAACTAATTCTTTTTGAAACAAACAAACAAACAAAACCCCAATCCTTTCATTACAGATTAGCTAATGAAGGATTTTCCAGGATTAGAAATTGAAACCTTACTTCAGAAATACCTCAAGAACTTCTTCATCCTTGTTTTTATCTTATTTCAAGAGAATTAGAACTCAAGTGACTACCAGACAGTGATAAGACTGCAAGTTACAATTGCAAATTCATGTAAAAATTCTGCAAATAATTACCAATTATATTTGGGAGATATTCTCCTCACAGGAGTATCAATAAAGCAGCATAGCACTGTGCCGTGCATCACTCTGAAGCAGTACACGAGTGCGGCACATATGACTCTGAGCCCTGCATCACTGGTATACCACAAGGGGTACATATACTACATATACTACTCCAATAACTCCAGTAAGATTCAGACAGAAATTCTCCACCTCCACATACGATCTAGTCCAATGCTTAGCTTCTCTCGCAGTTAGAAAACTTTTCTTAATAATATAACCTAAATTGCCTCTGCAACATTTTCAGCCCGTTACTTGTCCTTATGCCAAGGGACATAGAGAACAATTTCTTCTCTTCCTATTTGCAACAACCTTTTAAATATTTGAAGACAGTTATCATGTCTCCCCTCAGTCTTCTCTTCTCTAGACTAAACAAACACAGTTCTTTCAGTCTTTGCTCATGGGTCATATTTTGTAGACCTCTGATTTTGTTATTCTCCCCTGGATTCTCTCCAATGGATCCAGATCTTTCCTAAAGTCAGTGCCCAAACTAGACAGAGTATTCCATCTCAGTCCCCATTGCTGCTCTGCACACTGTAAACAATTCATGTATCTTACATGCAGCATTCCTGTTAGCACATCCTAGTACCCCTGCTTCTTGTATCGGAGTATGACATAGGTGACATATGTTGGTTTGGATCCTCTAAAATACTCAGTTGCCAGTTCTAATTGGCAACTCAGTTGCCAATTCTAATACTGAATTGCCAGGTGGTTATTTCTCCTTTCTTTACATTTGTCCTTCCTGAACTCCATTATACTTATTTCTGATCATTCCTTCTATCTCTCAAAGTTATTTTATCATAGAATGGTTTGAGTTGGAAGGGACCTTAAAGGTCATCTAGTTCCAACCCACCTGCCACCAGCAGGGACAGCTTCCACTAGACCAGGTTGCTTAAAGCCTTATCCAACCTGGCCTTGAACACAACCAGGGATGGAGCATTTTAATTGCAATATGTCATGGTTAGGCCCTGGTAGGCAGCTAATCACCACACAGCATTTTGCTCCCCCCCTCAGTGAGTTGTGGGGGCAATTCAGAAGGGTGAAAGTGAGAAAACTCATGGCTTGAGATGAGAACAGTTTAATAATTAAGAAACGGACAGAGTCAATCTTCCATTCTGCTACCTTAGGTCATGAGTAGTCAGATTTTTCAGCCTGGTAGCTTAGCAAAATCCTAGACAACAAACGCAGAATATGGATGGGACAACTGTACATTTTATGCCAATGATTCCTATGTGTGTTGGTGTGATGGCCTTGTTACGTGTATGACAAAGAGTTGATCTGAGCATATACAGCTCCTCTGTGCAGTAGATCTAAGTCAGCCATGTTGAATCCACCATTTTGTATCTGGCATTATTGGTAGGCCTCTCCATCTAACTCAGTTTTTAAACGCATGCAAGTTCATATGTCTTAAAAATGCTTAAAAGGAAGTAAAGTAAAATTAGAAAGTCTTTTCCCTTAACTCAGATGACAAATGCAGTTCAGCCAATGTACGAACCAAGAAAATCTCAGCATCTAAATAATTTCCTTTAGACAAGCAGTCAAGACTTTAAAAGGTATGTAATATATACATGGACATGTTTTTCCCCACAGACGACAAAGAACTGTTCTTGCTGGATATATCCTCACAAGACCTCCAGCAAAAAAATATACTTACATGCTTACTGGTTTAGTTTAGTGCCCTTTTGGAACTAATCTTTTGGTCATGCCTACTGAGTGTACTTTTGGTTCCTACTATGGAGTAGCCATCAAGGGGACAGACTGTACTTTGGATGAAAGACAGTCAGAAGATGTGCTCAGTTCAGGGGAGCTGACTAGAATGAGCCCAGAGGCCCTGATGAATGTGTTGTGCACAAGGTGCTCTCGGCACTAGCTCACACGTGCTGCAGATCCCTTTCTTCTCATCTGTATTACTGGCTTAGAGATGCAGGCACAAGTGAGCGTGGAGTCACTTCTGGCAGGTGTAACAGGGTAGTGATACAGGTATGGGATGCTTCTTTGAAATGGAATTGTTACCTGCACAGAAACAATTATCTCAGCTAAATTTAGCCTAATTTTTTTATATCGGTTGCAGCTCTCCCTTACTGTTATCTCGTAGTTCATTCTCACATGGCAACAGGAAGGGGGAACATCACTTGCATCTTGGCATCCATCCCCTCATATTGCAATCATTTACCCATATTTTATATACAGTATCCTCTAGGCTTACTGAACTCTGCAACCCACAGAAGATCAGTTATTTGTTGGGTTGGTTTCTCTTTTAAACAGACTAGTACATATTGCTTGAGGTGAGTGTAAAATCTCTGAATAGCTCATTACTTTAAGCAGAGTAGTTTAAGGAATGAAGTATTAATGAAGTAAATAGTGGTGTTTAATCCTATGGGAGTAAACACATCTGCATTTACACAGACTGAAATAATACATTTCTAGCTAAGTATATTTTACCGATGAAAGGCTTCACTGGAACAGAAATTCCATGAGCTAATAATATGCTGCAGTTTGTGGAAAACAACTTGATATTCCCCACGGCTAAATACTACACATAATGAAAATAAAAGGCATGGAAGTCAAGTATTTGCATAAAAATACTTTAAAAATAATGAGCTTATTTCAACTACCTTAGACTTTTCAGATATTGAATAATTTTGGACAGTCCAACTTTCTTTTGTAATCAACACAGGATATTGTGCAGGGAGCTTCAAGTATGACATCTGTTTTGCTGGCTCAGGGACGTGGGGAATCCTTCCATTTGCTTTTAACAGTAAATGATAAATCCAGTGCTGTCTAAATCCAGTGCTGTCTAAATCCAGTGCTGTCAACAGATTTGCTATACCTGGCAAAGTGCAGATGAATAAAGCTTTAATAAATAATAGAGTTTTTTATTCCAGTAACAACAAAGTGAGTGATCTTGTTGAAAGGAAAAGCCTGGCAAATGTGAAGGGTTACACAGATGTTCCCCAAAGGCTCATTACCCAAACAGTTCTATTAACCCACAATAAAACTAATCTTAATATAAAAAATGATTCCTAGTTTTATCTTTAAAAAATGTATATGTGAATCCTTTTGCTATCACTCAACAGACTGAAATGATTTAAGTGAAGGCAGAGTACATTCTTCTCTGTACTCTTTAGTTTTAGCTGAATGCCATTGCAACGCCCAGCAGTAACTCAGTGTGTGCCAAACATGAATATTTTTAAGCGTCATTTGAGTTTTAAAGGCTACAGTAAGTGATGGGAACACAATCGTCTTGGGAATCTACAAATAACTTTTAAAAAGCTCATAAATCTGCCTTTCATGGTTTGGTTTTCAACAGCTTTATGAAATATGTCAAAGATTGAACACAGTGAGTTCATTTTCCTTCAAATTTCTTAGGACTGACTTTTCTCACTCTTTTCTTGATATGCTGCACTGAGACAAATACAATGGCTTTAAAAAAAATATTACTTTTTAAAAAAAGTTGCTTTGTTACTTTTTTTTTTTGTTTGGTTATTTTATTTGTTTATTTGTTTATTTGTTTATTTTTGTGCTTCACCAGAATAAAAACGTAAGCTCTAAGTAGAGCAGCCTAAAGTGCAGTCTCATCACAAAACCATAAAATGCTTCTGTTTGGCACCCAATGTATTACAACATAACAGACCACGTAATAATGAAAAAGTGATGTATATTAAAAGCTGTTTTTTTTCTTAAATTGTTTAAAAAAGCTGCATGGTAATGACTAAGCACAGCAGAAACCCAGAGAGTTGCATCCAGAAAATACATGCAAACCCCCCGTACTTAGAAGTGAACTATGTGCACTACAATGATAATTAGCAAGGAATGCTTGGTTTTTAAAACATGAGCTAAAGAGTCAGTTGAAATTACATGAATGTTCAACAGAGAAAAGCCTTTAAAGCGGTCTGAGAACTACTGAAACAAATCCTCTCAAAAAGATTACCTGGCATCACACAACTGGATGCCACTGCTGTGGAAAGCTGCCAATTGCAAAACTAGACCAGGTTCAGGTTGCCTTCCAAAACTCCTGATAGAACTACTATCACAATCACCTGCCAACACACAGAAAAAAATCCTAAGTGTTTAAATATTTGACCAGGTGTTTTTTATCTATCATGTTTTTAAATTACAACTACCCAAGAAAAGTTTCTTTGAGAGTACTTCTTTCTTCACAGCTGCTAAACAAAGGACACGGTTAACAATTTCTGTTTGAAGATTCTTTTCATGAACTCTTGTACTTTCTAGCACAACAATGTAAGATTACAGAAGAAAGAACTTTGACTATGTTGTGACAGCAAACTGGGATGGTCTTCTGCATAGCTGAGGGAGAACAATTTATGTTGTGAATACAGAGTAATTTTAAAGATATGAAAGTTGGTAGGGTACCTGACACTAAATTTATTCTCTTTGCTCTTCCTTTTTTTTTTTTTTTAAACCAGAGCATTTTCAGGTTAACAATAAGTATTTGAAAAGGTTTTTTATTTTAATAAAGTGAAAAAATAATTCACAAACTACAACGATAAGTTGTGCAGGGTACCAAATGCACCTTTCTAAAAATAACTGATTCTAATATCTGTTTTGAGGAGTTGACGCTTATCAGCTTTTTAGCTTGTAACAGCAAACACATCTGCAGCATATTCACTGCTTCTCGAGAGTACTGTCAGTAACCTTAAAATGCTGGAGGAAAACAAAAGTCTAGCAGTAGATCTCAGTTGTTGCTGAGAGTAAGAAGCAGACAGTTTAGAACACAAATCTTATATAGAATATAATCTTACTTCTGATGAGGATTTCAAATGCATTTGCTATTTCAACACATGATAACTTCTGCAATTTTTTCTTTACTATTACTGATTTCTAATTTTTTTTTTTAAGTGACAAAGATAATGCAGCAATATTCATTTGACTTACTTGATATTTACATTCAGTCTTGCAGGAATTTTCTTAATGAAGGTAAAATAAAAGTGTGACTCTACAGGTGAAGCTATTATAGTGCACATCTAAAGCATCAGGAACATTGACTGAAAAGTGAATCACTGATTCACAGAAAAGTCCAGTTCTGTTTACTGCAAGTGTACTGGTGATCTTTTAAAAAAACTTTAAAAAAAAAAAAAAATTGTTATAAATTCCGTATGTAATTTAGTTTTGTTTTAAATTTGGGCTTACCAGCTATGACATGGTTAAATACAGAGAACTAGGCAGACGTATTATGGTAGTGGACTTTCAGCAACTTGTCATGCTAGCTGGGCAAAGTTTGTAGGGTCAAACTGCTGACCCTGTCCTCCTTTCTGAGTTCCTTTCCTATGGTTCTACCACTTTTCACCTAAGCTGATGCAGGACAAAGTGGCTACTACTGTTTATCTGGATTTTTTTCTGATGTATTTTAGTGAGAGCACAAAGCCTTTTAAAGAGGTTGTCACTGCATAAGCAAGCAGTTGTAATTTGAAATCCAAAGGATATTCAGCAAGTACTGTATATAAAACATGAGCAACTGGATATTTGAGCATAGATACAGGATAAATACTTTGAAATGCAGAAGCAGTCATGGTCTTCAAGCAAAATTACTAGTTATTTTCTAGGCAAACAACTGGATAACTTAGACAAAATAGAAATGCTTAGTAACTCCTTCCAGTAAAAGTCTGTAAATAAACATATACCATCTCTGGCTTTGTCCCAGTGCAGAATTCCTGCTAAAACAAGTGAAAATAAGGTGGGCTTATGAGGAATACAGCGTTAGCACTACAACAATACAAACTACCAGGATGTAACAGAAGGTACAGTTTGTATGCATGCATACTATAGAAAGTATATACACTACTCAGAGGATAGGGACAAAAATAATGTAATCTACCTAGCCTTGCAGAAGGACAAGCATTTAAAAATGTCCTGCACACTCACTGGATTATGTGTCTGGTTTTATTTTAAAATTATGTTAACTTTAAAATTTAGGAACAGACTTGATCGTTCTAATGCTACCCATGGAAGTTTTTCTTGAAATGTCTTTATTGATTGAAGTGCAAAACACTTATCCTTATGCTATGGACTGGTACTGGGAGAGCTATAAAGCCAACACTGCTCACTCAGATCGTTGGTGGAGGAGAGCTCACTGCACAACACTGGAGTACTCCGGAGATTAAACAGAGGAATGGTAATGATGGGATTTGGAGGGAATTATGTAAAATCCTTCTCATTCAAAGAAGGCCAGTGTCATACAGACCACAACGAAGGGGAAAAGCTAAGTCTTCTACAGAAAAGATGCACACAAAAACTTCCAAGTGCCTTTTAAAGATTTCACACCTAAACAAAACTACATGGTATTGTCATGCTCTTCTCTGCTATATAACAGACCTCTTATTACAAACAAACATGACAATTAAAAAATAAATAGTCCCATACTAAACTCAAAACAGTAGTTTTAGCAGTTATCACCTTATCACAGATGATTACTGTTACAGTTTGCAGTAAAGCCTAAATCAGGTATGAGGTGACTAGAAGAAGGGAAAATCAGCATATTTTGATTAAACATGCTTTACATAATTTCATAAATTAAAGACATCAGATTTGTTATGCCCTTTAAAAGCTCAATATATTCCCTCAGGCACACTCCAGTTGTGCCAACATGATATACTCGCAAAGCAATTGCACATCAGGGTGACAGCTAAAAAGCAACAGAAAGCTTTGCACATAATCTAACACTAAATCTGTATGTAATTTCCTTCCCTTTGTTAATTGAAGATTAAAACTAAATCAAGGAGAAGCCTTCTATGAGACTACTTCCAACAACAGATGACTCAACTAGCACCTGAGAATTTGTTGTGCTTGTGTGTACTGAGGTTCTGAACTTCCTGTTTCAATAAAATACCAAACAAGTTGTGTTTCCTTTACAAATAAGCTATTACATCAAGCCCTGTTCCTATAATTTCAGCTTTTGTCCACAGTCCAACATTTTCTTTGGCAAATGTAGAAACATTCTAATTAAAGAGGAGAGAAAAACAAGCATCATTCATCGTGGTAAGAATGAACGCTCAAAAGTACATCCTTACTGGTTACTTTGTTCATTCAGTTTAATTTGGCTTTTAAAGCGCACTTAATTATAACATGCAGTTCTCTGAGATGAAACACAGATAACAAGGTTTTCACTAATAGAGTCTCATGAAAGCCATTAAAGGTAATAATCAATTCCCCTAATGCTATACAAATATAATACCATCTGTGTGAAGTGATTAAAAAATATTTTTAAAACACCAGAATACTTGAAATGCACTATTCTGTACTACAAAATTATCCTATTATTATAACTTGCTAGATCCTTTAACATTTCATTTGAAAATACGATTAATTTTTTCTTTTAACAGAAATGATCCTGTGTTTTCCTTAGCATGACCTATGAGATTATAGTATTAAGAATCCTTTACAAGGCTCTCTTGCCTTAATTTTCACAGTTTTTGTTAATGTTTACATTCCAGATGAAAGATCTCTTGTCTACTTCATTTGCAACTACCATGAGAAAGACAAATTCCCACAAAAAGTTAAACACCAGACCTGCAAACACAACATAACGTTAATTGCTGGGTTAAGTACACTATATATATAGCCTATATATTACAACATATATGGTTTCATTCCTAAATTTATTTAGCCATGGAATTGGAAGTGCTGATTCATCAAGGCAGAAATTCAAACTTAAAATGACTTTTTAACTGGACTTAATCAGATAAATTCCACTTTGGAAAAGTAAAGTAATTTTTGCTAAAAGGTGTCCATGTGCACATTGCATCTTTGTGGAGAGCACTGGTTCTTTTGCTTATAAACCAAAGGTAAGTTCTGAGGCAAATGCAGTTAAAACTCCTGTTGGCTGCTTAGGGCTGTGTTCAAGAAAAATCTGGAATGCCAAAGAAGAAACATGAACTGTAAATGGTTGAAGCCAGTAGAGGATGCTGAAGACTTCTGATAACAGAAATAGCTACTACCATGTCAGCATCCTCCTCCAACATCAGCAAAAAAATAGAAATAGTCCAGTTAATCCTGAAAAAATCCTAAATTTGAGAAATTATCTTAT
>WUAM01000053.1:931985-949828 GCA_024336885.1 Actenoides hombroni
TTGTGTAATGTAAAAAAAGGTGTATTCAGCCTGTTAATTACAGGGGGTTGTGTCATTGGAATGTTATCAATGACCCGTTTAATTTTACTGTAATTACTGACAAAATAAGACAAGGACATATCACAATACAGGATATTCCTCTTTCGGAACAATATTGTGCTGGAAGTCGATCTAATATGCAACGTAAACAAACATTTTAGAAAATGCTGCTTCTTGGCAAAACTTCGTTCAGAGCCGATTCTGCTTTTCTCTGCTGACTCCTAACTCCCACCGGGATAAGGATCGGGCCCATTTCGGGGAGAGGAGGCGCTCAGTATATCCCTCAAGGGTGAGGGGGACGGAATGAAATCTCTTCTGGTGCTCAGACTGGCCGTCCCGCCGTCTCACCGAGGTGTGTCTCGTTGCGGTGTCCTGCGGTGTCGGCCCCGGGGGGCCCTGCTGGGAGGTGATACCCCCCGGCCCTCCCTCCCGCCTGCAGGAAGGCACTGGCGAAGCCGGGAGGGAGGAGCGGCTCCGCTCCACATGTCTGCCTGCTCTTATCAACTTATCATATAAGGGAAGGAAAGCGATTGATTCGGGTACCGAGGCCGCGAAGCCAGGGCACGGGCGAGGAGGAGGGAGGCTGACGGCCGGCGGGCCAAGCGGGGCCGGATCCCCCGGCTGCGAGGGGACTGCCTGCGCTTTCCGCATCTGACAGCTCAGGGCACGGCGGCGGGGGAGAGAAGACGGCACGTTTCCAGTTTGCAGCTGGGACAGTGAGAAAGCCCAGCCCTCCCTCGCTCCGGCGGCACATGGCAGCAGAGCGCTCACTCTCAGCGCAGGTTATCTAGCTCCGGGCTCTCGCTAGCGCGCCCACAGCACTCCGGGGTTGCCGGCTGACCGCAGGAGTTACAATGCAGCTGACTGTTTACTTCTTCTGGGGCTGCAGTGTTTTCTTAGCTTCGGGATACAACTCCTTTAGTAAGAGCATGGAGACGATAGGCAAGAAGCAGTACCAGGTTCAGCATGGGTCATGCAGCTACACCTTCCTTTTGCCCGAGACGGACAACTGCCGGTCTTCTGCTTCTTACGTGTCCAACGCGGTGCAAAGGGATGCACCTTTAGATTATGATGATTCAGTTCAAAGACTCCAACTACTTGAAAATATCATGGAAAACAACACCCAGTGGCTAATGAAGGTAGGATAATGTAATTTCTGTTCTAGAAATGTTGTTTACAATGCTCTGTTAGCTATTTAATTGTGGTTTTATTTCCCCACTCCAACAGTTTCTAAATTCACAAAGTGCATTGGCTAAACTAAATTCCTGAATTACCTTTCAACCAAAAAATTGTTTTGAAGTCTGAGAATGTAATTCCAGGGATAGAAAGGAACAGAGAGCTGCACTGTTCTGCAGAGCCCGTGCTTAAGTTTGTCATTACATCTGAGTTGCTTGGACAAATAGTAATGACATATCTCAACAGACTGTAAGCATGTCTGAAATTTCTGACATGAAAGAGCCAGCTACTAATTTATAATTCACTGACAAGGGCTATTTCATCTCTATGTAAAGAATATAGAATGTACCTTTATCCTGAGGCATGTTTGAGAAATGTTGAGACATGACTTCACAACTTGCATGCAGAAGTTAATATTCTTAAGTCCCACTGATAAAGAACTGTAATTCTATGTAAAGACCGCAAGTCTGACTTGTGGGGAAATTAGCCTAGTGAAGTGATAGAATTTCAAGAAAGTTCATTAGCGGATATCCTTTGCATCCTGTAACATTTCCACTCAAATACACATTATTCAAAGGAAAAATAGTCTGGAAAAGGTGTTGCAGATGCCACATAACTTCCTTTAATGTAACTTCACTGCAGCTAGGGGGAAATGACATGCTTATTGCCAAAGCGGCAACATTTCTAAAACTATACCTGAAACAGCTGCAAAAAAAAATGTACTTAACATTACTGAAGAATAAACCTGACCACTATTCCAGATTTTTATAGAAACTAATTTGTTTTTAAATGCTATACAGTTCAATAGATTATGATTTAATAAACCTTTTATTTCACTGGTACCTGAAAAAGAGTGGTAGCGTAGTTTAATTGTGTTGTAAATTTACGAGTGTATATGTTTCATACCAAGAAGGCTATCTTCTAAGCATTAAATATTTTGAGGACTTGATTGAGCAGTTGACATAGTTTCTCCAAATGTGTTCCAGTGATGTCATAAGGGCTTTTTCATACAGAAAGAAATTTTTGTTGCTTATGGAGAGAATTTACAGTTCTCTGCAATAAGTAGCCACTTCTTACATGACTATGAAATCATCTTGTTAACTTTTCTGATCCATTACAATCTTACAAAACTAGTATGATATAACCAAAGAAACCTACTGGTGAATTTTTATGTGTAAGCAACAGAAGTCGCACACTACAAAGTCGAAAACATAGTGTCTTCATCTACCTGAAAACGAACCTTGAATCTTGCATCCAAAATACATACACATGAAGGCTGCTGTGTGGGCCTCTAAATTTGTCTTTATGGGTTTAGAATGCTTAATTTAGACACCCAAATAATGTCAGTTCAGTAGCTTTTGTTTTTTTTAATCTCACAGGCAAACATATTTCCCTCCACATATTTACCTACCTTTCTACTTATTAAATGACAGTGCTCACTATTGTAATGTTATGACCAACAGTAACAGATGTGCAGTGCAGGATGAGGAACACACTAAGTAAACCAGTCTAATCTACCCAGCTGCTAAGCAATTTCCTAACATAAATAGCAAAAATCACACAAAAGACCCCAGTGCTAAATGCCACTTAAGTAGGCAAACACAGTATCGTAAGTGGCATCAGGTAAACAGAAACCAGTAAGCAAATTCCAGCATCCTTATTTAGTAAAAACTATGTTCTTTCCTTCCAGTCCCTGGGAAATCAGTTACAAGAGGAACAGGATAAGTAAAACTAACCCATTCTTTGGGGGATCAAAAGGTAGATTCTGTTTTACAAGACAGAGAAATGTTTCTTTTAATTGAGCAACGATTTCCAAAGAAGATGCTTTAGAATAGCCTGATTTTTTTTTTTCTTGGTAGCTGTTCCACAGCTAAACATCCTGTAAAATAACAGCTGTTTGTCTTTTTCACTATTTTAACACCTGCTCTTTATGTCATCTGTTTTGTTCACAAAGTGACTCCAACAAAAGTAGCTTTTCCTCAGATTTGCTTTGCTAAAGACACCTGGTCTGCAAGTGAAGATGAAAAGCAAACAATAACCTTTAGAGTTGCTTACAGAGTTTACTTGCTGTTTTTTTAAAGTCACTAATACACATTCCTGGGTTCATATTTCAACTGACTAAAATATAATGCTAGATTAGTCAAGGCAGGGGAAAAAAAAAAAAAAGTTGTTCACTTACTTTTTATACTGCATTGAAAGTGTAATATAAGATTGATTTTTAAAAATAACCTGGCATTAACTTAGCAATTGCACAAAAAACTGCTTTAGATCTCGCTTTTTAAAAAAGTTACTTTTGCTCATTTAAGACGCAGCACCTATTTTGTTTTGAAGTTGTGTAAAAAAAAATACATAACAAATTTATAGTGTAAATTAACCTTTAAAAGTTGTTCCTGAAGTGTTGCACATCCCAAAACATTTTTACACTCCTCCCCCCCTCCTGCCTTTAATCTATCAACTAAAGGAAACGTTCTGTTTCTGAATGAACACTAGGCTGTATGAATGGAACAGCATGGGAAGTGTGTGCTTCATCTGGTTAATGGAGAAACACAATGGGAAGAAAATGAGTTACGTAGGTCCACGTTCGTTTCTGATCTGCTCCTGCACAGAGAGCAGAAGACTTTGTTCTACAATTGCTACAGATTGCTGCTTTGTGAAAACACATTTTTTTTCGTCTGAACTGTATTGATGCGTTATGCCACTGCTGTAAGTACTGTATAGAAAAACAGAGAATGTCTTTTCAAAAGTAGATTATGTTTAAGCCTTCAGCTGACATACTAGGACAAACCACTCTTCCACTTAATCCAGTGTTTAGCAATAAGAGATGCTGTGTGGCAATATACCTTTGACATTCCCTACCTTGGGATCAATTTTTATATTGAAATGTAACATTTTTTCTAATGTGCACATGGGCAGGGAGAACAAACCTCTCAATAATAAGATTTTCAATTAATTTGAGAGGATAGTAGATTGATATATAGCTGATATACAAGACTGTAAATCTTAAACGTAGACATGTATGTTGGCTATTCTACTTGGGATTTATTTTTTTTACATAAAACCAAGAGGTTTTCAGAAATTCCTAGAAGACAGGCAATTTCCTTAAGTTCCACAATTAAACAAATACCTATCTGAATTCATGGCAGCTTTACCATTTGGATCATGGATTTTCTACCCAAGGAACAGCATTTTTCAGGTATTAAGACATTGAAATAACTGAATGCTGACTTGAATTTATTTCTTAGTACATAAACTAGATCCCATAACTCAGGAGATAGGACTCTATCCAAAGCAAAAGTGTAAAAGAAATGGATCTTATTTTCTTAAGTCTTTCCTGTTATAATAAAGAGCTGAAAACAATGTATGATCAAATTTGACGATAGCATATGGAATATAAGCAATATATTTTAGTTCATCAGCAGA
The DNA here is from genome assembly GCA_024336885.1 of Actenoides hombroni. Taxonomy (NCBI): domain Eukaryota; kingdom Metazoa; phylum Chordata; class Aves; order Coraciiformes; family Alcedinidae; genus Actenoides; species Actenoides hombroni. The sequence continues at coordinate 936,621 of WUAM01000053.1, forward strand.
TCAAAAGACTAGAAAATGAAAGTCTGTGCCAGGAGTCAACATTTAAAACCTAAGGCCAGAACTTCATCCTGAACCATCCCAGCAGACTAAGAGGAGAATACTTTGCTGATAGAGATGCAGTATCTCTGGATACTCTGAACCGAGATTAATTTTTCCTTGTCATGATATCCTGGAAGCTAAGAACCTTTTGTCCCTTTGAAACATGGTTCTTCCCTAAGCACAGCAAAATCAGATGTCGTAAAATATATGGGAAGGAATGCTTATAATTTTTGATGAGCAATGACCAGTGAAAGGCTATAATTATTGTCATGCTTGCACTGAACTCCACATCTCAGATACAAAAAGATATTCTGACATGCCACCATCCAAAAACATCTGCACACAATGGACAAGGACAAATACATTGTACAGTGTTGGATTTTGAAGTACGCAAGAGATGATTCCGACTCTGAATCAAGAGCTGCATTCCTTTCTTAAGTAATGCATCTGTTTTCACTTATTGTGAAAAGTGCTTGTTTCTATCAACTACATATTTGCTAAGAAAAAGAGTACTGGCAGGACCCAAAAGAAAATGCTTTTCCACTTTAAGATTAGTACATGTTACCAGATGAAGTTTCCACATTACTTTAAATTATATGACTATGCAGTATATTGTTATATCTTCTGTAAGTAAACTTCTGTGAAAGGATTTGCCTGTGTTTAAAAACTAAACTATTTCTGCATCATACAACAAATACCAATTGGTGATACAGGTATGAAATTGTACAAAATCAACAAAGAATGCTAGAGGTTTCTTGCACAGATCTACAAGACAAAATTGAAGTTGAAAGCTCGTCGTCTCCAAGATGTTATCAGTAAAAAATGTGATAAACAGAGGCTGTTTTACTGAACCAGTCTCTTATTAGCATTCAAGATATATTTTCATATGTTTTGTTTGTTATTAATATGGTCATAAATGTATCATCTTTGACTTGGAGAATTGGGAGACTTTCTTCATTAATTATTGACATAAAATGCTTTACTTTTCTTCTTTTTTTTTTTTTTTTTTTTTTTTTCCAAGTGCATATATAGGAAATGAGCCTGGAGATGCCTGAATTGACAGTTTCCAGTTCTTTTTGTTTGCATACCTGCTTAATATACAAAACTTAACAGCATAACCTTGAGAACGTCTTAGAAACTTTCTCAGAGCCTGAGGTTCAGGGTAGTGTTCCTTTTACAGACAGTTATCTTGTTACTGCTTCTTTTTTGTTGTTAATTATAATCAAATTCATTAACGTACATCTCCACATAATTTACCAAGGGAGACAGCTGATACCATTTGCTTGATTGCTAATCACAAGAAACAAGGTATCATGTACGTATTGCTTAGAATGGAATTTTGCCTAGAAGACACAGATTCCCATTTCTTCAAAATATAACAACTGGTATCTTCAGTAACTGTATTTTACTGTCCTTTTCTAAAATACTAATAATATTTTCACAAATACTACAATATTTGTGCTTTTGAAAATATACCACATTATACATTATTTGATTTACAGTACTTTTTCCAGTAAACAAAGGCACCTTAGTAAACCACTATTTAACCACCTTATACATACTTTAAGGGGCAAAAGTAAGACTGTCTTCTTCCACCATTACTATTATTATAGGGCTGGACATGCAAAATGCTGCCAACTGATTTAGAAGACATAGTGTTATATTAGGGTATACAACAGAAAGGTGCCACTCTCAGATCCTTCTCTGGAGCTGAGCAAACCCAGAGTTTCACCAGATGACTTAGTCTATTTCAGTTAACTCTGAAGAGTAAGTTCAGTTTGTCTCTTCAGCCTGGAAGAGAGAGAAATAGAGAAATCGGAAACTTCAAATAAATCCTCCTTGCAGAGGCAGATTTATCACCATTGCTGAAGAAGTTGCAAGAGCTAGCATGCTGCATGGCCCTCATCCTGGCATACAACTTTGGCACTAATATTTGAAAGCCTCAGAATCAAGAGACAATAGGTAGAAAGTAGAAACGTGAGCTAGGCTCCAAATATGATACAAATGTATAGATAAACATTATGTTTCACACTTGTTAAAACAGCTCATGTATAAGAGTCAGATGAGGACTGATTGCCTTTTCGCAGAGTTTGGTGTCTCCCCATTCCCACATCCTGACAGAATCATAGAGTAACAGAATGGTTTGGGTTGGAAAGGACCTTTAGGATCATTTAGTTCCAACCCTGGTGGGCGGGGACACCTTCCACTAGACCAGGTTGCTCAAAGCCCTGTCCAACCTGTCCTTGAACACTTCCAGTGACGGGGCAACCACAGCTGCTCTGGGCAACCTCTTACAGTGTCCCACTGCCCTTACAATAAGAAAAAATTCTTCCTGGAATAGAACATGCAAGTTGTACTTCAGAGAAAAACAGTTCTGGCATCAAGCTAGCAAGAAGATACTAATGGGAGCCTTAAGGATGCCCATACAGACTGCAGAAGGGAAGATGGGAGAAGATGGCTCTTGAATAAAATGTATATACTAGTATATGAAACAAGGTTGTCACATGCAAAAAATAATTTTGGTAGTCCAAATGCATCCTAGGAAATCTCTCACTGATAACAACAGTTAAACCATTGAGAAAACAATTTGTCAGTGGACCATAACTATCAACATAACCTCCAAGAAAGGAGAATTTCTATGGCACTGCATAAAAAGTTTCAGAAATAAGCACAGGCAATTTTATGTGCTGTTTTGTTCTTTGAATTTAAGAGACTAGCCAAATATAAACTACTGACAAAAAAAAAATAATAGGAGCATTGGATAATTTCATAGGACAAAGCATCTGGAAAAAAAAAAAAGGTATGGCACAGTAATTTAATACTTAGAAATGCCTTAGAGATATGGCACATTCCACAGTGGAACAAATTAAACCAAATAACCTCACACACACACAAAAAGTTATAAAGTGCTTTACAACTGGAAATACTCTGATCATTTCATTTCCTTTAACAGACACATCTCTAGGAAATGGGTCAGAGGAAAAAAAAAAGAATTGTATCTATTATCTAGTGAAAATGAATGAAATACTGTTTGGTGAACCTAACATCCATTCCAAGTAAACCAAGTTCAGAGGAAATGTTAAAGAATTCTTCAGGTTACAAAATCCAGATCCATGTTTTGTATAAAAAAAAAAAAAAATCACTCACCTAAATAGTTCTGCAAACACTCACTGTGTCAGTTTGCAAGCTGCCTAGGAAAATAAATTACTGCTCCTTAAATGCCCATTTTTTTTTTATTTTTTTTTTTAAAATGCTCACTATGTTCCAAATAATTACTGCAAATCCTATTCGCTTTTATCCGTGGAACAAGTCACCCTAAAATTAAGATGATGTTTACAAAGCTCAGCAAACATATCCTGCAATTTGTATGATGAGGAGATATCTGTCTGGTTTTATTCCAACTTCCAGCATATTATGGCTTAGCCTGGACAAAGAGAGGGAAACTACAGAAACTTTTATTCTGTCGTTATACTGTCCATATGAAGCTTTGTCAGTTTATCTAATAATCTTCCAGGAGTCTGCTAAGGTCATAACAAGGTCTTATTGCTAAAAAGAGAAGGCTGATAGAATATGCAGCCGTCTTTCTGTTAACTTCTATCTCTGTTAATAGAAGTATGGATGGAAATCTAGTATTCTTTACAGAGTTATATTATTCACAGAACCTGTAAGGAGGGAAACATTTCCCTCTCTAGATGAATTCTCCAGAATTCTTAGACGACAGCAACTTTCTTTCCAGTTCAGCTGTGTCTAGAAATTACTGTTCAAACCAAGCAGCATATAGTGTCCTAACTTTACTCAATCTCCCTTTAATACTGTAAGGAAAAAATATCTTTTCAGTGTTGTATTTGTATTCAGGTCTCAAGCACCAAGTTAGAGCTTAAAAAAAAAAGGAAACTATATAGGGTTCCTTTACCCTCTGGGGAACAACATGTCAACTTTCTATCATTGATTTTGGTCAGGGATAAAAATCAGTGTGTTGGGGTAACACAACTGAGAGTTTATCAGCCTATTTTAATGAAGAGCTAGCTCTGACATCTTACTAAGTTTCCAGAAGGGAGGAAAAAAGTCTTGCTTGATACATTAAGCTCTCTCAGTGTTAGCAAGTGAAAATCTTCAAAAGGCATTCAAGTTTTCCACTCTGTAGTAGTTCCTTTTAATAATGTAATTGTCAAGAAACTGAAAATAGCTATGCGCATTTCAAAAGCTGTGCTAAAGCATGTACGAAGACCAGAGTAATTCAGTATAAAGTTAAAACTAGCATATTAGAGCATTCTGGTATGGTACAGCATAGTCAATCAAAAAACTGTCATCATTTGAGATACTTCAGAAGCAATGTTTTAGTATGCTTTTTGAAGAAAGTGTTTGCCAAAACCACATGAAAATGCAGTAGGCAAACATTTGAGTGTTAATTATCACTCTACTTAACAGAACTTTTTGACAGGAAGAAGAGCTAAAAGTTCTCATCTTTAGAGAAAGAAAAATTGTATCCATTTAAAAAAATGACTGAGAAGTGTATTAAGCCCCATCCAGACAACAGCTCTGCAGACCTGTTCATTCTCACGCTGCAAGCATTGAGAGCCATTCACCTTATGTACTCAGTGGTATCAGCTTCATCGCTGTGCTTCATTTTTTGATTCAGGCCTGCACCTGACATGTGATGCTGGAAGGAAAAAGCCTCTTTTGTTCCATTGTCAGGGTGTGGGAATGGGGAGACACCCAGCTCAGTGGAAAGGACATTTCCTGGGAAATAGCCATACTCTTACCCCACGAGCAGCTCCCCTACATATGATATGACATCAGTGTACCGCAGACCTGCTGTTCATCATGTGATGACCATATGACCATATGTTTTACACTGAGGTATTTGAGTAAGCTGAGGGGTTTAATTTTGATAGCTGGCACCTAAAAATCATTTTAGTTTTGTCTTCCTCCACAGAACTTGTAGGCATCATAGTAAGACACTTCATATACTTCCTTTAGGTCCTTTCATTTGAACTACAACATTATGTTCTGGGCAACAATTTTCCTCCCCATTTTCCATTTGCAGGGTGCAACCACCTGCAAGATACTGGTTCAAACCCACAGTTTCAAAGTTCAGTATAAACCAGATCCTGAAGAAGAATGTGCCAGTTGATCAAGAAGCAGTACCTTCATTTTTCTGTGGTATCAGCTGTCAACTGACAGTCTCAGCTGTGGAAAAACTCAACACTCAAAACATAAAAAAGCTGCAGATCAAGACTGAAATACATGTAGCAAAGGAAAACACACTTGCTGTACTTTTCTATTGCATTAACAAATATCCTGTCAGTTTAGACAGTTCAATATTCAAGATTCCCTGTTGAAGTCTTGATGAAACAATTTCCATGTTTTTGTTTTTCTTTTCAGATAGCTTTTCAGTAAACAGGGTAATTCAACTATTCAAAGTGAACACCAACTTCTTGTTTCTTAATACAACTCTTAAAAAATGGATAAAGTACAGCTTAAGTGAATGAGTAAAATCAGACAAAATCTTGTAGTTTTCTGTTTCTAAGGAACTGACTTAAATAAACCTAAGCTTCCTTGTGTGAAGTCTGAACTTTGAGCATATTAACTATCCCTGTGTTTTCACTTATGTTAAACTTCCGTCCTAATGCCATATTTTGTCACATATAACGATTGCCTATAAAGTAGTAGCAAATTATAAGACCCTGCTGTAACTGCTACTCGAGACGTACTGTGAATGTTTTCTGAAAACTATTCTGACTTCGTGAAACAGAGTTCAAGTAACTAGAAGGTAAATGCCAAGACCAATAACCTAACCGTCAGAAAGAGTGTAAACTGCAACAAATATAAACAATCCGACCCTGTTGAAATCTTATAATGTACAAGCGAGGATTCTGACAACTCCAGTTTACCAGCTACAGAAGAAAGTTTAAATATAGTTAATAATACCCTAATTTTTTCCCCTGACACATAAGTTTATTTGACTTCCATGTAGATAAAACTTACCCATGTCTTTAGTTCAGCTTCTTTGTTATGGTAAGCTTTTATTATTTTAAAAAGGCTCTGAGGACAGCATACAAAAACCTAGCTCTGCTCTAAGCAGAAAAATAGAAAGCTCTAAGTAGAAAAATTACCACTGACTGTTAGTGAAACTGAGATTTCATCTGATGATTCTAAAAACTCACTTGACTCATAAAGTGAAACTTTTTAAAAAAACACTATTTCAAGTAGATAATGGAGTAAACCAGTAAACCAGACATGTGCTTTAAGGCTTACTTTGTGTGGACTACCTCTAACTAGTAAGGATGCTATTGGAATAGAAAAATGAGTGATAACTTTAATCACAAGGAAATAGACATTTTCCTTTTTATGTCCTTCTCATGTGCATGTGGGAGTAACATTTCCCAAGAGTCTCATCAAGTCAAGTTCTTCACACTGACCGTTTTCCTCAGTGAATTTCCTTCCAACTTCACAATGTTTTTTAACCTTCAAGCCAATGAGACAATTCTTTCCCTCAGACGGCTTTAAGATCAGTCTTCCAGCCCTCTTTTGCCGCTCATTGCCTTTATGAATTCCTATCCCTGACACATCCATTTTTAAAATCTGCTCACATAAATTCAGTTACTTCCTCCCCCTTCTTGTGCTTCATTCAGACCATTCAGCTTCCTGACTGTCCAGTCTGAACTCCCTTTTCTCTACATCCATTGTCATTCTTGTCATTCAGTATTTTCAGTTGTGGATTCTTTTGTCATTAAATTTCTCAGTTTCCCCCCATAACACATGCATCGTGAAGTGCATTTGGTTTGGTTCTCAGCCATTTTTGCTGAGAGTTCCTCTTCTTCTATTATAATCAATGCCAATAGCATTGTTTGCTTTGAGAGGATGTGGTTCCAGCTTCTGGTCTTCATCGAAGGGCACCAACTGGCAGCTGCCTGGCTTCAGGCTTTCAGGACCATTGACTGGAACTCAGCTCAAGAGGTGACTTTCCATCACCAGCTGAATGCTCAGTGGGGCACCACAGACAAAGAGGAGCTTCTGGAAACAACAGATGGAAAGACTTTTCTTCTCGGTTCTGTTGCAACAAACTAAACTATCTACTTTTAGATGGATAATCCTAGCTATTGAGGCAAAATAAAAGTACTTTTTATCAGGATTACATAATTAAAAAATATTTTTTTTCTACATCACACACTACATTGTTTCTGCAGAACGCTGCCTATACATGCTGATCTTATTTCCAAATATTTGTGTTTGTCTACTCTTAACACAGTAGTTTCCTGTTTTATCTTTCAAGCATGGAATTCCTCAGAAGCTTTTGCTTTAAAGACTCTTAACCGTGCTAATGGAACAGCAAAGGGAAATAAGTGGCATTTGTTAAGAATATATGAAGATGGTCATTTTTTCAGCTAAGCAGAGGTGACCACATGATCTTCCCTTACTTAATGCAGCCCTTAGTGCTTTCTGTAGTCACGGTCTGGTCTGGCAAGCAAGGATAAGGAATTTTCAGACTCATGAGGAAAATTTAGCAGCTTTTCAGAAACATCACCTCCTCTGTCCATCTAGGGCAATGGAAATGGTGGAGAGAAAGGTGCAGCTTGTTTTTTTTAAAAAAAGACTACAGCACTTAAGAGGAATCACCTTTTTATTTTTATTTTTTTTTTTGTTGGTAGTAAATGGACAGGAAAATCAGTCAGTTCTTAACAGAGAAATTCAGTCCTTTAAAACTCAAGTCAGGAGCTGATGTGTACTGTTTCAGTGTCAAGTATTAAAGAATTGGCAGACCTTTAGTTCAAATGACTGGTCCTCTCTTGGTAGCATCATCACTGAGGCTGCTTCTTCAAGAAAAAAAAATCTTAGAAAAGCTCCATAAACTAAATTTAGAAGCCAGTATGTTACAAAGTTTAAGAGCTACTCAAAATGCTTTCAGTTTCCTTTATCTGTGAAGTTTTAAAAAAATCTGATGTTTTTTCATGATGAAAGATGCTCTGTGAATACAGCTTTGAAACAGGAGACACATAGCTTACTAAAGGGACTAATTGTGTTCCACAGCTTCCTAACTAGTTTGATCCTTGAACTCCAAATCATTCTTCCTTCTGGTTGGAAGTGGAATGCAAGATGACTGCTTCCCTAGAAAGCAATGCTGAGAATGAACTGTGAATGCCTAGCTCTTTTGCACTTCCTCAGTAACATATTTTGAAAAGACGAATTTGCTTCATATTTCCTCAAAACATTGCAGTATGATTTGCTCCACCACATCTTGAGCTATTCTCTAAAATAAGCTGTTCTGCAAAGGAATTCATTTAAAAAAACCCCAAAAAACCAACCAACAAAACCAAAAAACTTGATATTGTAAATTGAGATAAAATAGATAAATGGTTTTAGATTAAGAAAAATATGTGACAGAGACAAATTTGATAAAAATTCCATAAAGGTTATAAGGCGACATAGCCAATGTCTTTCATGAAAAATGTCATAAGTATCCCCACAAGCATATTTGATACTAAGTTTATTTCAGCTGCCTATTGCTCAATGGACTGGAAAAAAATACCCAAATGGGAAAGGATTACTTTAGGTTTGGGATAGCAAGTGTTTATTCAAATGTGGGCTTTTTAGGACAGAATCTCATCTTTACAGCAGTCTGGTAAAGTATAAAATATGACTGAAAACATGTAGGCTTGTCTCCAGAAAGTTTGAATATTCAATTTGTGAAATTATAGTCAAATGCTGTAACCTAGTATTTAAAAATTACATATGAATTAGCACTATTTCCTATACTGTTCATAAATAAGGAATCCTAATGTTGAATGTTGGTGGCTTGTTGCACATAATGATGAATATTTATATTCATTTCAGTGAATGGCAGAAGCATCATTGGCTTCTTGTCTTCCTGGCTTCAGTGCTACTGAACTTCGGCAAAATGCCATTCGTGACTCACACTATTTATTTATTTATTCTTTATTTTTAGACTAATGGGAACTTTATGAATTCCTTCCCTGATTTCTAAGAGAAATAGCACTTAGCTGTGATCCTGAAAAATGGTGATTCAGAATCTTAGATTACTGCCTTAATGAACGTCCTTAACTCTTAATGAGAAAGGCCAATTGCGAAAGAATGAATTTTAGTTCTGAAGATACTAACTTCTGATTTTAAATTATTTCTTTACCCATAAAGAAGTTCACATTAAAAGGTTTGTCAAGTTGACTATTTAGTTTCTATCAAGATTTTTTTTCAAATACCAAAAAGACTTTTAATTTGCAATTTTATTTACATCTCCTAAAAAAGCCCACCATAAAATTTATATGCATTATGTGTAAAGAACCTGTGTCATCCTTCAGGCAACAAACCATATGAAATCAGGTGAGTAAGTTAGGAAAGCAATAGGTGCAATACCGCATGTACAAAAGAAGCTCAGTGTTTGGAATGGTGAAAGCTCAACTCTAAGATAGCCTTTGGGATAATTTCAGCTCTCAGTTTCTTCCCTTTTCCTATGCAGTCTTTTGTTTTTTCTGTATCATCATTTTTATTGTAACTTTTGCAGTTTAAAACATGCAGTAGAAAGTATGATTGTGCTGCAATACCTTTTAGTATTAGGTACAAAATACTTCTAGTCAAGGACACAAAGCGAAATTAGTTCGTCATAAGTATTTGTGTAGACATGAAGGCATTTCATGCATTTAGTTTCACATTATATTAATAAAATACTTTGGTTATATTCAAGTAGATTATTGCCAGTGATGGGGTTTTTTTTTCCTTCTGCTGGAAAGCGTGAATTACAAAAGCACAACAAACAGCTTCCTCTAAATAAGATGTAATCAGACACGAGAATAAGTTGGTAAGCTTTCATTTAGTGCACAACTGGCATTAACTGAACCATCTCCGGCGTATAGTTTGTCAAGTCTGTACTTACTATCTTAAAAGTTAGCATTTAAACCTTCAGTGGCTTTTTGTTTGTTTGTTTGTTTATTTTACACAATTTTAGCTTGAATATTTTCCAATAAATCATAGCTCACTTTCAGCTAGTATTCCTTTATGATGTTACTTTCACCTTTTGTTTGCTGACAGGAAAATGAGATAAGAGAAAAATCTTAGCTGGAGGTCTGGACAGGCAGACATGCTCAATGGGTCATGTAAGAAGCTAATAGCATAGAGACATCTCAAGCATTCCCATATACATTCCCAAAAGATTTTTTTCCCTCCCTTGAGAAACAACACATAGTCCATTGGGACTTCCTGCCCCAGGAAAAGAAAAAAAAAAGAAAAAAGAAAAAGCAATTTAAAATGTCTCCCTTCCAGACGCAGTAGCTTTTTCTTTCTTCAGTGTACTGATTTTTTCCAAAAGTTACAAGCTACTAAAATTGATAACTGGCTTCCAGGAAACATAGAACTATATTATTTTATTAAAAGCTGATTTAAAATAGCTTAAGGTTTGATTGATGGTGATTGATTCTATGCCCTTAAAAATGCATTCCCTTAGGTCTGTCAAGATAAATTGATCTTGGCAGGGGTAGTGATTCTTCTGGTTTTATTTTATCTTTAAGCAGTAGTAACATTGATAAACTGTGAAAACAAATATGAAAAGCTACTCTGAAGACAACAAAACTGTCTGCAAAATTGAAATTTTTACAGTATTTTGTTTTCATAACACCAATACGTTGCAGTGATGTGGAAATACAAATATGAGCACACAGGGAGAGCCTGGAAACATGGTGCTCCGTTCATTACATTCATGGTGCTCAATTACATTACATTCACACTAAGCAGCATGTGTGCCATATATATGTAGATAAAATACTTCATATTGCCTATATAAACTGCTATGATGAAACTGTGACAAGTGTTTTCTTCTTTTTAAAAAGACTGCATTACATTTCACTGTTATCCATGTTCACTAGGATCCAAAAAGATAGGCTCATCCCAAGAAATCTTTCTAGTGTGCAGACTTCAATTATACTACAAATAAACAATTTACATATTTAGTATTTTAATTGAAAGTAAAGTCTGTTAAAGTAGTATTTGGCAAAACTGTATTTTCTATCTTTATATACAAAAATGTATCTGTGAATCAGAAAATTCTGTGGCATATATGGTTGACCTTCTACACTGAGACAGTTGCACATTGGCACAGTTTGAAAAAAAAATGTTTCAAATTATGGGCTAAATTCTACTGCAGATGACTTCACATGGAAGAAACCAGACGTGGCCACAATCCAAAGAACACTGCCACTCTGGAACAAGGGCAAGGCAACTAAAACCAATTATTACTGGGTTAAAGATAACTCAAGACATCTGGAGTATGAGAAGTAGGAAGGTCTCATCTGTACTCTGAAAAAACGATTCAGAAGAAGAACGGATGAGTTTTATTATTTTGCCCTGTCACTAGAACTAAGCAAAATTGATTAAGTTCACTTTCCATCTTGCACACTTTTGTGTATAAACTAGACACACCTTAGGGAATAAAACATCAGGATCATGAACACAAGTATTGGAAGGGCCGATTAAGTTTCTTTAGTTTAATTCACAACGATAAGTTTTGAATAAAGCACAGGACGTTTTTAGTAGGGGTGCAAGAACAATAACTCGTAAAGCTTTTGACAGCTTAATATATGTCAAACACTGTAGCCTCAATGCATATGTTAAAAATGCCTAGCTGTAAATGATGTATTTTCTGTTGCTAGGCTTTCTACTGGATCTACTCCACTTCCAAAAATTGAAAACAAAAATTAGAGGAAGAACACCACAGATACATCATTATCCCTGCAGTTTTCTCTCTATGTGCATTAGATCACTAAGCACAAAGTATGTGTTGTAATACAACCTGTTCAATACTTCTGCAAGTAGTTTTGAACTATTTTCTAAATTAGTTACTAAGCACAGTCAAGGTCTGAATAGAAATAGCAGTTTCTTGTGTGAACCTGATGTATATTCTTTGTTCCCCCCCTTGAAAATATGAGAAAACTACTTTTAGTTAAATTATTCCATGCTTATCGGACCACCTCTGCCAAGAATATGAAGGATCTAAAACTATAAATTAATGGCAGAACAAGCAGTTATCACTGCAGTCAGAGGAAGATAATGACCTTCACATGCACTGATATGCTTAGGAGAATATTAGGCAAAGTCTGTATTTAAACTTCAAGTATGTAATTTAAAATATTTTTACTTATCAACAGCCACAGTTACTTTAGTTTTGACATCTAGGAGAGATCCACAGTCCACAAACTTGACAGGAAACTGTCTATTTTTTTCTTTTAGGTTAGTGTCTTCAGGCTTAGTCAAAAGTCTAACAACAAATTTGAGAGCTGATGAAAGAAAGGAGCAGAAACACATGGTTGGAGTATGGAGGAGTATGACCTCTTCTTTTGGCCATCTATCAGCTGTTAGATAGAATGAAAAGCCCACATGCAACTGAGCTTCATACAGTATATCACACATAGCAGTTGCCAAGTTTATGGGGCTAATGACTTTTTTCATGCAATGAATCTGCTCATCTAAATACAGGGCTACAGAGATATGACTGCAGATAAACTTTGACCCTTTTGCTATTTCTCCTAGCAGGTACAAGCTTAGAATGGATGCTTTATCGTAAGAATAAAGATTATCTTCAGATTTCAGTAGGCAAGTTGTGAGAAAGCCTAAAAACATCACTTTTGGAATTTTCTCAAGCTTATAGATGAATTTACTGAAAGTGGTAAATTGCTTAGTCTAGTAATTCGTATTTGATTCCAGGAAAAAATAAAGATCTCTGATAGATTCTGATGATCTTAGGGGTGGATACAAATTATCATGAAGCTCCAGCCATCTACCTACTTCTTTTAGGGGACACAGCACTATGTAGAAACTCATGATTAACATTATCTCTCTCTAAAAATAAATGTTGCAGTGACAGAATCAAAATACAAACATTATGAAACTCACCAAACCTTATTTGGAAAGATTCCTCCAATAACTGACACATTCTATACAATGAAACTAGCAGCTAGTACTATTTGTACCATTTAACCATTTCTAACCTTATGATGTTCAGTAAGTACAAGTGTAGAGTCCTGCATCTGGGGAGGAGTAACACCAGGCACCAGTGCATATTAGGGGTCACCTGCTGGAAAGCAGCACCACAGAGAAAGACTTTGGAGTCCTAGTGGATAGTAAGTTATCCATGGGACAGCAATGTGCCCTTGTGGCCAGGAAGG
>WUAM01000053.1:957950-967950 GCA_024336885.1 Actenoides hombroni
GAGATAACTAAATTACAAGAAAAAAACAGGTACGTCTGCCTATCAACACAATAAAATGCTATTTCCTGATGTGCCCTTGTAATGCTTTTAGAAATAAATGTACTCAAGTTGGAAAATAAGGCCTTATGCAGAAGCTCCCCACACCCAGCTATGGTCATTACAAAGGTCTTATGGTATTCAAGGCATAGAGAATCAGGCAGGTTTAGTCCTCGTGTTCTGCTTATTTATCATTTCTTACTATCTGAAGTTTTCCTTTTTATGAGGAACAATTTATATTCTTCTTCAGACTTATCCAGATGAAGTTATGGATTATGTCGCCTGACTCAAACTAATCCAGTATAACCACATCTCTGAGATTTTATTACCATGTAGCTCACAGCAATCCTAATGCACAATCAGGTCATTGCAACAATTTTTTTCCAACCTGGTGAGAAAAATCGTATCATATTCACCACTCATATTTAATATTCCTTAATAGTCAGTCTTTTGAAATTCAGACCAATATCAAACCATTGCTCCTGTCCGTTTCTGTACTCAGCTGTTGTCCAGAGGCTCATACCTTTTTTCGCTTAGTTTCATTTTTGTATCACCGGGGTCTTATTTTACTTTTGGCAATAAATTCAGAGAAATAAATACAGAGAAATCTAAAAGGAGCAATAACTAAGTTTTCTCCTTCAAAGCCCTCTTTTTCAATGAGAACCATATGTGCAAAGTGATTTTTGTTTTGAAAGAATTAGCTTAAAAAACCCAAGAGACATGTTTTGACAGTTTTGTTCACTACTCTACTACATTTATATATGCTCCCTAAATGGTTTGTCTGCCAACTTAACAAAAACAAACATCCTTATCAAATGGAGAGCAAAATACTGAATTTTAAAATGGAACTTTTTTGTGTGTGAAGCAGACTTCGGACACGCTGTAAAATCCACAAAACACAAAAGCATTGTTTCTCTCCTAACAAAAGACAATCTGACAGTGACCTAATGTGTGCTTGAAACATAAGATTCAGGATTGTTTTTTTCAATAACAGCAATGGATTTTAGGTGAATTTCTCCCTTCTGGATTTGCATCTTTTGACATGAGGGTCTGCATCAGAACAATTACCAATGAAATAATATTCCAGACAGTCACACCCAGATCTGGAAGTGAAGATGGTTAATGCATCTTCAAGTAACTATCTGCACGTTTCCTAATCTTAACAGTGTAACATTTATTTATGTTAAGTATATATTTTATTATAATTACAGGACATTTGAAAAGTTCATACAGTCATGTTTAAATAAGTTTCTTCATTAAAAATACGAAATCTTCCATTATATCTCTCCTTTCATAATGTTGAATTATCAAACACCCAATTGTTGCACTTTAAAAGCCTACAATACAGACTGTAGTAGATAATGGTGTTTATTAATGTACCAATATAATAAAGTATATGTATCAAACTAAACTCAGCTTTCATTTAGCTTTCTACTGCATGCATGGCATCACAGAATGTAGTTGAGTGCTTACGAAGAAAAAAAACTCCTGCAACAGGCTTGATTCTTTTTACATCAGTTCGAAATTGTTTCTGGGGAGCCTAATTGTAATCTTTTATTTAGCTTTCTAGAAAAAAGAGTTCTTGAGATGGAAGACAAGCACACACTTCAGCTGAAGTCAATAAAAGATGAAAAAGATCAGCTTCAAGTTCTAGTAGCCAGACAGAATTCTATTATAGAAGAACTAGAAAAACAGTTAGTTACAGCTACAGTAAACAACTCGGTTCTGCAAAAACAGCAACATGATCTAATGGAGACTGTTCATAACTTGCTTACTATGATATCTACACCAAACTGTAAGTAAAAGCAGACATGCTTATGTAATTTGAATGACACACCCGAATTTGAGTACATAATTATTTATCAAGTCTTACAAACAGTTTTGACACAATTCAGCTTCTCAAAAAAAAAATTTGGTTTTTTGCCTTAAATTCTGCATCTGAGTTAATTAGCCTATTTTTTTTTTTTTTAGTGTAGGAGAGAACAACCACAACATTTATGTGTTTATTTTCAACATATTGTTCATCTTCTGTGGTTTATATTGGTTTTCCTGCCCACTTTTCCAGTACTTCAACAAAATATAGAGATGCCAAGTATATCATTCATCTCACATGGCATTCATTCATCTGACCATATACATTCCCTTGGCCATATATCTAGGTTAGACTGCATGATGTAGGCTTGTAGCTCTTCTTCCTCATTTGCAAAGGTTGCTTCTGCCACCTCTCATTGCTCTATGCCTTTATGTCGATCAAAGAAAGGACAAATTATAGTGGCTATTAAAGGTAAAGGAATGAGTGCTGGCCCAGTTTTTAGCACCTCTGTATGCCTTAAACAATAGAAAGCACCAGCCAAGTACTCCCAAAAGTCCTCCAGTCTTTCCCTGTTCATCCTAAAAATCCCTCAGCCTAGCAAATTTTATAGGCAATAATCTCACCCCTAAATGCCTGATAGCACTGCAACAAATCATAGCCACTGACCATAGCTTCCAAATTTATGCAGATTCACATGCTCCATAAAAAACCCACAGAAACTGTAAACTGGAAGTTGTGGCTAAACAGGATTTAAACAAGTGAGCAAGTTCTGATACAGAACTTTGACAAATTAAGAAGGCATAGCTGTTCTGTATGAGTAAACAATCTGACATGTTTGCCTGTAAAGTTTTCAGGGCTGGAAATACAGAAGTATCTAGAACCTCGTAAGAAAAGGCTGTAGATTTAAATACTTTGAAAATTTTAAAATAGTTGTCATTACAACTTAAAAGACAGTATAGATGAACTATGCTATAGTACTGTAAGTTGGATCACAAAAAAGGAAAAGGGTGTTTGGAAGTCCCCACTTTCAGTAGTGACTTAAAGAATATGATGTTGTAGGCTTTTCTAAACAAAGTAAATCCAAACTTTCTTGTCTTAATAACCGATTCCCCTTAAATACCATTACCAAGGCTGTACATGTTCCTGCTGATGTTATCTGCTATAGTGCACAAATAAGTAAACAACTCAAAGTCATGTTGGCTACAACACTGTTAAACACAGAGTGGAAAAAATAATGAATGTTTGCCAAAAAGACAAAATTAGCAGGGAAAGCTTCTAAGACGGTATGCAAACAATAGAGCGTGGAAAAGCAATTACTGAACGTGTTATTTTTAAGGCAAAGCATGTAAACAGGTAAATAATGAATAAACAATCTAGAAAGAACATAATAAGCAACTGTAATATAAACATGTATTTATATGGCACCTAAAACTTTGTACTAACTGTCTGTGCTTGTTAGATTAAATTAAAAGGGAAAATACACAGACCCAACCCCCAAAGGGTCAAATATGAAATATCAGTCAGAAGGCAAAATGCCAGGAAATTCCAACCTCCATAGTTAATAAAGAACTGAACAAAAAGATGAGTCTTAGATTGTTCTGTAAAATAAGAAGGCTTAGGCATATTAAAATGTATTTTTTACACAAATGAATTCCAGAAGGGATGTCTCCTTAGTAGTCTGGGCTGAGCTACCAGGCTTCATCTTGGTACACACAAAATTGTTGCTGCTCAG
This sequence comes from Actenoides hombroni, assembly GCA_024336885.1. Taxonomy (NCBI): domain Eukaryota; kingdom Metazoa; phylum Chordata; class Aves; order Coraciiformes; family Alcedinidae; genus Actenoides; species Actenoides hombroni. The sequence goes on from WUAM01000053.1 coordinate 961,532, forward strand.
CACAGGGCAGCCAGAACTACGTAAGAGTAGTTATTCCAGTCAGCTGCATTATGAAAGATTTCATAACTCTTATGTTGGATTTCACAATGTTAGAGTACTGGCCAAAGTTCATTATTCATACAGTCAGTGGTTAGTTAGATATGTTTGTAATGGTAGTTAATGCATACAGAGATTGGAATGCATGTAAGAGTCCAGCAAAGGCAATGAATGGAAGCAGAAACTGTTCATCTGAATGATATGCTATATCCTAAGTTTTCTTACTCAAAATGTAATAGTTCAGCACTTCTCAACCTATCAAGCAATCATGCTCATATCAGAATAATGTCTCTAATATAAAGTAACCACACACAATTAATACCTTGATCTATCATTTCTCTCAGGTTTAGGCATATTTTTCAGAACTGCAAAACTTTAAGAGGATTGCATCAGTTGCTTCTTAGTAACTTCTATTCATCTCCTCTTATTGCCTTCAATTTCTGTTGTATTTTTAACAGCTAAGAACAACTTCATAGCTAAAGAGGAGCAAATCAGCTTCAAAGACTGTGCTGAAGCTTTCAAATCTGGACTAACAACAAGTGGAATCTACACTTTAACAGTTTCAAACACTGTACAAGAAAAGAAGGTAGGATGGCTATGAAGTGCTACCTAGGCATACTGTGTGTTAAAAAGTTATCTAATCTGGTAAATACAGGATTTTAAAGGCTAGTTAGTAATGACGTTTATTACTTGCCATGTTTTTTTTTTTTATGAGTGTTTCTTCACTTACATATTTGAGTATCTCATGGGAAGGAAAGTCCTCCAGGTGAAATCTTGGCTCAAAATGAATGAGCATTTTGTTGTTCACTTCAGCATGCCAGAATGTCATTTCGTTTCCACATAATTAACACATTTAAAGCAATATAGTACTCTTAAGTTCTTCATAAAATCGTGTAACTCCAACAAAATTGCTCTGCATGATCAGCAGTCTCTTGTTCTTAGTTCTTTCATATGCCCAAGTCCCTTCCAGTGGCAAAAGGAGCTAAAATCAGGGACATGTAAGACTACTCATGGTGTGTACTCATGTAAACATTCTGCTAGTACTGTACTACTCTGTGGGTTCCAGTTCTTTGTTATGCACATGTTTAAGGTCATTTGTATAACAATTAGATTAGCAATTAGATCACCACAATTGACACTGGGTAACAGAGGACTTTCCTGGAAAATAACTGCTCTGACTTTAAATAAAAGGTGAGAGTTTGCAGTGGTTTCACTATATCAGTTTAAATTCTCCTATGGATATTTCACCCCCTTACACACTCCTCCCCCTCCCCCACCATGTGTTTCACTGAAATGAACTTTAGTGTCAATTTAAGTTAAAGCAATACACTATCCTCTATAGAAGAGACCCTGAGCTAAAAATGGAACTCAGTGGATGAAATACTGGATGCCTGACAGAGATGCTCCATCTGCTGAAGTAAATAAAATGATAAAGCTTCAGATAGTATAATTCAGTTGAAAGAATCGATAAAATCTGAAACAGAGAAAAGTCCCAGGTGGATTGTGAGGATAAAGAACCAAAAACTGCAGTAAGCATTCTGAAGAGTGAGGTTCAAATGATGAACATTTGTTTCCAACTTTTCAGAAACAGCAGGCTGAGGAGGCTAAGGGACATTTGAATATAAACAAAAATGCTTAATATATTTATTTGACAAACACTAAATAATCTTCTAATATTTTTCTTTTACAATTTCATAGTGTAGACATTTCCTTACAAAAAAGGGAGCATTTTATGGACTTCATAAGGCTCTATTTTATTATATCAGAAATACTTGAAGAAAAAAACCTAACAGAAAATGTACAAAATTAGAGAAAACTGAGGAGACCATGTGGAAAAACAACTGGTAAAACTCTGACAGAGAAGGCATATTTTTTCCCCAAGTTTTAATAGCAAAGATTTAGAAATTAAGTTCACGAGTGACAAGTCTTTGAAGTGCCAGAACTTCATCTAGCCCAAGCCAGACTTTGTGATCTTTATCCTTACAATGCTCTTAACTAGAGGAAATAAGCAATTTGTTTGGTAAGATCTATAAAATACAATACATAAACCCTGCAATTTTTGCAGATACTATACAGAGAAATGATGATGTTGCAGTTTGCTTCTATTAATAAAAAGCCTGGTATTCCTTTGGAATAGTTTAGTCTATATACAATACATGTGTTTCACAAGAAAATTAGTTACATAAGATGCAATAACGTGTTCTATTACACATGAAGCAGAACGGTATTTAAGTAGCATAGATATCTATAATTACAATTTTAAACGCTAAAGGAGATGAATACTACTGCATCTCTGCAATCATGGATTGCAGCAGTCTTTGATAGACATCTCAGGAAGGGTTGCATTGCTTGAATCTCTTAATATTACTTGTCTCAAGTTTTTACCTTTGGTATTAATTTTACTATCCAATATAATTTACAACACATGCATATATTGTAAAAGCAGACACAGGTGAATATTACAGAATGAAATTATTATTGTCCATATTACAGAATGAAAATTTCTGTCATAAACTTTAACATTGCATTTTCAAAGCCATAAATGTGTGGGCAGTTCATATGATCTGAGAAGCCAGAGCAATGCACATTTCTACAAGGCTAAAACCTATCAGAATATTCAATCCCTGAAACAAATGTGCAATCTCAAATTTCCTAGACTATAAAGTATTAAAATGCCTTACATTTGATCATGGAGGCTTAAAACACTTCACAAAAATATCCATTTTGATAATTGACCAGATTAAAAAAAAAAAAAAAAGTAGTCAAAATGTAATAGTTAAATTAGAAATTCATTTACTAATATTAAAGGTTTTTAATTTTATTGTGCTCACTTCAGATAGAATGAAGAAACTTAAAAGGACAGGGAAGGTTTTATTTACTATATGACACGAAAAATAGAGCCTAAAAAGTTTTAATCTGATGCAGATTTTTTATACAAATACATAAGAAGAGTTGTCAAGGGAAGTGAAGGTTTAGGGATAATCAACATGTTACACGTTTTCAACTGTTTGTGATGTGGATGGCTGCTCAGACCAGGAAACAGAATGACCTTTTTTATTTGCCAAAAGTGCTGCACTGCTGTTTATGTTTTCATCTTTTCCTCTTGTAACACCTTCTGACCTCCCAACAGGCTTATAAACAACTTCTGTGTAATCTGTAACTGATCCCACTTTACTAATTTGTCTCCTGTCATAATCCAAAACTAAAGAATTGCATACAAGAGCTGAGAGGAAAACAATTATTTCATTCCATTAATATTTTTAAGCTTTCAAGCTTTCCTGTTCTACACAGGACAAAAGCTAAGTCCTTTTAAATTAAAACACTGAGGAAAAACAGCAGAAGACTGCTGACACAAGGAAAAATGGCAGAGGCAAACCCATGAAAAGTCAGTGTCTTCGTGTTTACGGCAGTTACCTGAACCAGTTAACCTCCTGGTGTTAACCAGGCAGAACAGTTGAGTCTTGATGACCCCAATATATTAGCAACATATTACCCCCAGTCTCAAAATAGTTGCTGAAGCAGTGGCTGAGCTCTTCCCCATTTCCTTATCTCTTGAGTTGAATTTTCACCTTGGCACTGACAAGCAATGCTTTTAAACCAAAATTTATTGCAGAAAGTGATTTGCACGAGTCTGAAACTGCCAACAAAATGGTTTTGTGTAACTTTTCTAAAAAGTGATCATCCAGACAGCTAGCTAGTAATTTCAAAAGGAGCCCATACCATGGACATTATGTCTAAAATACACATACACAAATAGTTTCTAATGTCAGGCATTAAACAAAGAGCATGTGGGTAGCTTCTCTGATACAGGAAGAGGTTGGATGAGGGTTTTTGGTGAAGTTTAGAAGTCTCATTATCTGTCATTTTCACTGGTAACTAGTTAAATTACATTATAAATTATGTGTGTAGCTATTTTTTCCAGAAGAAGGAGTCTAAGACTGCAGTTCTTACCTAGTCACATCTCTAGGAGCTAGAGATAACAGAATACAAAATCATTGAGGGCCATGACTCAGAATTGTTCAGACAACAGCCAAAAGCGATGCACTATGCAGATAAACAACCATACTTGCTTTGGTATTAAAACTGTAGTGGATCTTCATCCTGATAACTCAGCTAGAGCCTTACCATTCAAAAAGTAGTTCTGAAAACACTTAAAATAGAATAATAGAATGGCTTGGATTGGAAGGCACCTTAAAGATCATCTAGTTCCAATCAGGGACACCTGCTACTAGACCAGGTTGCTTAAGGCCCCATAGAACCTATACCCCAAATGTCCTAATATATAAGAAAAAAGAAGAAAAATTACTTGCTCTGAAAGTCAACTTCCTAGATGGTGAAGACATGAAACTGCTCACATGCTTATAATCTTTGGAAAGCAAACTACTTCTGGTTACACGTACATTACAGCATTTTCAAACAATACAGCACTGATCTTTAGCTGAAGGTGAAAAATATAAACAGCTGCCCCTAGCTCTCAGTGCTACAGCTCCTACAGCTCTTAAGTACTCAAGTAATTCACAAGATAAATCAAATATTCCCCCTGCCAATTTACTGTAATTTGAGAGGCTAATCTCTTTATTCTTTTTGGCATCTGTTTGAAGACTCCTGCTGCCTGCCTAATCTTGGTATCTATTTTTACTAGTTTTATGAAACATTACATTTCTTTTGAACATAAAACCTAGGATAGACTGAGAGGTCAGAAGAGGGATTCCTTTTCCAAGACCATAAAACTGGCATCTTTTAGAAGCACTTACAGATGACTGACACAGACATTTTTGGTGTGGAAAAATTATACTCTCAAATTTACATAAACTTTATACAATAGTTACTGGTAAGAAAAATCTATATGAGATTTTAATGGACTTCTCTTCTTCCATTTCTTATTATATGTTTAAGTTCTTATATGTTTAAGACTAAACTGCTTCTCCCTTTGGGAACAAATTTTCAGTACCCCAGGATTTATCCCAAAGAGTTTATAGTGTGTATAAAAGCTACCTGCCTTACCATTAACATACAAAATGGGTACTGACTGTAACTGGAATATTTTATGGAAGATGTTCTCAGTCATTCACTGTTTGAGAATATTTTAATCTCATTAGAACTGAATAAAGTGCTATTTTACAGCATATGTATCTTCAAAGTAATAATTACAGCTGAATTGAAATATAGATGATAGGCATCAAGGTAATTGGATGTAACATTCAAAACATTAACTCATGTCTACAACAGCAATATCAGACTGGGACGATGTCCCGTGTAAATTAATACGCTGCCTCCTCCTGCAAGTAGCTAAAAACTACATTTCAGAGAAGGGTGAAACAGTTCTATTCTCAATCTTGCTCCTTAGACTGTCTTTTCAGTGGGGTGAAGCTTCAGAGTAAACAACTTTCTTTGACATTTGACCAATGTTAAATCAGGATTTTTACTTGTAGTGATGCTTAATAAAAGTATCTGCAGCTGCTTTAGCCCATACCTAGAATTCCTCTTCATAGCCTCCTGTGGAAATTAATTTTCACATATGCATTATACATCCCACGAGTTAGCTTTATAAAACAGATTGATCATCTTTTGCAATACCTTATCTTCATCCTTTCCAAGGCGATTTTTATTTTTACGAAGTTTATTCATCTAGTATTAATTTATATACTCTTACCAAATCTTTACCAGTCATGAAATACTGAGGTTAGTAAAGACAAAAACCAGGCTTTGAGGTGTAAGGAATTGCATACATCAGTGCAAATTAAAATTGCTGCTTTCAATTAAATTCCATTCACATGACATATATAAACAATCCTAATCCAACATTTTCGTTATTTTTTCTATCTTTCCTACAGTTAAATTTCTCACGATTCTCTGATGTTGAACAGAGAGTCTAGATACAGCCTTAAAATACAGGATCTGCTTTGATTTCCAGTGTGTTAAAGCCTATGGAAACACTAATATGTTTAATATTGGCAGCTCTAACGTCTTTCTTTCCCTTTGAAAGTCCGATGCCTTTGAACAATGTATACACCAGTGCTTGCAGTGAAAATCATAGAATCATAGAATGGTAGGAGTTGGAAGGGACCTCTGGAGATCATCAAGTCCAACCCCCATGCCAGTGCAGGAACACCTAGGGCAGGCCACACAGGAACAGATCCAGGCAGGTCTTGAAATCGTCTCCAGAAAAGGAGACTCCACAACCTTTCTGGGCAGCCTGTTCCAATGCGCTGTGACTCTCACAGTACAGTTTCTCCTCATATTGAGGTGGAACGTCCTATGTGTCACCTTGTTACCATTACCTCTTGTCCTGTCACAGGGCACATATGAAAAGAGACTGGTCCCTTCTACTTGACACCCACCCTTCAGATATTTGTAAACATTAATAAGATCCCCTCTCAGTC
>WUAM01000053.1:968050-991973 GCA_024336885.1 Actenoides hombroni
ATATTTGTAAACATTAATAAGATCCCCTCTCAGTCTTCTCTTTTCCAGGCTAAAGAGCCCCAGGGCTCTCAGCCTTTTCTCATAAGAGAGATGTTCCAGTCCCGTAATCATCTTTGTAACTCTTCATTGGACTCTCTCTAGTATTTCCCTGTCCCTCTTGAACTGGGGAGACCAGAGATGAACACAATACTCCAGATGTGGTCTCACTGGGGCAGAGTAGAGGGGAAGGAGAACCTCCCTCGACCTGCTGGCCACACTCTTTATGCACCCCAGAAATATAACCCAGAAAAACACCCAGTTTGATTTATGTATGTGTACCTGTGTGTAACACATGTACAGTACACAGACCCTAAAAGAGCCAACTATATTTAAAATTTAGTAAGGAGCACAGTTCCCAAAATGACAGGCAAAACACTGCCACAGGACAGAAGGAAACTCTGGCTTTTCTTAAGTCATACTTTTTCAATTAATTTCCAGGATGTCTAACAGTTCAAAGAACTCAAATCTGCCAACACTGTTAAGACAGTCTACTGTAGAAGAGGATAAAAAAACCCCATAGAGATTCAGTGTCATTCATGATTTGGGGCACTTACAGGCATGTTGCGACAAGCAACAGTAAAAGTTGGTTAGAAGGAAGACCAGTGAGATTTACCGCGAGTTTTACACTGGATTTTTTGCACTGGATTTTTTATTTTTTATTTTTTTAAATAAAGAAGCAAACATCCAAATTCAAAATTAAGTGCTCGGGTCTAAGTGTTGATTTTTGGTTAGGTTTTTTTTTCTTTTGTAAATTAATCTGTATGAAATATCCTATCAAAGTGTAAGAAGCCAAGTCTTGGCTCCACTACTGTAAATGGGAAGATGCAGCTCCACTTGATGAAAGATCTAGACTAGCGATTGGAAGTTTATGTAGTTTAATACTCAAACTATAATTAAAACATTTTTCAAAGATGTGAAGTAATTCTGAAGAACACTCAGGACTTCACTATCTTGGCATAAAGTGGTAAAAATAATTTAAACCTTCCAAGTGAGAGAACTTTGAAGCATTAACTCTGAACTCTCCAAGCAGGAATACTTGTACAAGAGATGTAAGATTTTTCTTCGAGTTAGTATTGGTACTAACATGCAATTTAAATAGATACTGATTTCAGTTTGACTTTCATTATACTGTTTTACATCAGCTTAGCTCCAATGACTTCACACATCTACTTCTAAGGTCTGCTAGTTTCAGAAAAGCAGAATTAGATGCAACATTTTAAAAGAAAATGGACCTAAGTATTCCCATATTCACAAGATTTTGTTAATTTATCTGCTATTTCTTTCAAATATCACCCCAAAATTCCCTCTAAATTTTCAAAATATTTTCTTCCGTCAGCATCTCCCCAGTATATTGGCACCTTCAGTAGTACCTTATATCTCTGACACTGCAGTGAACACATACCAGAATTCTGTTTAACTCAGTTGTGTTCTATTTTAAGCTAGAAGGAGATAGACTGAACAAGTTACTTATAAACCTGAGTTTTACTGTGCTAGGGATGCATTTAATGACTGTTCTAAAACTGAGTTCGGTGAACTACCTATTATATGTCAGTCCTTCCAAATGTTTAACATGAACTTGGTGAAATCTTATAGTTGTTATTTTTTTTGTTCTAGATTATAAAGTATTCGTAATAACACGGCTTCAAGATTAAAACTTTCAGATAATAATTGTTCTACACTTAGATAACTCTGGGGTCAGGACATATGCAAAGGCATTGAACAATGACAGTGGAAATAAAAACATTCTTCAGTTTGTTTGCTGCTGCCTGAATGTAACAGTATGTATACTCTGACAAGCCATGGGAAATTTGAACAGATCTCTCACAAAAAAAGACAAAGAAAACGTACTCTAGGAGAAATCAGGAAACTCACAAAAAATAGCATTGCAAGAGGGAAGTATAGAATCAAAAGCTACATTCATTTTTTTCTTCCTTTAACACCAGCTATCGGCTATTTTTAAGGTGTCATTTGTACTCTGTTAAGCATGATACATACTGAGGAATCTAATTTATTTGTGGTCAACCACAACCGATTTGTACGAAAGCTATGAAAAACACATTTTGCATTTGTACGTATTAAAAAATGCCACTATATAAAATTATGCAAAGTAAATTATTTGTATTTTTGTTTTCCCATGAGTGCATGCACTTATGATGTTACACGCTTACTCTGGTAGGCATACTGTGACATGGAAACCGGTGGAGGAGGTTGGACAGTTATTCAGAGACGTGAAGATGGCAGTGTGGACTTTCACCGGACGTGGAAAGAGTACAAGATGGTAAACAATGTTTTCTGAAGCCTTAATATTACTTATTATTATCTGAAATCTAACCTAATGAAGTTATATTAATAATATCCTTCGAATGCAAGCAGGTTTTAAAAGTTGTCTTTGTCCTTAAATGTTCATTTAGAAAATGTCAGAGTAGTATCAGTTGTTGCCTAAGCAGACTTGCAAGTGTGATGTTTGTTTTTAAAGAGAAACCTCACTTTAATCAACTGTTCTGTCATATGTCCACATTTTTTGGTTATTTATATTTGTGTTTCTAGTGGCAACAGTAGGAACTGCTCCAAATCTACTAAGTAATATTATTTCACTGTTTCAGATTCCTGGATTTGTCTTCGCTGAAATATTTTTTTGAAATATTACAGATCTATAACCCTCATAGACACAGTAAAATTCTTAGTTGACAGACAGAAAACTATTAAACTTAAAAACTGATAAAGTGATCATTTCAAACTCAAAGGAAAAACAGAACAAAAGTATTTAAATATACAACTTGAATTACAGGGATTTGGTGATCCTGCTGGGGAATACTGGCTGGGAAATGAGTTTGTTTCTCAACTGACTAATCAGAAGCGTTACGTCCTTAAAATACACCTGAAAGACTGGGAAGGAAACGAGGCATATTCATTGTATGACCACTTCTCTCTAGCAAATGAAGAACTAAAATACAGGTAAGCAGTAAAATCAGAACTGAATAAAAAAAGATCTGATAATCATTGTAGACTGTAGATGCATGGCCTTATTTTATACAAATTATGATGATAGTTCACTCAGATAAAAAGTGCCTGCTCTGTTTGTCCCCTGTTGTGTAAAGCATCTTTTTTTCCAATTGAATGTGCATTTTACTAGTGCACATGGGGTGAGCGTAACACACAAGATGTGCAAAGATGAAGAGATGGTATGCTGTAAGATAGAATACATGTGCCAGTACATAGTACATGTGGCAGTGCACAGGAACCAGGGCAACAGGAACCAGACTGCGGTTGCTCTCAAACCCTGATTCCCTGCAATAAATACATTTCTGGAAGGTGGACAACTAAGATGAAAAATACTGCAAGGAGATTTTCCACTGAAGTCAGTGGCTAGGAGGAGCTGTTCTGTTGTCATGAAGTGCATGCTGATGTAATGCTATCTTCCCCTTCCACAACCCACTAGCTTGGATTCTCAAAGTATCACTGTCTTACATGTGAAAATGAAGCTTATAGCAAATGTGCAGTCTCACAAACTTGTCAATTTTAACACTAGATTTTAATAGACCTATTACTTATGCTCACATCATTCTGTAAAAGGTTAACATTCACATTTCTATTATTTACATATTTGGTTAAAATGAGAAATAATATAAATACTTTAGATATAAACAAATATAATTTTGAAATAGCATCAACTACAGCTGCAATATATGGCCAGTTCATACTTCATTCTCTAAGCTCTCTGTAAATGAGTACATATTGTTTGACTACTTATAGAAGAAACTAGAGACTCTGCAGATGCTTTCCTACTATAAGGTCCACGAAATGTTTCTTTACAAGAGTCTTACAGATTCGTAGAGCTTTAGGTGACTGGACAGAAAAACTGTCTACATTTCGATGAATTTCTCCAAGATTTCTAGCAACTATTTGTAGTAAACAAGGTCAGTCTGACACCTGAGAGAACTGATCCTGCTATTTCAACTCACATTTTATAGGCAAAGCAATCCAAAACTATCAGCATCTCCTCCCCTCAAAATGTTAGATCTTAATGCCTTAGTAGTATACAGCTGTTTCAACTCCAAAGTAAATATTTTTTCATCTGGAAACAGTCAGAATCTACAGCAGAGAATTTTTTTTCAAATAATGCTTTAAAATACTTATAAAGGCAACCTTTGCAATATGGGTCATTACCCTTGTCCACTTACAATATTAAAAAATAATTACTGAAAACAAAGATGATTGACTGTAAATAGATACTTTAATAGGCAACCAAACATGGAATGCATCATAAAATGCAGTGGTATAAAGAATATATTGAAAATGAAAAAGACAAAAACTAAAAAGGTATTCAATTTAAGAGCATATTCCATTATATTAAAAATAATACATTCTGAATGCTGGAAAGATTATGAGTTGGGCCATAAAACTGAAATTTCGTAGATTCATAGAAAATTGAGATCAGAATGGACTTTGAGTTAAACTTCCTGATCTTGAACAATTGAACAATAATATTGATAATAAATGAATAATACTCTGCTTACATTAGACTTCAAATGATATTTGAAAATCCAGCCTAGGCTCATAGATAATACTTGGAACCTTTAATACCATTTATGTTAGAAACTGGCTTACTGAATTTTGAACTCACCTTAATAAAACCCAGAATATTTAACTTTTTGAAAGAGATTTTTGAGAACATCTGTAATGAGCTTATCTTTTGAAAGCTAAATGAATAAAGATTCATTCATTCTTAATACTTTCAAATATTAAGGGAATGTAAAATTGTTTAAAATAATCTAAACTACCAAAGACTTCTATCATAGGCAGAGAATTACGTCCAAGATGAAGACTGATCCCAGGATAAGTTAATTCTCCTCATAAGAGTCAAATCTCCTACTTAAACAAATAGACTACCTCTGAGAAAAATGAGCTATTTGATACAGAAATGCAGTCACCAAAAAGATACTGTAGGAGCAGAGGGTTCAAGTCCTCAAATTCAAGGTAACACAGTAATAGGTGTATAATTGCCTCCCCAGTTTGATGCCCTGTATCTCTCCCCACAGAGACTGTATCTACACCTGTGTACGCAGATCCAAGCAGTAGCAGCCTCACTGACAGCTTACCTGGGCAGGGAATTGAAGCAAACTTAAAATACCTCTGATGATTTAACACTAATAAATATACGATAGATGTGAAGAGGAAAAGTCATTAGGCAAGTGGAAAGGGAAATATTAGAACCTCCTAAAATATCAGTTACTAGTTGGCAATTAGTAGTCCAGGTAATGCTATTGTCTCACATAGATGCAAAGTTGTAATACTACATTGCCATGTTGTGCTAACAGCAACATAGGAATCAAAACAAGTTTTGCTTTAAACTTTTGAACTTGATAAAAAAAAATAGAATTCACACAATGTACTCACAATATTAATAAATGCATGATCTATATGAAGAATTCCAGGAATTAGGAGTTACTACTACCTGCTCTCATTTTCTTCTAATAAGACACGAACACAATTATATCTACAAATGCAGAGGCTGTTCTTTAGAGTATTGTCTTGACCATTTCTGCTTATATGAAAATATTATGCTGCAAAACAGCTTACAACAACAGTATGTTGTCCAGAAGAGAACTCAACTATTTGAACAGGATATTTATTGCGACTATTCCATCATTATTTTTCAGATCAACTACCCTTAATTTCCATGTAATAATTGTTTTTCCATTCCTCACTTATACAGGATCTACCTTAAAGGACTTACTGGGACAGCGGGCAAAATAAGTAGTATAAGCCAACCAGGAAATGATTTTAGCACAAAGGATGCAGACAATGACAAATGTATTTGCAAATGTTCACAAATGCTAACAGGAGGTAGGAATGTTTTGTTTTTTTTCTTGGTCTTCCTATTTTTGTTGGCACTGAAACTGTCTACGAGATAAATAGTGATAATTTTGACTTAGTAAATTTTGACCATTGAAGAAGTCCAAAACCCACAGATAGAAACACTAATGTGGTGACTCCAAATGAAATATTTTATCATTTGACAGAGGTTAAAGTAAAACAACAGAAGATAAAACTGGAGGGGAAAATATTGCCTTAAGTTGGGGTACAAGAAAGTCTGTAATTGTGGAACTAATCAGAGAAAGCAGATTCTTCTTTCAAGGGATGATACAACATTCAGAGATCAAAATGCTTAACTTCCCCCCAAAAAACCTGTTTCACAGATTCAGTTTGTCACTGAAATGGCTCCTGATTCTTTAAACACAAACCCTTTCCCTAACTATCCAGAGGAGAAGAAAACCCCCAAAAGCTACTGTACATGCCACAGAAGGGCACAAGTATTTAATTCCATATATAATTATGAAATAGCAAAGGTACATGACATATATGAGACATCAACATTTTCCTAATGATTGTTAACTAGTCATTGGAGTTTCAGGTGGTATTTTTATCTTGAACCACACATGCCATTCTATAATTTGTCAAGCTAGAATTCCATATTCTGAAATGTAAACAACTGCTTTGTAAATTTGACTTCTCTTCCTGTTATCTCTTAAGCAATGGTTCGTTTTCCTATAGCACAAGTTGCAAGACAAAAGACAGCTTCTGTTTATCCAAAAGGATAATTGGATTACTGCCCTGCAAAACAGAACCACACATTATCGCCATCATAACAGAAGTATAAAAATATTATCTTATTAATAAAAAATAAATTTTCCTTACGACCCACTAACAGGTCAGGACCATAAGGATACAAACTAAGTTTGGACTGCTTTTTTCTCCTTTTCCTCCTTGCCAAGATTCAGCACAGAGGTTTTGAGCTGATCTGCACAGAGAACTGAAGCAGATAACTGAATTAATCCTCTAAAAAGAATTAAGAAAGTAGTACAGGAATTTACCAAAGAGCAGATAAAAAACAAAGACGACTCAATATCATTATAGTTCAAGCCAAGTTCTGCCCTCAGACTATCAATGATAATGTTTCATACTGGTAATAAATTAAGCTTGATTGACCACCCTTCTCAGTTTTAAACTACAATGTATTACATAAGCTTCAAGAACACACAGTTAATATATAAATACATTTCTTTTTTTGAGTTAGAGGCAAGTATTTCATACTGACACTTCCAAATTATAAGGATGAAAAACTGGATTTAGATTTGTATTTCTGGACAACAAAGTGTTCTTATGCAATATTTTAAAAGTTACCTCTGCTGATGTTTTTCTTTGTTTTCTGTCCTGCAGGATGGTGGTTTGATGCATGTGGTCCTTCTAACCTCAACGGAATGTATTATCCATTAAGGCAGAATAACAACAAATTCAATGGTATCAAGTGGTACTACTGGAAAGGCTCGGGATACTCTCTCAAAGCTACAACTATGATGATTCGACCAGCAGATTTCTAAATGCTTTTGCATTATGTGAATTATGTATTGTGTAGTCTTCAAAGACTTCATTTGCCGAGCACATAAACACACATCTGCAACTCGTCTCATTTTCCAGCCCAGAAAACGTGCTAGTGTTCTGAAGGGATCAGTTCAGTATAACTCCTGAATTGCAATAGCCTTGATCAGCTAAATCCCATATTACTCAACCAGACACAAAGTCTAAAGCATCAACCTGATATAACAGTGATTTGGCCAGCCAACTGAATAAAAAGAACATCCAAGAAACTGTCAGACAACTTAAGGACTGTGTTTTACTGATCATTTATGTTATGTATTTGTTAGTAAATAACTGGAACTGTGAAAAATAGTTTTAGAAATATGCATTTTGCCTCATCACTGAACTTTAATCATTACTCTAATATAAGACACTTAACTAGATCTAGAATTATTTATCTGTGTGTCATGTTTGCCTTTTATGTACATACAAAAAATACTGTCCTGTAATTAGCTCAATACTGTAGTTAAATACATTCTTTCCCCTCATAGTCTCCTGAACAGCTTCTTACACTTATGAGGGATGTTTCCCAATAGCCTGTATTACTTTATTTAACAGAGGACAAATAGCATTTAAGTACTTTGCATTTATACTTGGGAAATACTGTGTACAAAAAAAAAATAAATAATCACCATTTCTTTCTTTGTACTTACTACAGTCACTATCTTTTAAGTTACAAAAATCTCTGCAAATTACAATATAGTATGTATTTCTTTATATTTTTATGGAGATTGCAGTTTTTTCCTTCCTCATCATTTACCTGTAAAATAACTGATCAGCATTTTATAAACCGAGACAGTGGCATTAACACCAGATGTCCAGTTGTCTATGAAAATCAGTTAGTACCTGGTGCTGTAGTACACCCATATGTTTTGTAAAAATAACCTAACTGAAAAACATATGCATGTTCTTTGATACAATTAAATTTATGCTCATAACCTAAGATACAAATTACTACATTTTAAAAACAGGGAAAAAAATGATCTGAAAGTTATCTAATGTCATACTGTTGTTCCCCCCCCCCCCCCCCAAAGTTAGAGGACTTCTCCCTAGGAATTCTCCATAGGTAGGCCCTCAATGTATGCTGCAATGTGAATAAATTAGTCTACTGGGTGATTTTTGCCTTGTAAAAATTTTATTACTATATGCTTTAAAATTGTGTACACTGGAGTTCAGATTGAGAAGATATTTCTCCATAAACGATACAAAATAATTTTGTGGAGAGTTTTCCCCAAATTAACTTTAGGTTTTAATTCTCATGCTTAGTCTTTGCCTTAAAGTAATATTTGTGTAAAATTTAAATTTCAGCAGATGACTGAATTAGTTACAAGTTACCATAACAGAGCAAAACAAAAACCCCAGACACAACATTTCTGAATTAACAATAGGTACTGTATCTTAAAAACAGTAAATGATTTTGAGAAAGACGGAAGACAGCTCTTCATTTTACACTGACAGTCATTAAAACTGCTCTCAGAGTACCCCACCACTCCACCACCTTTGAAAACAGACAGCATTTCTAAAAGGTAGCAGAGACAAAAAAACCTTCTAACATTACTTCATGATCTGATTTTAAATAAACCTAATGAATGTAAATTAGCAGTCATCATCTGAAGAGTTGCATAAAATAACCTCAATGTATTTAAGATTACTCCAATATTTTATTTTTTCTCCTAGCAAACTTGCAAGGATATACATATCTCAAACTAAAAAGAACACAAACCTGCTTTCATGAATTTCTAAGAGATGTCTCAAGAAGCAAGTCTAGGAGACAGACACCGAGCTAGCAAAGGAGCTAAACAGATCAAGAAACACAAGACATACCAAGAGAGGCCAAAATAGATGGGCTTTTTCAGCCAGAGAAGAGAAGGGGAAGGGAGGCCTTACTGCTGTCTACAACTGCCAGACTGAGGACACAGAGAACACAGAGCCAGACACTTCTTGGAGGTGCACCATAATGGAACAAGAGGCAGGCAGCAAACAAGTTTGAATTGTGGAAATTGTTTGGGTTTTTTTAATGTATTCATTTATTACCATGAGGGTGGAGTGGATAAGTCCCTTAGAGCAATGCATTGAACTAGAAAGCCTTCAAAGGTCCCTTCTAATCGAAAATATTTTGCAATTCTATGAAATGCTGGGTCTAGGTTACTGTATTTCCTACTTCTCTGCATTCATTTGAGCAACCCAGTCCAGTGGAAAGTGTCCCTACCCATAGCAATGTGTTGGAACTAGATGATCTTTAAGGTCCCTTCCAACCCAAACCACTCTCTGATTTAATCAGAAAACTGAAGAAAATACTTCCAGTATTTGACATAGTAAGCATATTCAGCCAAATAATACAAGAAAAAGAAAAGATCTTAAAAACCATGATGGATCTGGCATAGTATGAATGCTCAATCTACCAAAGGAAAATAGTGATAACTTCTGGTTGACATTAACCTTCATTATTTCAGTAATAAAGCTCTATATGACAGGAATAATTAAATATTGCTTGGCTAGTTTCAATTTGCTGAAAAAAGTTTATAAAGATTAAGACTTTTTAATTACTCTTACAGGAAAGTGAAGATACTGATGTAGACATTGAATGGATGAATTGTTTAATGAGACTTTTTCATTTTTTGGTAAAAAGGAGTAATTTATCAAATTTTTAGAGTGAATATGCTTTTCACAGAAACACTGGAGTTGGAAGGGGCCTCTAGGGATCATCTAGTCCAACCCCTCCACTGAAGCAAGTTTGCCTAGAGCACATTACACAGGATTGCATCCAGGCAGGTTTTGACTATCTCCAGAGAAGGAGACTCCACAGCTACCCTGGGCAGTCTGCTCCAGTGCTTCATCACCCTCACAGGAAAGAAACTTTTCCTCATATTTAGATGGAATCTCCTGTGTTCCAGCTTGTGCCTGTTGCCCCTTGTCCTGTCACTGGTCACCACTGAAAAGAGTCCATCTCCCACCCTTTAGATATTTATAGACACTGATAAGGCCTTTTTTCAGTTTTCCCCAGGCTAAACAGTCCCAGTTCTCTCAATCTTTCCTGATAAGAGAGATGTTCCAGTCCCCCAGTCACCTTTGCTGCACTCTGCTGGACTTTCTCCCTGACTCTCTTGAACTGGGGGAGCCCAGAGCTGAACACAGTATTCTAGATGTGGCCTCACCAGAGCAGACTGGCCACACTCTTCTTAATGCACCCCAGGATACCATTGCCTTTCTCGGCCACAAGGGCACATTCCTGGCTCATTGTTAACATTGTCTATTAGGATTCCAAGATCCTTCTCCTCAGGGCTGCTTTCCAGCCAGTCTACCCCTAATGTATATTGATGCATGAGGTTGTTTCTCCCTAGGTGCAGGACTCTACATTTGCTCTTGTTGAACCTTGTTATGTTCTGTACTGCCCAACACTCCAGCCTGTCCAGGTCACATTGGATGGCAGCACAGTCTTCTGGTGTGTCAGTCACTCCTCCCAGTTTTGTAACATCAGCAAATTTGCTGAGGATACACTCTGTCCCCTCACCTAGGTCACTGATGAATATGTTAAATAAGACTGGAGCCAGTAGTGACCCCCGGGGAACACTGCTGGCTACAGGCCTCCAACTCAAACCTGCACCACTGATCACAACCCTCTGAGCCCTGTCATTCAACAAGCTTCCAATCCATCTCACTGTCTACTCACCTAACCCACACTTACGAGGCTTCCTAATGAGGCTATTATGGGAGACAGAGTCATTAGGCTTGCTGAAGTCAAGATAGATGACATTCACTGCTCTCCCCTCATCTAATCAGGCAGTTAAGACACCACAGAAGGCCATCAAATTGCTCAAGCATGACTTCCTCTGGGTGAATCCATGTTGACATCTCCCAGCAACTTTTTTTCTTCCACCTGTTTTGAGATGAATCAGAATGATTTGTTCCATCACCTTTCCAGGGATGGAGGTGTGGCTAACCAGTGTAGTTTCCTTGGTAATCCTTCTTGCCTTTTTAAAGACTGGAGTGACATTGGCTTTCCTCCAGTTCACAAGGGTGCCCACGTCATTCATCAGTAGGCCCACATTTTCCATAGTCTTCCTTTTTCTATTGATATACTGAAAAAATTACTTTCTTGTTGTCTTCGATGCCCCTTGCCAGATTCAGTTCCATGTGGGCCTTTGCTTTCCTCGTTGTATCCCTGCATTCTCTGACAACATTCCCATATTTCTCCCAAGTGGTCAGTCTTGTTTTCCACATTCTGTAACTTCCTTCTTTCATATGAGTTTTTCCAGAAGATCCTTACTCATCCATGCAGGTCTCCTGCCTCCTCTGCTTGATTTCTTACTCATAGGGATGCACCAATCTTGAGCTGGGAAGAGGTAGTGTTTGAGTACTAACCAGCTCTCACGGACACCCCTACCTTCTAGAGCCCTGACCTGAGTAGATCTTTGAAGAGGTTAAATGTAGCTCTTCTGAAGTCTGGGATTGAGATCCGAGTTATTTCTTTACTTCTTCCACACAGGATACTGAACACCATCAGTACTCCATTGTTACTACAGTCAAGGTTGATCCCAACAAGTCCTTCTCTCTTTGTTAATACAAGATCCAGCAGTGCACTTCTCTTTGTAGGTTCTTCTACCATTTGTATCAGAAAGTTATCCTCTATGCTTTGCAGGAATCTCCCGTACCGAATGTGTGTAGCTGTATTACCTTTCCAGCAAATACTAGGGTGGTTGAAGTCCCCCATGAGGACCAGGGCCTGTGATAGTGAGGCTGCTTTCAACTCTCTGTAAAAGGCCTCATCAACCTCCTTATCCACCTACTGGTGGCCTCTAGTAAACACCCACAACAGTGTCACCCATGTTAGCCTGTCCCTTAATTCTTACCCATAAGTTCTCAACAGGTCCTTCATCCTCTCCTAGGCATGGCTTGGTGCATTCCAGGTGCCCTTTCACATAAAGGGCCACTCTACCACCCTGCCTTGCTGGCCTATCTTTCCTGAACATTATGTAGTCATCCATGACAGCATTCCAATTGTATGAGCTATCCCACCATGTCTCAGTACTTGCAATGGGATCATGGCATTGCGACCACATACAGATCTCCTGTCTGTACCCCATACTGTACACGTTAGCATATTGGCATTTTGGAGAGGTGGTCAAGCATGCAGGTTTCCCTGGGGGAGAGGGAGAGGATATACCGTAGTTATACACAGCCCCAGAATGGTTTGCCTTCTGGTTCTCATCTTTGGAAGTAGGTAAGGAGCATTTGGGGCAAGTCTGGTCAGCACGGCTTATTCCCCAGGCAGATGCATTGACGTGAGCATTTCCATTTCAGACCCTACCCCGCGAATCCTTAAAGCTCATTTCCCTAAGCTGACCAGCCTGCTACCAAAGATTCTCTTACCTTTTCCAGACAGGCGTATCCCATCCTAACAGGTTATACTCATTGAAGAGTGTCCCATTGTCATAAAAACCAAAGCCCTCTCAATGGCACCAGCCATGTAGCCAGAAGTTGATGTGCATTATACATCTGTTCCTGTTTACCTCCTTTCCTCGAACTGGTAAGACTGAGGAAAAGATAACTTGTGCACCAAATAATTTTTCTTGTACCTGTAGTGCTTCATAGCCCTCCTTGATTCTGCTCAGCTTCTGGTTTGCTGTGTCATTTGTGCCCACACGAAAGAGTAACAGGGGATGGTAGTTCGTGCTTTTGATCAGCTGTGATACCCATTCAGTAATGTCTCTGATCTTAGTTCTCAGGAGGCAGCAGACCTCTCGTGACTCTGTCGGGTTGGCAGATGGTGCCTCAGTGCCCTTTAACAGAGGGTCACCCACTATGAGTACTCATCATTTCTTTTTTTGGTGTTTACTGTGTGCTGCTTTTACAGCCACTTCCTGCAGCCCTTGTTCGTGTCTGTGGTTGTTAAAGTGTCCTATCTGTTTGTGGTTGTAATTGTGGAAGGTGGAGACTGAAAGGAAGTCTTGCTTTTGTGGGTAACCACTGTCCAAGGTGCCTCATTCATGGTGGTGTCTTCAATAGGAATGTGCTTGCGAAACTCCCTATCTCTCTCCATCTCAGCTCTACAGATACTGCACAGCCTTTCAACAGTTTCTTGTAACTCTGCCACATGACATAACAGGTCATCAACCTGTGTACACCTTGTGCAGGAACTGACCTTTTCACCAGGAGCAGGGTATGGGCAATCCCTACAGCTACTGCCTGGACTGAGGTTTCCTTTGGTACCCATTCTGCCTGGGTGGATCCATCAGACATCACTGGGGCTTTCTCAGAAGGAGCAGGGGTTTTAGTCCTGAGGCGAGTACCCGCCATTTTGGTAGAGCCCCTACTCTCATCTGTGGACCTACCAGGAGGTTTCAGCACCCTCCTTGCAGCTGACAAGCTGCTGTGACGCCGCCCTGACTGCCATGGAACCTCAGCGCCCTGACCTCACACCAACTGCCGCACTGCCACCAACTGCCACACCGCCACCAACTGCCGCACCACATTCCCTGTCGCTCATGCTCCCCAGGGCAGCATTGGGGATGGCTGCCAGTGGTGATGGCTTCACCTGGGCCGCCTCAGCTGCTGCCCACAAGCTGCCTGGCCTTGGACCAAGTGAGCTGCACTCCCGGCTTCCAAAAGCTCCCAAAAGAGCCAAAAAAGAGCCCTTTGCCAACCATTTTTGTTGCGATTATCCCTCCGCAGTGTGGACTTACCACAGTGGAGCTGGTCCCTTGGCGACTGAGTGCCCTCGTGTGCGAACCGCTGTGCCCCATGTGCCTGTTCTGCTCACCCAGGTGACACCCACTCGCTGCTTGTTTGCTCAGCACTCCCAAGGGGCTCCTTTTATGAGGGGGCATGGTCTCTGCAAGTGCCCGTTGGCATGGTTACACCTTGTTTTGATCTGCTGCCAGTGGTGCTGCTCTACCCAGGCTACCTCAGCAACCACCCTTGGCGCAGGTGAACTGCTCTCCTGGCTTCTAAAAGCCCCAAAGAAGAACCAAAAAGAGCCCTTTACTGACTCTTGTGATTATCCCTCCCCGGTTCAGACTTAATCACACTGGAGCTGGTCAATGACATTTATCTAAATGAGGTTGCATGGCTTAAACAGCAAACACCAAAGTGAAGTGAGAGGAGGACACTTTGGAAGGAGTGCACTAATAGGAAAAAGAAGGCTGCAACAACTGCTTTGAACTTGGTACAAAGAAACCAAATGTAACAGCAAGATAACCCCTTCTCTCAATTCATTCCTGTAATCAAATGAATGATATATAGAACTGGAATGCACTTCCATGTTCTCTAAACACTTCTTGGGAAGCAGGAAAGAAATAACAAGAAAATAAAGGGAATTTAAACACCATTCTCAAATGATAATCCTGTCTTTAAAAATGAGACATCTATTACAGGAAGAAAACAGAATGACTCAAGAAGGGAATGATTGGTAAGGTGATGGAAACACCACCTTGGATGCTGACTTTGTTCCTTTGCAAGAGGAGCATACCTCAAACAAGCAATTCAGGTTCTCAGCACAAACATAAACTTTGAGAAACAATTAGCAAATGCTAATATAATTTAACAAGCTGTCACAATGTAAGTGAAATTGTGAAACCTTTTTTTGGCAAAACTGTTAAACTGATTGACTACTAACCTGTTACAATTCTCCTTGTTGTAAAGGCAAAATAAAACTACTGTTTAAATAATTACAACACATGGAGTGCAGATAACTCTCCCAGTCTGTGCAGACACACCATGTCCCTACATACACACTTGTGCACTAGTTCACAACTCAGTACTTCAGAATAATCATTAAAGGTGGAAAAATGCTTCATTTTACCTGCTTAGTAATTTTAGAAGTCCACAGTAATTTTCCATTGCCAAGATCATTTCAAGGATGAAAATATTGAGTCCATGACCTGAATAATCTTTCCTTTAGGCAATAATATGCCTCTCTAGTTTATATATAAGCACAGATAGAAACAAAATATGCCACAGATAAATTGAAGGACATTTATACTTAAATAAGGAGCTAGGTTTTTCAGATGTTAATTGGTGAATCAATTTTTGCATTTTCCATGCATACTGAAGTTTTCACACATATTTCAAAAAGTAGTGGACAAAGAGGAAAATAACTTGTTACACTATTTGCTTTAAAAAAATTTCTTTTCTAGTAGGCCTTCTTGTTCCCAAACCCTGTTTAGAGGGCCAATCATTTTCCAGATAAAAGAAAGTTCACAAGCTTAAAGGGCCATTAAACTTACAGGAGCTGCAGGGAAGCTGGATGAAAGCTCATATGGTTCCTCTGAGATCCAATGGCCCAATTCCAAAGACCACAGAACCTAAAATAAAGTAAGTTGAACTCTTATAATTGCTAAAATAGCAAACTCTTTGAATGTCTAATTAGAAATAATTGCAGTTGAAGTAGTTGCTTTGATATTTCATTTACTCAAACCAAAGGATCTGCTGAAATAGCAATCAGAAAGATACAAATTTTTACATCTGATAAAAAAATGTTAAAATACTAAAGTCATATTCCCATAAATAGCCATGTTAAATTTTAAAACTTGTAAACATATTAGAAAAGTCAATGATACATAAAATTAGAGCAAAGATTTGAAAAAGGAAGTCATTCTATAACAGTTCTGTTCTCTTGGTTCAGTTAAATGTCGGCCCATTTCTCTATTCCATCAGGGTCCCTGTGAATGGGAACACCCATCTGGTGTATCAAACACTCCTCAGTTTTGTAACATCACAGACTTGCTGAGAGTGGAAGTCTTCCCTATCATCCAGATTATAAATTAAGACGTTAAATATTGGAGCACTTGTGTTCCTCTGCAAGAGGAGCATACCTCAAATAAGCAATTCATGTTCTCAGCACAACCATAAACTTTGAGAAACAATTAGCAAATGCTAATATAATTTAACAACCCATACTACTGATTGTGATTATACAACTATTTCCACATTACATACATAAATCAGCCTCCAAAGAAGAAAAGCTCAGTTTCATTCTCCTCAGTATCTTTCTATCAGTGCCACATGCTAGAGCACAAAAAATGGTTCCTAACAGTGCAGAGCACTGTCTGGAAAATACACTGTCATTTGTGTCCAGCTGAGCCTCTAAACACTGGATCAATATGATCCTTGGAGATTAGCAATCCTAACACTTTGGGCTATTTTGACTTCTGTTCCCATCAGGGCCATCACAAAATGGTTAACCGAATAAAAAAACAACAAACTTACTTGAAATGGTTATATTTTCAATTTCTGAAATACATTATTTTTAATAGGTTTTGCTGTCAAAACTTGCCCAAAACTACTCCATCCAGCATTTTTCCTGGGTTGATTTTCTAAACTGTTCTTCAAAACAATTAATCATTATAAATTGCAGCCTGCAGACTATAGTATTAAAAGTCTCACAAAGAGTGTTCAGATACTATCGCTCAAGTGGTGAAAGTGTCATGTTTATGGGAAAATAGAACAGACTGAAGTTCCTACCATGGCTCTGCCCTTGATTCATATATATATTCCTACTAATTTCTAGATTGTATAAATTCTGAAGCACACTCTGATGGAAGAGTTTATTTTCTTCACTGGCTTCATGAATATGAGCTGAGCTCACATAGTAAAGGACTGGTAAGTTCTTTGCCAAGTTTGTCCACTGTCTCACAATTCAAGACCTTTCCCCTTTTACAGATATTTGAGCTTTGCAGTATCCTGTAGTTGCCATTTGGACACTCCTTAAAGGAGGCAAAAAAAAAAGCAAGCATTTTTACCCACTAGTGAGAGATGGTATGATTCATATGTGCAACCTTATAAACCACAGCAACCCCACCAATACCTTGTTGCTCCCACAGCAACAGGTAGTATTGAAGTGTACATATACCCCCAAAATTGGATACATGGAATTTATTAGAAAGTAAATCCTTGTGTTTAGGATAATTCTACCTCTACATTTTTACTCAGTAGTTCTCTAGCCACTTCAGATAGATCATGTCTGTTTCTTACTGCCATGCACCATTAAACTGTTGTCATTCACCTTAAAGCAGGCTGAATTTCATCAGTGCATTAAATGATCCCCATGCTTGATTCACAATTAACCAAAATGTTCTGTATTTTTGTAAATTATTTTAGAAGATGCCATACAAATCTACATATTATTAATTTTAATTTAAATTACAAAATGTAGCATCATGAAATTTGGGAAGAAGTGCTATGAGATGTTTTGCTTAGATAAAAATTGGTATAATAGATATCAAGCATGATAAAGGTATCCATTACAATATTACAACTCATTGACTAACAAGGTTCTAAGCTGAACAGACTGATTATAAATGAGTAATATAAATCTTATGAAATGGCCTAATTCTATGTAGGAAAACAACATTCTGTAAAGGACTCTTTTGTCCCAAATCTGTTGCTACAAGAAGCAAATTGCAAACTGAATTTAGAAAGTAATTTTGTTATCAAAAACAAGTTCTATCGCCTTTAGCTGAAAGTAGCTTATACTTAACCACTTTTAGGGGAACCAGTGACCTCTAATATGAACTGCTACAAAAGCTGGGGCTTTGTGTGATGTGGCAAGTGGTGTCTTACTTGGGAGGGGAGGTGTCCACTTTTGCAGTCTATTGAAAGTGAACAATGACTTTTTCTTGTTAATGAAAAGCAGCACATTTAAAATCTTATTTCTTACAACAAAAATCCAAAGAATATTACATTTACTTTTAGATAATGCAGAACCAAATATTTGAAAAATGCAACAGCTGCACAAAAAGAGAAAATAATTTCTATAGTCATTATATCATACCAAGCCTAAAAATAAGTTAAGCACATTGATTTGTTAATGACCTTTAAAAAATGTTCAATACCTAATAATGCATTGCTGTTAGCCAAGAAAAGTATAGTTACTTCTTTAAAACATACAGTTAAGATTGCAACTTAGGATTTTAAGTTACAAATTTTAAGGTAGTATCTGTGTACATTTTTTTACCACTACTTTTTATCATTTACAATAAGAATATTGAACTCCTTAAGTTTTATATTTACAGCTGTGTATATTTATTGCAAAGAAAAGAAACTTGTTAATCCAAGACATTTCTCTTTTAATCACAGTATAAATCAACTTTAACAGAACAAAGAAAATTGTAACTTGTAATACATTTCTTAGAGACATGCTGCACAAAAATAATTTATTTGTAAATAATCTTGAGCAGGAACAGATGTACCATGCTGTACAATATGTACATCATGTCCTTATATTACCAAAATGATGTTTGTACCAAAAGTAACTGGCAAACAATCCAAATGGATTAAAACATAAATCCAAAAGATTAGTTATGATTAAGTAATCCCATTTCATTTTCCAGGCCAGTTTTACAGTAACAACCTCTATCAATCCTTGCAGTATTTACAGAATTTTGTTTAGAAAATAATTTTGTTTATTTTAACAGAAGATGGATTAATGGTTGTCTATCATGGTTCTGGAATTGAGTCCAAAGGCATCATATCTACTTTCCTAGATAAAAAGAGAATTAGATACAGAGTTCATGAACAGGTCCTGCAGTAAATAATTACATCACCACTCACTAAAACATCTGTGGACACAAAGGCAAGAGCTCTCCATTCTAAGTCACTGAAAGTTTGCTTCTGAGTTTGGCAAAGCCAGATTTTCAACCAGTGTATTTTCATAGCAACACTAAAAAAATGCTTCAAATTCATGTAAGACAAAATCAAGTTATGACTTACAATATTATTATTAAATAAACTACTTATTCTTAAGTCTTACCTTCATATTCAACAGTTCCTTAGAATGTGGAAAATGACTAAGAAAAGCTGATATATATCTCAGAATATAAAAGTGTTCATTTTGAGAAGCAAGAGCTATCTAGAAGTTTTCAAATGTGCAGTTACAAAAGATTTTGCTTAAAATGTAATGATAGAACAGTACAGTATGGATCAAATATGAATGTCAGATATAGAAGTATCAGAAATTAGGAAAATACAGCTGATAACTTTTAGATATTAAGAGTCTAGCAGATTCTAGTAGAATGCAGTCTTGCTGGTCACGAAGGACCCAAGAAATGAGAAAGTGGGGAGGGAAGAAGGAAAGCATAGTTTTTCTGTGGACTTCTTACAACCTTAAAGAACGTTTTCTTTTGGCTTTAGATTCTAGAATCAAGTTGATGAATCTTCTATTACTTTGTCCTCAAGTACGGACTATTATCTAATTCAGTAGCAGACAACCTGTGTGGTACGGAGCTCCAAGAAGTGTCCTGCAAGATATACAGCTATAAGGTTTGCCTTGGTGCAAAGCTTTCCTTTGCATATTCGTATCAGCTATGTTCTTTTACTCACAGTACATCGGAAAATTCATCTCAAACATCAAGTTCTCAAGGGTCTGAAAACACACTGTTTGACTAGTCATTATTTAAGGTCTCTTACCCATTCAGTTATCACACTGAATGATCATATGGTGTTTGTACTTGAATAACTCACATTGAATTATGTTACTGGAGTGCTATGAAGATTAAATGTCTAATGGTAAATTTGATATTTCTCTAAAATCCATCTTTAAAAAGATAATTTCATGTTTTGCTCAGAAGAAGAAAAAAATAATGCAGCCTAAATTACCTCTCCAAATTACAAGTCAAAAGACAGAGGTAAATAATATTTCAGCTTCTTAAAATGTTAAGAAACATCTTCCAAAAGACAATCACTGCTTAAAATTAATACCTTGTTTAAAAGGTACCACCGATTTCTCCAAACTGATGGATTACTTTAATTATCCAATTTGAAATATTTTACCAATGAAAGTACTTCAATGGTGGGATTGACTATAGCATAGATGATTCCGTATTGTAGCATTTTTAAAAGGAAAAGGTTCTTCACGGAAAGAGTAGTGAAATATTGGAATAGGCTGCCCAGGGAGGTGGTTGAGTCACCATGCCTGGATGTGTTTAAACATCGCTTAGATTTGGTGTTGGGGGATATGGCCTAGGGGTGAACTTGTAGAGTAGGGCTAATGATTGGACGTGATGATCCCAAGGGTCTTTTCCAGCCTGAGTGATTCTGTGAAATGAAATTGTCCATACTAATTTTCTACAGAATCCCTCATGATGGTTAAGTAAGAATTCAGCTTTCTCTTCACCAGTTAAAGTATTGAGTTAACAAATTTGGGTAGAAAGATGGCAAAATTATGCCAATGACATGACTACAAATAAGACAATGATGATTTAACATTATAAAATACATAGATTTAACCAGATAAAAAAAAAAAATTCTTAAAGTTCAAAGCAACCTTTTCTTTCAGTTAACTAAATGACTTAATTACTTGAGGGATTAGACATTTATAGACAAAGTTGTACCCAGCCTCATTGAAAGATTTAAGCACAGTTCTAAAAAACTAAAAAATATCAATATTCACTGGTAAGCACATACTATGAAATTGAACAAATTTGTGATTTGGAGAACTGAATTCTGCAGTTTCTCTTTCATTACTTCTCATGTGGCTCTCCTAGGAACTTTAGAACTTTGTCTAGATAGCAGCTCAATAAAATGAGTGAAGACAGCTTCAGCTGATCCAATAACATTTACATGAACAAACTAATGGTTGGAACAATTCCATTTAACATTCAGTATTGTATGAGGGATATAGATGATCCTGTGATGAGTCTAAAAGGTAGACTGTAAGTCAGCAGGAGAACATCTGGCACTATTACTAGTCAATACTGGTCTATGAAGACCCTGTCTTGATGTTTTCACCATGGGTTGTTTCACAGAAGTGCAGTGCATAAAATGGGCATGAAATTCCAGGACAGCAATTGCCAGAAAACTGATTATCCAAATAGTGCCTTAGATACAAAGATATAAAACTATTTTATTGGATTTTTGTAGTAGTTATTTACAACTTTAGCTATCTTAATAGTTATTTGAAGCTTTTTCTTAAGGAAATATTCAGCTTTCATGTTTGACTACCCTGTTATGAGAAAGTAACTTAGGTTGTTACTTGTTTAAAACTCCATACAATGCTAAGTGTGGGAAAGATAATTCAAAGTATATTTCAATTTACAGATGCACAGAATCATATAATAGTTGAGGCTGGAGTGTACCTGTGGAGATTGTGTTGTCCAACCCCCCTGCTCAATTATGTTCCTCTTAATGCAGGCAAAGATGCTATAGGTATTTTTTGCCACAAAGGCACATTACCTGATTGTTAAGGTGATCAAAGATGCAAACCCCTTTATTCCAAGGGAAATGAGTCACCAAGAACTTCTGAAAACCCAGAAATATATCATAATTGCTTCTTTAGATAACTACAAGTATATCAGGTAGGACAAGCTTCACACTGGTAAGTGTGAGACTTATTGTAAGCAAAAAAGCAACAGAAGTTTATTTTGTTTTCATCCCAGCGGCTAAATTTTGAAAAAGGGAACCAAGAAATTTTAAATTACTCTACAACCCTTTTCTGAATAAGATGAAGAGCTATTTCCATATAAATTCCAACATCTATGTTTTATAGCTCTGGAAACATGAAGGAAGAAAAAAAAAAAAGTCATCTGCAATGTCATATTGAGTGGTTAATCTCTTTTATAACAGTGAGAAATTGGGGTGGCTTCACCTTGGGCTGAGAGGTAAGCTTCCCACACAGCCACTGCTTACTCCATGCTCCAGCAGGATGTGGAAGAGAATTGGATAGGCAAAAGCAAGGAGAAAAACCTCACCTTGCAGGTTAGAGATGAAGACAGACAATAAGTAAAGGGGGGGAAAACCCCACAACCTTAAAAACCACATGAAGTGATGTAAAAGTAATAATTCCCACCAGTCTACAAGCAATGGCTGCTTTGGAAAAACTCCTACCCAGTTTTTATATCTGAGTGTGACATCATATGGTATGGAAAAATCTCTTCGGTGAGTTGGAATTAGCTGTCCCAGCTGAGTCCCCTCACAACTTCTTCACCCCCAGTCCAATTGTTGGACGCGGGTAATGTAAGAAACAGAGAACACCTTGATGCTGTGTAAGCACTGCTCAGCAATGGCTAAAACATTGCTGTGTTATCAACACTGTTTTGGTCACCAGTCTAAAACACAGCACCATACAGGCTCCATATCAGCCAGACCTGGTATAGCAAGTCATGATTATCTTGTATTTACAGTAACAGTCTGTTAACTGTATATGGTAGTCTACAAGAAATTTTGAGATTATACAGTGATTATTTGACGTGGATGCTTGGGAGCCACTTCCATAAATTACAAAGTCTCCAAACTACTCATGTACAAATAGCTTTCCTTATTTTTTTTCGATTTTACAGTTTTTCCACTATGCATCTAAATATCTAAGAACTCCCTTTCATTTTTACTAATGCTAAACACAATACAAGTTTCAGAACAAAACAGAAATATATTAAAACAGTATATAAAAAAAATCAAACTGAATAATGTGACTTGTGAAATGGTTTGTTTAGCCTTTAATCTGTCCGAAATTAATACATGTGACATGAGTTTCTCACCCATGAGATAAGACTTCAGGCATTTCTAAAACACAAACTGAGGTACAATACAGGAATACTTCAGTCAGATGAAGTACTAAAAGCCTATAAGTCATGGTAACAGAGCTGTAATTGAACTGTAGGTAAGCCTAAATATCTGAACATCACACGCTTGTATGTAGCACGACACAAACGTGGTTATATAGTTGAAATTTCAGCTATACAAAATAAGTTTAATTTATTCTGTAGTAAAATCAAAAAATATTTGTTACCCATTCATAAGAAACAATCCAACAGCCACGAGCAATTCCCAGCATAACATTCAAGGTTCGACGAGGACTCCCTGTAACTACATGAGTTGTGGTTTCACACACATCATCTGAGAAAGAAAAGTCTCCAAGTTTATTCACCACCTGAATTACTGTATTTTGATTCCTAAAAAAAGAAGAAAAAAACACAATAATACAATGCTGAATGGTTATGCAGAATTATAAAAGCATATACACAACATAAATTAACTCAAGCTCACCTCATTTCTTTCCATGTTAATCATTTCTTATCCTTTTCTCACTGAGCCTCTACCCATTTGCTAGCCCTAAATTCATTAGCCTCACCACAGAGTCCAAACAGACCCTTTTCTGTCATCGCACAATCATATCTACTTGCACATCAAAGCTCTTTGGTCTCCCAGGTCTATCTTGTCTGTTTAGATAGAAGCTTTTGAGTCAGAAATTATCTAACATATTGTTTGTGTACAATGCCTAGTATAACAGATCCTCATTCTTGGTTGCTTTTGTAGCACTATCAAAAAGGTATTACTAACATAAACATTTAGACACAGTACTCTTAAGAGGTTTTCGCTAGGAAGCACCAGATTTTCAGCATCTGAATAAAATGTTGTGTTTAAATTTCCAGAGAAGTCCTAAAGTTCTGTCTTACTACCTATATATCTGAGCCAATGTTTCAGTTACATATTCACTTATCCTTAAATACAATTATAATTAAAATGATTTTTT
>WUAM01000053.1:1010404-1020415 GCA_024336885.1 Actenoides hombroni
ATATGGCTAAATGAGTGGGGACATGTAGGTAGGGGAGGGGGAGAAGAAGGGAGACAGGGGGGGGGGGGGGGGGTGGGGGGGTGGGGAGGGAGAAGAGGGAAGCAAGAATTAAGAAAAAAAACTTCTGCTAGTAAAACAAGCATATTGAGTTTTAGAAAATTAGATTATATCCATCACATCACAAGAAAGATGCACACCAGAAGATGATCTTTACATGAATCAAAGCTGATCAATGCTTCTGGTTACAAAGAGAAAATGAGGAGCATCATTAATCTGAAATGCTGCAGGGAAAGCAGTTTCTTCTTTGTTTAAAACTATTCTTACATAACTTTTCAATCTCAGTTGAGTTTCAGGAGTCACCTAGAAACTAAAAAGGAAACACAGCTAGCAATTTTTGCAATAGTTTTATTTTACATCATAGGAACATTGCTCTTGCTCTCCCACTCTGAAACTAGGCTATCTGACCAACAGAGATAAAGACATTATTTACTAAATTCAAGGGTAACCAAAGTGATTCATAGATAATGACCAAAGGGTTTCATTTCTGAATATAAACATGTACCAACAAGGTATTGTGGGGGGAGTTCATGTAAACATTTTTACTTTTTAATGTGAAAAATGTGCAATGATATATTTTCAAGATGTCAGGAGATGCATCTGTTTTCTCAGTTTAGTTTAATCATTCCTACTTTCCTGTATCATAAGAATGCTATAAAAATTAATTAGTTAATGTCATTGCTTTTTTCCTAGGTGTCCTCATGTCCTGTTATACTCAGCAGAAACACTTCAACTCAAGTTTCATTGTTTCAACAGGCTGTAATTTATTGTGATAAAATGGGTCAGCTCTGCTGTTTTGACCAGGTTAGTCTGAACATGGAGTAAACAGGATGGAGTAGCACATATTCTTTAAGGAGAGAGCACTTTCCTTTCTCATCAACATTATTTACAGCAGAGAAAGAGGAAGCAGAGAGAGCAAGACAGTTCCAGAGAAATGAGAGAGTAGCAAGGAAGGAACATGGCTGAGGTCCAGGTAAGGTTGTTAGTAAGGAAGCAAGCCTTTGGCAGTGACTGTTGGCTACAACACTTGTTCGCAAACATTACAAAAAGAAAAATCTTTAGGGACAAAAAAATGTTACTAGAATCATCAGCCATGTAGTACACTTACCAAATTGGACAAATGCCTTTGCAAAGCAAAACCACAACTTACTGACTGTGAGTTCTCATCTAAATTCGTATTGCACAAAGGGGAGAAAAAAAGGACTTTCCTCAGTACCAGAAATGAAAAGTGTAAAATTGCATGTGCTAATATTGCCTGGCACCACCAATGATGTCCTTGATGCTTCCTGCCCACCAGCAACACCACCTTTCTCTCTTGCTTGAAAGAAGTAAGTCTCTGCTTATTGAAGCAACTACTTTAGGTCTAAACTGAATCTTTCCTTAAACAAATATTGTAGCAGTAAGCCAAGCTAACAGGAAACTTGTACAGACCATAAACTCTGCTGCTCCCCCCCCCCAAAATCAACCAAAAATTTTGGTTAATTGGTTGTCCCTAACAGAGTAGAGCTGACCATCCACCATTCACAGAATTGACAGTACTTTCCTTTGACACAATGTTGTAACATCTGCTTTGCTACTCTTTTGACCTCACCATTGTCCTGTCTTTTCCCTTTTGAAAAACAAATGAAAAAAACCCCAAAAAGTCTGAGAAGCTTCATTTTGGACCAAGAAAACAGCAGCTGCAGTTCCTCAGCAGATTTCTGGCCCTTGGTTCTTGGCCAGCAGCACACTGGGGCATTGGAAGAGAAAGGTGTGAGAGGGAGGAGGTCAGTTCTAGAGCATTAATTCTCCTTGCCCAGACTGCTTCTGTGGACCCAAGAGTACAGAGCAGCTTGCAGCAGTCTGCATCATGTGAACAAAAAGTGAGGCACTTGTGGTAAGTATACCCATAGCTTAGGAAGAAAATTGGAGCCCTAGGCAGAGCTCAGCACTAGACCCTTTCTGTTCTCTCAATTCCTCTGGAGTGACAGCTCTCCTCCTCAAAACAAATACAACCCTGGTGCCATGGTATGAAACTGCTTAAATGTTTTTCTAGTACCTGTGACATTCCTGAGTGCTTGAGATGTCTGATCTGTAGTCTTCTCTTGCCTGCAGCAAGGTTGATAGTCATTCCTTGATCAGCAGTAGATGTGGGATTAATACCTCATTGGAGATACGTGGGACAATTCTTGTCTTTCAATGTGAATAAAGACTGGAAGTGGGATAACATGGGTCATTACCATGACAGATTTTGCCTCTCTTCTAGACAGAGCTCTCTTGAGGCTCAGAGTCTTTTGCAACTTTCTCCAGTCTCACAAATTATCTCTTTTTTTTTTTTGCATACTGACACAGTGTGGCCAGTGCAGTTGGTGAATGGCAGCAGCATCTGTGACAGCGAGGTGAATCAACTAATTTGTGTAGTATAGACAAAAAGAGGTTATAAAAGCTATAGGAAGGCCTTGCTGCTTCTGTGGAAGAGTTTGCATGTACAAGGACATGCCACTTCAGATGGTTTGATGGTTTAATTCAGATATTCAAAGGACTTGCTGCATGGATGCAGAAAACACATAGTGATCTGGGGCACCATAGCTAGGCTGATCAGCAGAAGCAACCTAGCAAAGTATTGGTGAACATTCTAGATCTTCCTAAGAAGCAGACAATCATAACCATATTTTTAATTTTATTTAGATGGTCCCTGTTCCTACAGACATTGTTTGTTATGATGTATGACTTTACTGGGTGTGGTACAGCTGTTATCTTGGAGATTTACCAGTGACTTTTTAATATTCTGACAAACTGTTCCACTTCCAGTGGGGGTAGCTGACTGATACAGATATTGAAGTATTTCCTCTCTTCACTTTTCTGGCACTTTTTAACTAATTCAGGACTACCAGGCTTTGATTTAAGAAGCACGGTAGGTGTTGGCATAATGGTCCTAATACTGTTCTATAAAACATACTGGGTATTTTAACTTTCCTAAATGTGAAATTACCAGCTCTTCTATATTTGTGTTTATTGTTATTGGGCTGGTCTGGTTTGTATTTATTTGACAGATCAGGACAATTTTCAGGATTCAGATTATGAAAGTTCAGCAGGATCCAAATGTAAAATGAGATGCCATCGGCTGTTTTACAGGGTTTTTCTTTCTCTCTCTGCAGTCTTTCTAACTTAGTGGTTCCTAGACAAGCAAAGCTGGAGAAAGGCAACATTTCTACCACTAGCACTAGTTTGCAAAAAAATACGTTGGTGATTTTAACTTTAAATGTTCTTTTCCAATATTAGCATGCATTAGCTCATCTCATATTAAACCTTGACCTCATTAGGAGTCATGAAAAGCTGCTTCTAATGGTTCTTTCAAAGAATTGAATTTGTAGCATTCATCTGTTTCCCAAGGTACCAACTTTTGTAAAGTGAATTATATAACAGGTTAAGACAAACTTCTACCTTGAATGACAGTGTTGTTTTTCAAGCTCTTTAGTCCCTTTTTTTTCTTCAGTCAATTAATAATTCTATACAAGCTCTACCATAACACCGAGGACATAATATATATGTGTGCTTTGTCCTTCTCTTTGCTGTCCCATAGCAACTCTGTCATTAAGTCTATAGATCTGTGCACAATTCTCCAGTTTTGGTTTCCTTGTATTCTCTTAACTCTGAGAATAGGTCAATAAATAGCTGATTTTATTCATTCCAGTACAACAGTTTAGCCTGTTTGGTTTGTAACTTGAAGATGTTTGGGGTTTTTTAACAGCCAAGGGTAAAGAAATATGCCTATGACAAGATAGTTTTTCTTCTGCGTATTACAGTCTTCTTGGATTTCTTAAATTAACGTCTAGAACATTGTGTAGGTCTCTAGGTGCCTTTAGATATGCAGCCTTAGGAAGTTTTTCATCATGAAAATAATTTTCACTTTGGAAAATGTAAAAATGATACAATGACCTTCTTAGTTCTCCTGCCAGACTCTTTTATAGGAAGACTTATATAGGTCTCTTTAGGTATTATGTTTTTGTCAAGTACTTCTTTTCTTCTGCAACTAATACATATACTGCATGGAAGCATACTGACAAACTGTACAATACATAGGTAAAATTATCCATTTTAATTTTTTAGTGGATAGTCTGCAGTATTTGTCTCTGGGTGAGCTGATTACAACAAAGATCCTGACTCTGCACTTTCCTGCAGTCTGCATAAAATACCTACGCTGTATTCTGTAAGGAGAATGCTGCTAAAATTAGGACTAAAAGTCCTGCTTGTGTTGCCTCAAACACTGTAAAAAAATATTGCAGTTAAATTTCAAAGCGAAAAAGCTAAACCCACCTGAGTGATGGGCATTTGCTTTAGGAAAGGCTGAAGAGCCACAAGGGTGTATCCCACATTAGCAAACTGTATCTCACACATTTGCTACTTTCCCTTTTGCTGAGGACTTGGACAGATGCTGACTGTGCTAGCAGGTCTCACTCACATCTCTGAGAACAGGACAAAGGAATTCCTGAGATCATTCCTGCCAATGCATGATGCTGAGGTCACCAAATCCTACTTGAAAACACACACAACCAGAGCCAAG
The DNA here is from genome assembly GCA_024336885.1 of Actenoides hombroni. Taxonomy (NCBI): domain Eukaryota; kingdom Metazoa; phylum Chordata; class Aves; order Coraciiformes; family Alcedinidae; genus Actenoides; species Actenoides hombroni. The sequence goes on from WUAM01000053.1 coordinate 1,015,005, forward strand.
CAAATCAAATATGCTAAGCTTTTTTTTTTTGACATCTTACTGCATTCATGTAAAAATCAGTATTAAACAGAACAAAGGGAGATTGTGCTTAAGTATACCTAAAACTATGATGATTGTTTAACATCTTATTGTTAAGAACAATGTCTGAAAATTATACCATCAAGAACAGTACATTTAAAGAGAAGGGCAGCAACTTTGGTATAGAAACAACTAGATGGTGCTCCTCTGCTTCGGAATTTGTCAGGGCTGCTAAACAGGTGAACTAGAGAAGGAAGATAAAATCTCTGGCAAAAGATGTGTAATCAGAATCATCCTGTTCATAATGTTTGTTACAGATGCCTAGAAACATTTGCTGAGTTACAATTAAGGTTGTAATTTAGCTAAGATAGAACAATTGCTTTGCAAAACATTACAGCCTTTTCTTATTGTAAATTGAGTGCTTAGCAGGGTAATTATTCCCACGTATATATATTGTAACATAAGTATAATACTTTGTAGCATTCTTTTAAAAAATACATTAATAAACATTTTAAAAAGGACTTAACTCTATAAAGTTTTAGCACATTAATGATGTGACTTTTTAAAAAGCAATCCCTGTTGCAATGACAGCCACAAAGAGGGGGAGAATCCTGAAATGGTGACAAGATCTGAATGAAGCCTCAAACTTTAAGTGAAATAGCACATTCAAAATGATGCCATTAACAACAATCACAACTGCAATTTAAAATTATGTAACTCTAAGAATCTCCTAAAATGATAAGCCATTTTAAGATGAGAGAACAGATTTTTTTCTGGTTTATAATCATTTACTATCTGCTCCTGATTATATGCTATATGAAATTCATGTTATGATTTGGGAGGTTCTGCTTACTCTCTCAGATTTTTCTAGGCATGATATTTAGTGGCAACATTAGTAGCCAAGATGAAAACTTATAAGCAGGGATATTGACTGGTGGAAGGCAGTATAAAAGGTCAGAGATTCATGTTACTGATCAGTAATGCACAAACCTCATTTTTTTTACATGGTAGTGTCAAGGTTTAGGGTCAGGACCATCCACTAGACCTATTACAGATGTTGTCTGTTAACTCCTTTCCCTTCCCCAAGGGGAAGAGAGAGAGAATAAGGGAGAGACACTTACAGATTAGAAAAGAAAACTAAAACAGCTTCAATGAAAATAATAACAATAAAATGGAATATATACAAAACCAATATCACCCAACCCCCCTGATGACAGCTGTGTCATGGTCAGTAGTGTGTAGCAGGCACTGGGGAAGTCCTAGACTGGACTCGGTGGCAGACAGGAGCCAGCTTCTGGAACTGGATTTAAGAACACATGGATCAGGATCGAAGGCAGAATAGACAAAGCCCTTCTTGGATATCAGCCATTAAAGAAGAAAGCTTGACCCTCACGATCATAGAATCATAGATTCCTTGGCTGAGGAATCTGAGATCCCCCAGCTTTATACTGAATATGACATATATGGTATGGAATATCTTGTTGGTCAGTTTAGGGTCAAATGTCCTGGCCCCTTCTCCCTGCAGCTCCATCCTCTTAATTTCTGCACCCCCCAGCGTGGTACACAAGATTAAGTAGTGATCTTGGTCTGCACACGAATCCTTGGTAGTAACTCTAAACATCGGATGTTATCACTGCTAGAAGCAGACACTTCCTGTGAAAATCTGCCGTTAACTTCAGAAAGTGCAGCTAGTTAGAAGAGACTGATCTTTGTTGAACCTTATACTGTTGGCCTCAGCCCATCGATCCAGCCTGTCCAGATCCCTCTGTAGAGCCTCCCTACCCTCAAAAAGATCATTATTCCCACCCAACTTGGTGTCATCTGCAAACTTACTGAGAGTGCCCTTCATCCCCTCATCCTCATTTAATAAAGATATTAAACAGAAGTGGCCCCAATACTGAGCCCTGGTGAACACCACTTGTGACTGGCCACCATCTGGATTTAACTTCATTCACCACAACACTTTGGGTTCAGCCATCTGGCCAGGTTTTTACCCACTGAAGAGTAAGTCTGTCAAAGCCATGAGTAGCCAGTTTTTCCAGAAGAATGCTGTGAGAAAAAGTGTCAAAACCTTTACTAAAGTCCAGGTAAGCAACATCCACAGCTTTTCCCTCATCCACTAGGTGGGTCACCTTTACATACAATTAGATCAGGTTAGTCAAGAAAGGTCTGCATTTCACAAACCCATGTTGATTGTGCCCGATTGCCTGATTGTCCTGTATGTGCTGCTTGATGGCACTAACAATGATCTGCTCCATAACCTTCACTAGCACAGAGGTCAGACTGACAGGCTTGTAGTTCCTTGGATCCTTCTTCCAGCTTTTCATGTAGATGGGCTTCACACATGCTAACTTCTAGTCAACTGGGACCTCCCCGCTTAGCTAGGACTGCTGATAAATGATGGAATGTTGAATGGTGAGATCTGCCAGCTCCCTCAGTACCCTTGGGTGGATCCCTTCTAGCCCTATGAATTTGTGTGTGTCTAAGTGGTGTAGGAGGTCACTGACCATTTCCTCTTGGATTGTGGGGGTTTATTCTGCTCCCTGTCCCTGTCTTCCAGGGTTGAGTACCTAGAAAACAACTGGTCTTACTGTTAAAGATTGAGGCAAAGAAGGCATTAAGTATCTCAGCCTTTTCCTCATCCTTGGTTGCTATGTTTCCTCCTGCACCAATAAAAGATGGAGATTCTCCTTAGTCCTTCTTTTGTTGTTAATGTGTTTATAGAATTTTTTTTTTATTACCTTGAAAGGTGCTGTGTCAGTGTAGGTATCTTAGGGCATGTAGAAAATTACAGTAATGTGTTTGATCTGTGAGGCACTGCTTCTTCCTCCTCTCACTCAAATATATATGAAAATAATCTAGTCTGTATAAATTTTATAGCGCTGAAAACTGCCTTATCTTTGGCATGTTTTACCAGTTATTTACATATCAATAATAAAACTTTTAGTTCCTGAAAATACTTTGAAGTATCATGAATTTTATCTTTTTATATTCCTGTAATATGAAGCAGCATTGCCACTTTTATACTCTGGCATCGTTTAATGTGCAGAGTTGTGTAGAACTTGTTATTTTTCATACTGAAAGATAAATACATCCCCGGTGTAAAACAGGAAAATGAGAAAATGCTACTGTATTGCTGTGTGTGCTTAAGAAGTGTATTATTTTCCAAAGGAAAAGTGTAGCTCTGTATAATTTTACTAAAAGCAGAAGACAGAAATAAAGAATTTTTCAAGCTGCTCCTAAGGCTGCTTCCTGTTTTTACCATATCAAGTAATCATGTTCTATGTTCATAAACTGATCAAACGCAAACTTACATCAATAGAGGCTTCATTCAGTTTTCCTTAGTGACCCCACAGCAGTGGTTTATAGTAATTTGTGATTAAACAGTAAATGAAGTTTTTCTAGACATACTGCTCATTTGTCACTGCCAGATGTGGAGAATAAAGTGAATTTCAATCTAATAGACTGCTTTCTTAGCACTGGGGTCCAGCATTTGTTTACAAGTGGATAATCTGAGATGCTGCACTTAGAGCATTGAAATTAGCACATAAAGAGCAGGCATCCATTCTCTGGCCCTGTGACTATATTACCTGGTGATCAAATGACTTTTTCATTAAGTAATTTATTGAATAACTGGGAGACTGTTTAACTGAACAGTTAGGCTGTACCCAAAACTCTTCAGAGAAAGGTTCCTTGGCCTTTTCCATGGTGATAGGATGCAGCAGGGCATCATCCAACTACTTCCCTCACTCCAGGCTTCTGCTATACTCTCTACTCCACTCTCAGTTTTCTGGTGCAGTCAGACCCTATCTTTTCCCCAGTTTCTTGTCTTAGTCCCAGGTTTGTCTTTGCTCCTCAATTATTCTTCCTCTTCTTCCTGTACCTGCATTCTTATAAGCATGGCATGGTTTCTGCCCTGTCCTGGTTTCCTCCAGCGCCCAAGCTCTTCCTGTGATCTGTCCCACTGCCTTGCACTTGTCCTTTCCAGTTAACTTCCCAATCTAAGCCCCAGTGCCATGCCAGCTAATTTTGCTCACTAACCCCTCTGGTTCTTTCTTTGTACCTACCTGCATCCTGTTCCCTGGCTCTGGGGTTTCTTTTCGCTATCTTGCTGTGTCTTTGCCAATCCTTCCGCGTCTTTGCCAACCCAGTTGTGGTTTCACTTTTTACTTTATACCATATACCATTGTGCGATTGCTGTTACCAACAGCACTCTTAGTTCCAATTTTGTACTGCCTTCCTTCAGGTGGTTGTTTGTTTTTTATTTTTTGCCCTAATTCACTCATACCCATTTAGGCTCAGCTTATTTCTTTTCCTATTTTGAATGTCCATAGTTCCTCAGTGCTCAGTGAATGCAGAGGAGAGTGCTCCTACTCTATGTAAAAATGTATAAAACTCCCTCCTGGACTCCTCATGGCCCACAGCCACCCAAACTCTGCAGTGGCTGAATCAGGCTCACCCAGCAAAGAAAGCATCTACACCAAGTCAAAACTGTTAAGATCAAAAGTTCCTACAGAGCATGTGTAAATGGCAACATCCTGAGTTTTCCAGCCTTGACAGTTTTAGGTATATTTGCAAAAGTTAGGTAAGGCACATTTTAGAAATATGGCTTAAGTAAAAGAATTTCAGTATGAGGGCAAATAGCATTCAGAATACCTTTTCCTTGAGTTTACAATATAACTTACCCTCTATTTACCCTCAGGAGGAGCTGAATCAGCTTGAGAAAGATTTTCTAAAAGAATTTGATCTCTGAATTAAAAAGTTTCAGTTGAAACTGATAAAATTTTGAAAGATTATATGCAGCTAAGTGCAGAATACTATAATGGGAACTGTCAATCAACCCAAATAACAAGCAGTCACACCAATCTTATCTATAAAAATGCAAGAAATTGCCAGATGCAGGTAAGTGATTTAGCATACATGTACATGACTTCAGTCTTATATCCCCAGCTTTAATGTTACTTGTCTTCCTTGTCTTTAAACTGTTGAAAATATTGAACACTATCTATTGAACAGTCTGACAGTGACCTCAGGGTTCAGTGGTAATACTAATATTGGAGAAGAATGATAAATCACTTGGGACATCCTGGGAAATGCATTCCCTAGTCATTATTTTGAAGTTCAGGACTAGAAGGAGTGAGTAACCATTTATTGTCCATTCTATATCCATTTGGATATAACCTTAGGAGGTTTTGTCCTTTCTTTTTGAGACCTAATGATAATTAATTTAAGGTTTTGTACCCTAAGCTGTAATAACAATTCAGCAGCCATGGTTCCAATTTTATTCTGACAGAGGAGGATGTTCTTTACTCCTATCTTTCCCTAGTTTCCCCAGGCTTTTGTCATAGGTAATTGAAAGGCTCCTTCTATGTACAGAACCATAATATAATATA
>WUAM01000053.1:1038537-1060815 GCA_024336885.1 Actenoides hombroni
TCCCTGCATCCTCTGACAACCTCCCTGTATTCTTCCCAAGTGGCCTGCCCCTCCTTCCATGTTCTATATAATTCCTTCTTCTGCTTAAGTTTATGTAGTAGCTCCCTGCTACTGCAGGTCTCCTAACTCTCTTACTTGATTTCCTACTCTTTGGGATGCACTGATCTTGAGTCTGGAGGAAATGGTGCTTGCATATTAGCCAACTTTCTTGGGCCCCCTTACCTTCTAGAGCCCTGTCCCATGGCACTTTTCCAAGCAGTTCCCCGAGGAGGCCAAGGTTGGCCTTTCTGAAGTCCAGGATAGCGATCCTGCTTGTGGCCCTATGCCTACTGCCAGTAATTCTGAACTCCACCATCTCGTGGTCACTACAGCCAAGGGTGCCTCCCACCTTCACATCCAAAATCTTTTATTTATTGAAACTGAGTGTTCAGTGAATGACGAATGACTTATAGTGAATAAATACAGAGAATGAATGCAAGCAGAATAAGCAAGAGCTTCATATGCAAGTTCATTTAAGTATTCATATCTAAGAATATACAGAGGTTAATTGCAATGGTGTAGGTAGGCAATATAGAAACACTTGAATATTTTCCTCAAAATTTGACCTGTATACTGCTACACTCTGACGGTGTCTGAAATGATTAATTTATGTTTATTAAGTGCTTTTGGATAGGAAGAGTTGTGTCATACAACTGGCCTTTGGCCATCTCTTCTCATACTTTCATGGGGACTTAGGAAGTCAGGTATGGGAGAAAAGCAATCCAAAGTCATTCTTACTTTAAAAATACTTCTCCAGGGTTTTCCTGCATGATAATATTCTAAACAAGATTCTGTGACAGGAATGAATTCTGGATTATTTATAATTGGGAGGGCAGAGACTGCCTATTCATGACATCCATTGTACATGCCAATATTTTTAAAGATAATTCTTAATATTTAGTGTCATCAAAAACCACGTGATCAATTTGTGTAGGACTGGAATTGTGTTTTCTTCCTTCAGCAATTCATAAACACAATCTCATATGCAGACTATGATGGTCAGCCAAAACCTATCTTACTGTTTCTGATTGACTCTGAAGCATATAACCAGTCTCCACTTATACGTTCACTTAAGATAATTATTGTTTTGGCACCAAACTAAAATGCATGGATTTCATGAATTCAGAAATGGTTTTCTGTGGGCATTTGTATAGAGGAATCTTTACTTACCAAATATTCAGAAAAGGCAGTTGCATATCCAATGTGAACTTCTGTGAAACGGAATTTCATTTCTAGATATCACCATCTTTCTGTATTTTGAACTAAAACTCAACAATTTTACAAATGTGAGAGGGAGGCAAAGTACTCTGTACCTGCCTGAAACCAGTCTCTCTATTGGGAGCAAGAACCCCATATGAACTACATAGCCCTGGAGCGAGCTTCCTCTTAGCTGTTGTAGTAGGATGACTCTATAGCAAAATGAAGTACTTGCTGATGCACTGGAATGACAAGATATATTAAAGATTTTATATCAGTAATGTAAAATTCATTGTATTAATTGACTACCAAAGGTTAAGTTATTACTGCCATGATTAAATTGTACCTTTGCATCATATCTGGGATTTCACAATGATGAAAAAGGTAGCTATAGTTATGGTCTCATCGGGAGTTTTTTGTTGTCACGTATTGTATGAATTAAAATTTTCTGACTGAAAGTAGCATTGTTTTATTTTCCAGTATGAATAGATGAACTTTCCATGCCTTCTCTTGCATCTTCAGCAGTTACATAGTGAAAAGTATCACAGAACCAGAGGAAGACCCAGAGGGGGTAATTCTGGTTGTAACAGGGAGAACACGTGTTATTAAAAAAAGAGACTTAAGAGTCATGAGTCCAGATCATGAACACATGTCTCTGTTCCATGAATTGTCTAGCCATTAGAGAGCAGGCCTAGCCTGACCCACCTTCTGACTATTTTTTGATTTCAGCAATTCAGTTTTGAAGGCAGATGGCATATCTTCCACCTCACAGTAACTGAAAGCCAGATGATTAATCCCACATCTCCTGGGATGAGCTCAGACTATTCTATTTTCAAACTATTAGGTAAGTTCTCTAACAGCTAGTGGTTATACAAATGGCATACAACCTACCATTGCAGCAGATGAAAGTAGTTGTATTTTTGACCGCAACTAATTTTTCAGGCTTCCTATAGCACGGGCAGAGATTGAGTTGCTATGTACTAAACCTGGTTAGCATTAGGGAAAAGAGAGGTCCATATCTCTCTGAAAATGGCACTCCACACATGTATTAGTGACTTGAATGGAGCGTCTAGGAAACGAGGGAAGCAGAGGCAGTAAAGAAAGACTCGTATGATTTTGGGGACTTTCTGTTTTGTACTTAGAGCTGGGTATTAAGCAATTATGTCTGAGCTTAGACCAAATAAGCTCTGTTGTGTGCAACCTTAAGAACGTTTATCCGTGTTTGAGAGTTGAGCATGTATAAAAGGTGACTGGGCAATAAGAATAATTTTATAGTAACTCTGATGTTGTTACAGAAGTACAGATCACACTTTTTGAGTCATTCTGTTGGATAATGTCACTTTTACTGGACACTGACATCATTACTACTTCATACTGAAAGTCTAGTGAGTTGTCTTGCAAATGATGAAGACTCATGATAGCTAATATGACAACACACGGTCCTTCAAGTGGTTTGAGAGAAGAATTTGGACAAAAGGAATGTGGTACTACCATCTTAACTGTCATAGCAAAGTCAAGACTCCTTGGAAGAAGTTTCTCTGGGAAACCAAGTCCTTGCTCTTTTAGATTCAGATGAAGGAGTTGGACTCATGTCTTTGAGGTGGATATTCTAGTTCAGTGGACTCTGAAGTAGGATGAGTGCACACCTCAGGAGTGCTCAAGACAACTCATTAAAGTACAGGAAGAAAATATGTTTTGTACCATAATTAAGTAAAATAAAATGAAATACGTTTTAAATAGTGCTTATTTTATCTTTATTTTGTCCTTTTTGATATCTTTTTTGTGAGTGTGTGTGTCTTTCTATATATATGTAATATAATTACTGGAGTAAATGTATATAATTTATATATAAATATATAAACATATATTGGGTATATGTGTTCAAAATTTTTTTACAAATAGGAGTGCACAATCAAAACAGTTTGGAGACCACTGCTTTGGTATATGTGTGATAGCTTTCCTTTGTCTCTGAACTAATAGCTATTTAATTGCAGATATAAAGAAAGTACCACCCACAGAAAAAAAGTATCATGTAAAAGAAGTGCTCCTAAGAGCCCTAAGAGTACATAGAAAGATGTTCTGCAATTGCAAGTGTTTCTGTTGCCCGTATTTCTTTCTGTATTTCTAGCATGTCCATAGTACGTACCAGAAGCTTTTCCCAGTAAGTGTCATTCATGCTAATCCCACAAAAACATTTGATAAATGGGCTCTCCTAAATCATAAAAGTTTCACTGAAAAATTTGAACAAGCTCTCTTACCTGAAGTTCTCTGATTTATTTTATTTTAAAGTATTTATTTACTTACAAGTTATTACAATTCATTGCATTACATAAAGATGATGGGCGCTGCACTGGTGGATATAAATAAGATCTGTGAAGCAGTGGAATACATTTATCATTCTCATGTACATGTGAGCTTACTCTTACACTCTCAAAGCTTTATGGAAGAATATGACTGAATGACTTCTAAAATTAATGATAGTTGTGCAAACTGTAGATTAAAGGATTATGTACATACACATACCCATAGAGGCTATGTGTTCTCTATTCATTTTTTCTCCTGAATGTCCAACAAATAAAAATTTTAGACATTGAATGGTTGATGATGCATTTTACATAATGTTGATAAATTCTGAAAATACAGAAAAGCAGCTCTGCTTGTCCTATGGCATGATGAATATATCAATCATTTTTACGAGAGCAATGTACATGCAGGAATCTTTGTATCATGTTTAGATATACTTTGTGCTGAGTTGCCTTTGATGTTACTTGTATGCCAGGTTTATGAAATAAACTTTTCTTGGTACAAGCAAAGTTAGCTTTGAATATGGGCAGCTCTTGTATGAGCAGGAAAGAACATAATGGACTTTTTGACATTTAAAGAGGAAGTAAATGTACACCATCAGGGAATCTCCTTCTGACTTTATGGACAATATGCACATAGTGTTTTAGCTCACAGTAGGAGTGAACTTTTGAAGTGATCTTCTGACATGATCCAGTTGTTTTCTTCTGTTTATGCTGTGGGGTGGCCTTAGTACACATGAGTTGGATTTTAGGTGAAATAAAAGATGGAAGATGAGTTCCAGTTGCAAATGAGCATTTAGGCAATGGGACCAGACTAAGGCAAGTCCAATATAAAAAAGCCATGGATATCCAGTCCCTACCACTAACTGTTTCACTCTTCAGATCTTTTCCTATTTGTCTTGAAGACTTGCTGATGTGGACATAGTTTTTCTTTCTCCTTTGGAAGGGGTTTGGTCTCCAGTGCTGTTGTACCAATATAGCTATAATAGTACAGAGTCAGTAAAACAGAGCAGCCTTCAGCCAGAAAAAAACTGTCCTAAAACATGATCTGGAGGAATTGCTGCTGTAAAAAGAAGCTGCTTATCACACATGACAGGTCAAGCAGAGAGGCACGTAACAGACTTTTCATTAGCATTATCAGCCATGTGAGAACTGATCTTCTGTTTGCTTTTTTTTTTAGTGAAACAATGGTTGAAGACCTCTTGGAAAGCTCAGGTCATTTATAGTAAATCCAGAGAAGCCAATGGACACTTCATGTCTAAACAAACATAATTTGTTTCTCATTGCTTGGTGGCCAGGTAATGGCAATTCCAACCAATTTTGAAAGCAGTCTAATTTCTGATAAGAATGATCCTGCTGAAGTAGTCTAATAAGTAAGATATTTATCAGGATGCTTTATAGGGTTGCCATTAATTGTATTTTCTCTTCTCTGTACTATAGGGAATGTTAGCTTTCTGGGTGGGTCATTCTGAAAATCCTCTTTGTGATAGCATTAGGACACCATAGATTGCCTTCAGTGACTTTGTTTGTTTTGTGTGTTCAATTTAGAAAAAAAAAAAAAGCTCATTTCTTAGCCTGAGACCTGATTTATAGCATTCCAGATAGGAGCAGGACCTGTGCATTTAGTACATACTAAATGGTAGGAGCAGTTCCTTTAAGCAGACCATTTTTAGAGTTGCTTATAGACTGAAGAGTTACTTATAACAATGCAAGCTCTGACAATAGGAAGCCTCTTCTCTTGATGTCATTAGGACCTTTGGAGAAAGAAATCACTACCAAATATATTACGCGAAGTGTGTGCATTGTATCTGAGGAGATGAGAGTAACAAAGACCAACATGTGTTTTGCCTTTCAACTTTTCCTGTTACCTAATGTTTCACAGATCATTAAACTTTATATGCATCCAGGGGCTGAGGAAAACTAATAAGGGCTTCTAAATTTATTTATTTTTTTCCTTTCAAAAAGTGGATTTGATTATTTGGAAGGAGGACATCAGTGCACAGATAATTTTTCTGTTCTTTATTACTAGCTTTTATTGCTTGCACATCAAAGTGATTTCTTGTTACTAGGTAATGGCTGTCATCTCCAGGGGACATGTGATCTGTACTCTGCTTTAATTTAAAGGCATAGAACCTTAGGCTGTGGTTCAGTAGTTCACTTCAAAGTACAAGTAACTACAAAGTACATGCAAAAGCGTGGTTAACTAACCAGTGGTTTACTCAAATATAATAGTTAACCACACACATAAGTATGTAAATACGCTGTGGGTACAAGGAAAATAGCCAGTATGCAGATCCTTCATTCTTCCCTTGGTTAGATGTCACACAGCCCAGAGAGATGTGATGGCATCCATTCTGTTGCCACTTCTCTTATTGATTTTGTAGAGCATCAAAAAAGAGTCAGGAGCACAAGTGTTTCGATTTGTAGTACTTCAATGCTTTTAGAAAAGTAAAATGTCTATTTATTATTAAAAATAATAAAAAAAGCTGGAAAAAAACACCCCCCATCAAACATCAATGATTGATGGAAACTGATTCTGAACCTCTCTGAGCATTTTATGTTGCGGTCAGACTTTTCTATGAGGAAATACAGGAAATGAAAAAATAAAATTGCATTCTTTCAGACCTGCTTTTTAAAACTACCTGGGTCAAACTATTGGACTTACATTAATGGTCATGGAGTTTTATGTCAGTATTGTGAGCAATAGTAGTAGAAGCAGGGTCTCTGTCTTACAAGTCAGTCTTATCTCTGCCTGCAGAGTCCTACCTGGAGCAGCTGAACAAGTATATCAAGGGCTGATAGTCTGCTACTAGTGATGGTCCAGACTAGATCTAATTGTCTTTCTCCCATGAAGTAGAAGAGAAAGCAAGAGAATAACACGAGGTATGGCGTTTATGCTCTCTTGCATGCTCAGTCAAGTGCTTAGGGCTTCAGTGTCTGTTCTGTGCATCTCTGGATAGTTATTAATAGTCAAAATGATACCATGGTAAGCTCCACAAAATCTGAAAATATGTTTTACTTTAGAACTTTTCTCTCATGCTGTCTTATTTCAAAAGAATGCCTATTTAACAGCCACTTTTAACTCCAACTTTTAAACTTTTGGTCTGAAATACAGAGTTATCCTAAGTATGAAACTCATGTTAGCTTCTATTTGAAACTTCCTGCATCTTCTCTTTTTTGGTCTATTTTTTACCATAATATAAATAGAGCTGATAATAATAATTCTTAACACCACTGTCACTTGCTAAAGAGAGGTAGTAGTTTTCCATTATAAGCCTACCTTCCATGTCTTAACCTTAGAAATCCTTAGAGGTTGTCCTTTCTACTTCAAAATTTGGAAGCAATATCTGTGGCCAGAGGATAGCTTTTGCCCAAATTTGATAACATTTAAGTCAGTCTTCTAATTTAGTTTTTAATAAAAGGTGAAAGAGAAAGTTGACATAATGATGGATGCCTGTACTACAGTGTGTCAGGGCTTTTCAGTTGCCTTTCTGCCAGCAATTGGACATGCTGTGATCATAAGTGCCAAAGAGCTAAAACAAAATGACATTTCTATTTTCTAGTGCTGGCAAAACTGAATTTTGGATGCTCAGGAAACATTGATGACCACTGTCTCGCTTAACACCTGACTCATTCCAGCAACTGGCTTCTGATACAAGTTTTGAAAATGAAGTAAAATTAAGCCCCATAAGCTTAGACAAATGAAAAACAATCCTACTTTCTTACTGCAGGCTATAGAAAGAAAGTGTGTGTGGGTTAACAGCCAAGTTCGCTATGAGACGGCTAATGTAGAGCACTTTGGGAGAAAGGTTCAGTGTTTATGACCATGAAATTCTTGTGCTGTCTCTGGGGCTGGAGATCCACTAAGCTGGCACACATAAACAGCTGAAGGAGGGAGTCTTGTGAAGAGAAGACAGTCCTGTTTTGGCTAAATCAACAGAAGCAAACAACTCTTACAAAAATCTTGAAGGCCAGTGTGTCTGAGCAGAGACCTTTGCCTAATAAATGGCAAAATTAATATTAAATTTTATGCCCCTGAGTATGGTAATGAACCTAACGGAATACACGCTAAACATACATGGCTATATTACTCAACTCTCCACCCAAATCATTCTAAACATTACCTAGAAGGCAAGGACAGACAGAATTAGGATATAAAAACCATAAAAGCAACACATCTCTCTCAGGGGGGACAAGGCTGAAAAGTCTAGCAGGGATGGTTGATGGGCTATACTCCTTTTTAGGGTATTACTCTTTTTTTTGGTGGTAACAATATAAAGAAAAGAGGGATAATGCAGATAATCTTATGTCCCTTCAGATGCTGGGAACCCCTAGTTGAATTGGATCAAACAGGTCTTCAACCAGGGCACAACATGCAGTGTGGATCCCATCCCTGGAAAGGTTACTTCTTTTTGATCATTATAGGTCTTTCTTAGAAAATAAATAAATAAATAAATAAATAAATAAGTGTTAGTAATCACTTCTACTGTTAGGAAAAAACCAAAACAACAGTTTACATGATAATGTCTTGCTGCATTTTTTAAAGGCAGGGTCATGCAGATGGTGTAATTGCTTGTACTGAGTAGGAGCTGCCCACAGGCTGCTCTGTTACAATGAGGTTATCCTGCAGGCAAGAGGCATCACAGGCCTGAAGACCAGGCTCTACGTGCACAGGCCTGTGCCCACGCAGGTTAACTGCTGTTTGGATCACTTATTTCTCGAGGTACAGTGGTCTTCTTTCTGGGCAGGATTACTACAGGGATGCACTTGTACCCTCAGCCACCAAGGGCTCCAAGAGGCTGGTTAGTAACTGGTTAGTTTGTGCTGTATTTTGTGATAAGGATATATAAATAAATCTTAAAATTACCTTTTCTGTTGTCTTGTGTCATTTTGTTGTGGTTTTTTTTTTCTTAGTAATTTCTTTAAAAGCTTTCAGGTGTAAGAGCTTTAAATTCTTTTAGGTGCCCTAATTTTCTCTATAATGCATTTTGTGTTCCTTTTTTTCCACTCAGCACCAAACTTCTGCTATGCCTGCTTGGTATGTGCTTTCAGTACCATGCCACTGTCAAGACATGGATTCAAAACTTTTTAATTCTTGCAGAGGAAGTGTGTTCTGCATGGTCTGTTTATAGCTAAACAAGTCTCTGGCCAGCTTTAATTTCTCTCTTGTTTATATCTTCTAGGTTTGGAAGACAGTGGGTGTCCTGAATTCAGCTGGATAGAGTTAATTTTCTTCCTAGGAGCTGGTACAGTGCTGTGTTTTGGAGTTAGGATGTGAATAATGTTGATGACATTCTGATGTTTTAATTGCTTCTGAATAGTGCTTACACTAAGTCAAGGACTTTTCAGCTTTGCCTGCTGCCTTGCCAGCAAGGCGTGTGAGTGAGGGGCACAAGAAACTGGGAGGGGACACAGCCAGGACAGATGACCCAAACTGGCCAAACAGATATTCTATACCATATGTCATGCCCAACAATAACACTGGGGGGAGCTGGCCAATGGGTTGTGGCCTGCTGCTTGGGCACTGGTTGGGCATCAGCCAGTGTTAAGCAATTGCACTGTGCATCACTTGTTTTGCATATTCTTTTATCATCATTATTATTTTCCCTTCCATTTCTGTCCTGTTAAACTGTCTTTCTCTCAGCCTATGAGTTTTACCTTTTTTTCTATTCCCTCCCTCATCCCACTGGAAGCAGGGAATGAGCAGCTCTGTGGTGTTTATCTGCCTGATGGGTTAAACCACAACAGTGGGTCTACTTTTTGAGTGAGTGCTACCGTGATTATTGACAGATGATTTTTGTTTGATATATTTATGCTTTATGTTTACATTGAGCTTGATTTCAATCTTCTACAGATGTCTCTTGGGAAGACTGATCTTGAATTCTAGTACAAATGAACCAAATAAAACAGAATTAGAAGGGGTTACCTAAAACCTACCTAGAGTTTTGCTTTGTGTCTCAGAGTGTGCTTTCCTAGCACATCCAAGTGGATGAAAAATTCTAATTGTAACCGCTCAGCAGTAGCAATTTGTGACTGAGAAATGATCTGTCATGGAGGGCAAGAAGGCCCAACTGCAAGAGGGAATTAAACTGTCTGGAAGCAGAAATTCCAGAGACACAAATCCTTGAAAGAGAGTAACATTTCCCATGGTGATAAGAAACAGCCTCAGCATTATCTTGTAGCCATCCTGGAATGGGAATGCTCAGGGGCCCAGGCTCAGGGACCATCTTTGGGCAGCAAAGGGGATGGCCACATGGTGGGCTGAGATGCCCCATGCTCTTGGGATTGGTGGTGGTGCAAGTGTATGTAAGGAGTGTGCTTGTGAGGCATATTTGCAGACTCAATGCAGAACTGTGTATTCTGGTAGTACTCTGCTCAATGCATTGTTCATTATTTTTTTTTCTTTTATATGTAAGCACAAATGCGTTTAATTTGCCCCAAGGGATACCATCAAAATTCACCAACACAAGCAGTTCCCACTTGGGAAGTAGGTTGTACTCAGTGTTTCAGATACTTCAGATCACAACTCAGGTATGGTATAGGTTCTTACCATAGTCTACTTCTTTTTTAACAATGTGAAGCCAAATGCAACTGTGTCTAGACAAACAAAATGCAAATGATGACTGTATCCCACAGGATGAGGTCATCTGTGATGTAATAGCATAAGAATTACACTGGACCTATCCTTAACAATAGATGTCTTCCTACTCTCCAAAAAGCAACAATAATTTTGTCAGTTTTTATGTGATGTTCCAAAATGAAAGATATCCATGTTTTATGTCTCAGAGCCTGTGTGAAAAGTCCTCTATGGCTCTGCATTATCTCGCCTCCCATACATCACTCTCTGATGACATCTGTGCTTGCTCTGGAATTTATGTCTAGAATTTCTGGAACTAAATCACAGCAGCACACAGAATGAAAAACCTCTAGGAATTTGTCTGTTATGCATTTCTGGAGATCTAGCTTTTCCTAAATGACTCCATTACTGTTTTTTTACTCCAGATATTCCTCAAAGAGTTTGTGCTTTGTGCCCCAAATAAAGACTTAAGTCTGCTTAGTTGTTCTCCTAGGATGGCATTATACTTGTGTGACAAACTCATGGTTCTTGGACTATTCCCTTCCAAGTACATGCTAGTATGTGAGTGCAGTAGTTTTAAAAGCTGTATTTCATGCCACATCCTAATCTGGACAGAAATAGGACTATCTGTTGGACTGGAAAGCTAAATAGAACTGGGAACATATTACAGCAATATGAAGTGCCTGTCAGCTTTTGGGAGGCAAAAGTTTACACAGGACTGAAAGACAGGGGAAAAAGAAACTGTTGGGAATGTCATTAAGGAACTCATGGCTGGGGTAGTGTCAAGGGTTAGGGCTGGTCTGGCCACTAGACAAGTGACACATGCTCTCTATTAACCTCTCTCCCTTAACCAAGGGAAAGAGAAAGGGAATAAGGAAGACAGACTTACGGATTGGACAAGAAAACTAAATCAGGTTAAATGAAAATAAGAACAATAAGATTAAATACATAGAAATATATATGAAACCAATATTGAACCCAACCCTCCTGATGGCAATATGTCACTGTCACCACTGATGCTGTGGGCAGGCACTGGGGAATTCCCAGACTGAATTCAGTAGCAGGTGAGAACTGGATTCAGGAGCTGGATTCAGGAACACATGGATCAGGATTGGCGGCAGAACAGAGTCCTCCTCTGTCACCAGCCATTGAAGAAGAGGCTTGACCCTTGTGGTCCTTCAGCTTTATACTGAATCTGACATATATGGGATGGAATACCTTTTTGATGAGTTTAGGGTCACCTGTCCTGTCTGCTCCTCCCCACAGGTGTGGCCTTTTACTTTCTGCACCCCCAACATGGGAGACAAGATTTATCAGTGACCTTGGTCTCCATAGGAGCAAGTGTAAGCAAGAGCTTTTCTTCACACCAATCCTTGGTAGTAACTATAAACATCAAGTGTTATCACTGCTACAAGCTGACACTGATAAAAACTATGTCATTAACTTCAGAAAGTGCAGTTAGTTAGAGAAGACTGAGTAGAATTAGTTCTAACTGAAACAAGTACAGGTGGACTCAGTTAGCATAGTTATAGGTATCAAAATTTCTTCAAGAGAGGGTGTCATCCAAGGATACTAAAGTTAACCTCATTCACTATAAAATACCTTGGAAGCTGTAGCTCTACCTGAACAGGCACCAAGGAAAATGTGACATATGATTAATTTGTTACATATATCAATGTGGAGTTTGATTTCCAGTGACTGTCAGTGATGATGCTCAGATACAGAGGATGGTACTTACAGCTGAACTACAACCAGGACTAATCTCTAAGCTCTATTTATATTTGGTCATCTCTGATGCTTGCCTATCAGTAACAAATATCCCAAAGTATTACTTCTAAAGTTTACTCTATCTTAATAACATACTATCTTAATAATATATCTTAATAACATTTGGGCTGAGGCCAATCGTATGAGATTCAACAAGGCCAGGTGCCATCAGAAAAGGACCTGGGGGTGTTGATCTATAGCCGGGCGAACATGAGCCAGCAGTGTGCCCAGGTGGCCAAGAAGGCCAATGGCATCCTGGCTTGTATCAGAAATAGTGTGGCCAGCAGGAATAGGGAAGTGATTGTCTCTCTGTACTTGGCACTGGTGAGGCTGCACCTTGAATACTGGGTTCACTTTTGGGCTCCTCACTATAGGAAGGACATTGAGGTGCTGCAGCCTGTCCAAAGAAGGGCAATGAAGCTGGTGAAAGGTCTAGAGAACAAGTCTTATGAAGAGCAGCTGAGGGAACTGGGGTTGCTTTATCTGGGGAAAGGGAGGCTCAGGGGAGACCTTATTGCTCTCTACAACTTCCTGAAAGGAGGTTGTAGTAGGGTGGGGTTGGTCTCTTCTCCCGGGTAACAAGAAATAGGACAAGAGGAAATGGCCTCCAGTTGCACCAGGGGAGGTTTAAATTAGACATTAGGAAAAATCTCTTCACAGCAAATGTTGTAAAGCACTGGAACAGGCTGCCCAGGGAAGTGGTGGAGTCACCATCCCTGGAGGCATTTAAAAGATGCGTAGTTGAGGTGCTGAGGACATTGTTTAGTGGTGTACTGACAGTGCTGGGTTAATGTTTGAACTTGATGATCTTAAAGGTTTCTTCCAATCAAAATGATTCTATGATTCTATAGTTTAAAATTTTAAATGGTTTCCTTATATTTTAGTTGTTCATGAGTCTGTATAGAACATATACTTACATTCATATCAAGCATAAGTAGAAAAGATAAATTATTAGAATCATAGAATAGTTTCTTTTGGAAAAGACACTCAAGATCATTGAGCCCAACCATTAATCTAAGACTGCCAATCCTATCACTAAATCATGTCCCTAACCAACTCATCTATATGTCTTTTAAATACCTCCAGGGATGGTAACTCCACCACTTCCTGGGCAGCCTGTTCAAGTGCTCATCAACCCTTTCAGTGAAGAATTTTTTCATAATGTGCAACCTAAACCTCCCCTGGACCAACTTGAAGCTATTTCCTCTTGTCTTATCCTCTTGCTTCTACTGAATTCAATAAAGAATTTTGCAGTGACTCACATAGGGAAATCACTTCGCATATAAATTATGTAAATTATTCTTCTTCAGTATTTAAGTGTGTTGAATACCTCTTTATTTATCTTATAACAGTTGTCATATTTGGCAAATTTCCTGTTTACTTCTTCTGGCCAGACAGGCCCTTTCTCATGTTCCTCTAAAGTTCAGACTTGTCTTTACTGAAAGCTTGAGTTACCTGAAGTTATCTAGAAGTGAGACAACTCCTCTGTCTTCATCTGTCTCCAGTGAAGGTGGCATTCTGACACTAATCAGTTTTTGCTTTTATGGCCCAGGGTCTCTGTTGCATTACCGTTTCTAGTAACAATGGTACTTGAATTTCATTGACATTCTCACTCATCTGAGGTGAAATGTAATGTAGCGGGGTTTGATTTATTTGGTTTGATAGGGTGAGGTTACACTTGAAATTATTCCTTGGATTAAGAGTGTAGTATCTACAAGGTTTGAGAAATATACATTTATAGTTATTGTCAAGAAAATTATCTTTCACTAACAGCAAAGAAAGTAACAACATTTCTGAATTTAAGTATTGGAGAGGGAAGAAGTAGAGGTGAAAATCATAATCCATTTGTAGCCCTCTGCTCTGTTATCACAGGTGTCCTGATCCTGTCATAGTGATACTGAGAATTTCAGCAGAGGGATGATGGAAACATGCTTTGAAACACGTTCAGATTCAAAGTTTTGAAAATGCTAGTGCCTCATCTGGAAATTTCTTGTGAGAAAAACACACAGTGTGTATATGAACAATCATTTTTCAGGTTCACAAAAAATTTTGTTATCAGCATCTTGCTGGATATTTGACAGCTGTCCATAAGTATCAGTTTATGGCACTAATGTGATTCCCATTCCACTGTCAAACCTCCAGGGATCTAGGAATTCCAGGATCTTATATAATGGCAGGACTATGTGATCCATTCCCTTCCATCACACTGAAAAAAAAATTCCCAGATTAAGACAGGGTGACAACCTATCATACTGGGAAAAAGGAAAACACATAGATGTATTTATTGATGCATAGAAAGTATGAAGGGTATGCTTGCTTTAAATCTCAGCTAAGCTCTCAAAATAGCAGCTATGTTGACATGTAATACACAAATCTTCTGCTGAGCAGGTGGCTTTGCTGAATGTAATCCAGAAGTGAAACACAGAAGTGGTGCAAATGCAACATGAACAAATTTCTTTTAAAATTTGAGCAAATAGGCTTAGTTGGTTCTAGTCATCATTTCTTCCATTGAAGTTTGTAAATACTTGAAATCATGAATAGTATGAAAATAATGTTTCTAATATTGTGAAGTTTTGTTTTGTTTTGTACATTAGCCTAGGAGGGATTTAATTTTCTCTCGATGCACTTACAATACTGAATTCAGCTTCAATTATTGTTAAACAAGCAGAAAATATGTAACTTAGTTATGATATCCCAGTTATACTTGTTAGTTGATAAACATCTGGCAAAAAACATACTAGTTTTCAGACAAAAATTGAATAGTTGCTTGATATCCTGGTATTGAATTTCAATGTGACTGAACTAGTGGCATAAATATATGGAAAGCATGTGAAATGACAGTGGTACATCTTCAAAATACGACTTGTGTTCTGCTTCAGTGTGAAGTAAATAGGTTTTTTTAAACATTTGTTTAAGGCTTGAGTGATCAAGGGTAAGGCACTGTCAGGAACATACTAGTGGAGCATCTTGTATGTACTAACGGGCAGAGTTCATCCCAAAGAAGTCTGGTTACATGTGTATATCTCCCCTTCCACTAAAAAGGATTTTCACTGTAGGATGTACATAATACAAAGCAGAAATGTTTGATGGAGTAAACCAGAGTCTTACTTTTCTGTAAATGGAGAAAGGATAGTTTTGCCAGTCCCGTGTCTACAGGACTTTGGGTTATTCCGGCATTCTGCCTTCCCCTGGGAAGCTGTGCCTTGATATTGGAATCAATGCATGATGAAGAACTTGGGTATGACTTGGAAACACCAAGTGACATATTCCTAAGAAGGTCACCTTGTCTTTAATGCCTTCTTTCCAGTATTCCAGACGATAATGTGTTATATGATAAGGCTGCTAACACAATGATATTGTGGTCTCTCCTGGGTGAGCCATGTGAAACCAAGTCAATTGGAAGCTCTTAGGAATAATACATTTGCCAGGGTTGGAGACTTTATTTCTTCAATGAAACGTCAGTGAAATGCTTCCAATTTATCACTTAAAAACAGATGTACTGATGTTGATACTCTTAGATTTAATTTTTTACTGGTACATAATTCAAACTGTACTGTTGCCTCAGGTCCAGTCAAGGTTAATTTGTATTTGTAAATCTTAATGCAAGAAACAAAGTGTGTCTGTCCATCTGTGAAATGCCCATGACAATTTTTCTACTCAAGTCTAGCAGTAGAAATACTTAGCTTTCTGGATAGTGACTTATGCAAATTAAACAGAATATCTTTGTGATAATATTGTACATCACAGCTGTAGGTTACCTAAATAGGCATTATATCCATTACTGTTCTGTTCATTGTTCAATACAGCTATTATGTTCCATCAAAAATGGGAAAACATGTATATTATGAGTGGCAAGAAAACCAGCAGGTTGATAATTGCTCTATGCTCACTAATGTGAATTACTAGCTGGCTCATCTATAATTGTAATTAACACCTCCTGCCTCAGCTATGCAATTAGCTGATGTTGCTCCAAATTTTTATTATATATTTAATCTTTATCTTGTTTCTCTGGCCTCTTCTTATATTAAATTTATAAGTAGATCTACAAACTATACATGAAGCTGCCATGGTAGTTACTCATTAGTCAGATGAGGCCCATGTTCAAAGGCTGATTGCATCTCCAGGGAATTCAGTCGACACACTCCATTCTGATTTAGTAAATGTGCCTGCTGTGTATCCTTTTACATTTGCTGTATCTGTTCTAGCTTAATTTAAAATCATGTTGCGAGCTTTCTGTGCCTACAGTTACTTTATGAACTTTTCTTCTAGACACCATATTTTGGGAAGTCCCAAGCACAGCAGGTAAGAAATTCTGGAGCAAAACTGATTTCCACTAGAAAGGTTTTGAGGGGAGACATCCAAAAAGCCATGATCAGGTTGGGTGAAGTGCAACCTGCCACCTTGCCTACCTGGCTAGTTCCCAGCTGCCAGGCTCACAAGCTGCCCAAAACCTTGTCAGTCCCCCAGAGTGAGTAGCCACCAAGTTTGTCTCCCTTTGCTTCCCACCCCTCTGACCGCAGGGCTCCAGGGGCACTGGGCTGCCCTGCTCCCTCAGTGTGCCAGCTGTCTGGGAGCTCCCAGCTCCAGAGGGACTGCTGGGTGCCCAGCTTTGGCAGTCAGGCAGCTTGCCTGTCTTGGCAGGCAGGCAGGCTCTGTGGCTCTGGGGCTGCCCAGCTCTCCTGCTCCTGTGCTGTGCAGGCTTCCCTGCCAGATGGACAGGAAGGAGGCAAGTTCCCTGCATGACCACATCCCTAGGCAATCTGGGGATCTGGGATCTCCAGGAGAACAATTTGGTTTTGAAAGAAAATGTGCACGAGCAAATTAACATGAGGAGAGCAGGAGGATGAATTGTCAGTGTGTTGCTGTCTCTGTTTTGCTCTGCGTGAGGACTTCCTCAGCATGCGCACAGAGTGCCTCTCTTTGTGAGTTCCCTGATTCCATTCTGTGGCTTGCCCACAAATGCAAAACAGAGTGTTGAATTCCAGTGCAGAGAAGCCCTACAGCATTTCTGCTGCTCTGTACTTTGGAAAAAACTAACTCTACTTAAAATTGTGCATAACATTGCGGGAATTTTTGTCTGATGTGCCAAAACCACAAATTCCTTTTAGGCCCAAAATTCTGTTTCCATAGAGCAAACAAAAGTATGAAAGATACTTCCTTGGGCTCTCCATCATGAAAGAGGTTCTCCAGGCACCCTTCCTACATTGTCTGGTGTTGTTTTGGTCCAAGGAGAATAATGGAGTTCAATCCAGTTCTTTTCAGCTCGGAGATAAGGGGTTTTTGACACTAGGTGGTACTACAGACAAAGGCCAATAGTTGCAATCTCTTATGGTTAGGGATCGGCAGCTCTAACCCTGTCATCTAATTTGGTGGCCTGATTACCAGCTTCCACTAGTTGTTTCATGCCTGAGATAACCATATTCTATTAGACTAGTTTGGGGCGTGTTGTACTATATGACTTCCAGCTCCCTGCAAAATCTGTCTTTGTTACCAGTTAGGATTTTATCAGGTAATCCTTCAAAATTCTGTGAAATTATTTAACATAGTTTAGGGATAAATCTAACAGCAGATATCACTTGCTAATAGAAAAAGGCAGGTATAACATTTTGAGACTTCTGTGTTCAATTCTGAAAATAGAGTTCTCATGAATAGCACTGGGAATATTTTGCTGCTTCAGCTGCCTCCTCAACACTTTTCACTGTATAATATGTTTTATGGCTTTACATAAAGCATGGGGATTCATCTATCAAGGGCATTTCTAAAGATATTCTCATTTAACACTAGCCTCCACTCTTAAAGGGGTGAGCATGTTATTTCCTTGAATTTTCACTTCTGTTTCTCACTTTCTGGTTTTTTTTTTCCTTTCTGTTTCTCCTCAACTATCTCAGCCTCAGTCACTGATAGACAAGGCTCTCTAATCCTTCTTGTAACACACTGTGCTTGTTTAGGACAACAGAGTCTCAGATTTGTTACCTGAGTCTGTAGAAGCCAATGTAATTTTTGCTAACAGCTAAAGTAGGACTGAAACTTACGTGGATGGTGAAATGTTTTTGATGCCAGAAGCAAGTATCTCCTTGAAAGCCTTGAAAAATCTGTATCTTGTTTTTAACATTTTTTTTTTTCCCCCTGTTTTATCCTGGCTTTTAACAATAAAGGTCTTCGCTGTGTTTATTACTGCAGAAGTTAAAATCAATGTGTACTTGTTATCTGTTCACATGCATCACAATGAACTGCCTGCTGATCCCATGAGATTCAAGCCACTATTAAAATATGCTTTATTAAAAATACTTCATGTAGAAGACAACACTGAAGTGTTTACAACAATATGAGATGGCTGTTTTCTTCTTGTGAAATAAATGAGCAAGACTAATGCTACACGTGTACAAAATCTGTCACCAACAGTAGATTTAATGGTAAAAAGATTGATTTTTAGATAAATAAACACATTGACAAGCAACTGAAGAGTAGATAGCACACTTTTGGGTACTGTATAAATAAATATCAACAAGACAACTGTTTTGTTCAAATCTTTAAAAAAACCAAGACTGCTATAAAAATGGTTCTGTGTTTTTCCCACACCAATAAGCTTTTCAGGTTTAGCTTTGCTTAGTTGTGTATACACAAGTATGTACACTTATTGAAATGCTATCTTATACTGAGGTAAACTGGAAATGTATGCAGTTGGATTTCTTTTTTTAATTATCTTTCTATTACATAAATATTTTCAACTGTACTTATGAAGAAAAAGGATAAATAGAAATGGACATAGTAAAAATATTACTTCAGTACAAAGATATGTGCTCCACCATGAATTGATTTTACTAGGGGATGAAAATCCTCAGTAGTGTCTCTAAATTAATTAGGAAATATTAGTTCCTGCTTTTAAAAGCAAAAGGGAAGTGGAGCTAGCTAAGGTCAAAATTCAGACAATTAGGCTGAAGTTTTGAGTTCTTTCCTGACTTAATTTCTAACCATGTGAGTGTGCAAGATGAAGTATAGATTGAGCTGGTAAGATTTGTGTGATGAATCTTAAGTATATGTAGCAGGCTTAGATATCACTGGTCATAGACTGGAATAATTATGTGATGAGATTCGCCCATTAGGATTCATTTATGTCATCATCTTCATCTGAGACTTAAGCTCACAAATACTTCATAAAAAAATTGTAACTTTACAACTTTTTCAGGTTGCTATGCATTGTGTGAAGAGAAGCTCTTCTGGCAGATGATAGAAGCATTATCTGAAATCAAATGCAATGTCCCTGAAGGAAAGAACAGAGCAGTGACAGCTGCCACAACCCTTCACAGTGAGCACCATGCTTTTGTGGGCTGATGAGGTAGGGCAGGTGGAACCACAGCTTCACTCCTTTGCTTGGGATGTCCAAACATTTCTGCTGTTTTTTGAGTGCTCTGGGTCTTATTTGATGAAAGCATAGACCATGTTCATTTTTGTCTAGATGATAAGATGTGAGGGACAGAAACAAACCACATATAACCATATAGGACAACATGATATGCTCCTAGGATAGCTATTGAGGCCATCCTGATTGTACCTTGGGTAGTTTTACTGCATAAATGGTTATGGTCTGCTTTTATATGCATTGCACTCACTTTCTCTTTTCCTTTTATTTAAAATGAGATTAACTGTCTCCTAAAATACATGTGGTAGTAAGAATCAGCATTTGGAAAAAGAATCAAAAGAGAGATCATATTAAAACAATTTGACTTAAGCAGCAGATTATAAATAAAATCAATATTGCAAGAGGACAGTGATCTAATTGCATTTTAATCTCATGACAAAATGCCTACCCCAACTTAATCCAAAACTGTACTGCTAAACTCTGCTTATGTAAAGAGAAAAACATTGCAAACTTATAACTTCAGATGTCTTCTCTGTGTCTTCCTCCTGAACAGGTTCTCCACAAGGACACAGCTGAGGAGGGCAGTCCTGCCAGGCTGGGGCTCCAATGAGGCCAGTGCACTTGGTGCCTCCGTGTGAGGCACATTAGTTAATTAGAGACAGTTGGACTAATACCCAGACTGTTTCTCTACAGCTTGGTACACACACAACATGGATTACTAGTACATCCTAATAAAGATTTTGTAAAATATTCTGAGTAATAATGACCTTGCTGGAGGCAATACTGCTGGAGTTACCAATACTTGGATTGTGATCATTCTTTTTCTCCTGTTTGAGAGATGTGGGGGAGACCCTATGTTGCTAGGAGTGTAATTGGAGGAGGCAGTTCTTGAGGAAGCTTCTGGACAAAGCTTGGTTCATCTGCCAGGCAGACCCTTAAGAGACTTTATCTTGGACAGGCTTTAAATTTCTCCATGTGTTGGCTACTAGAAGATAGTAGATGCTGATGGTGGCATCCTCCCTTTCCCCTTTTTGCAAAGGGCTGAGAAGAGGAGTCATGGAAGATGAACTGGGACCATCAGTGAATACCCCACTGGGCTCTTCAAACATGGTAGTGGTGTATTTTTGCTTAATTTTGTCTTCTGCCAAATGGTACACAGATTTCATGTGCTTAATCTTTTTGGGGCAATGAGCCGTTACCTGCTGAATGCTCAGTTCTGGTATATGTATGAAAAAGTACTGTAGTGATGCATTTTTTTTCAAAGTAAAACTGAATTTTTAACAGTAGGATAATATGAAATAACTGGAATGCATCTCTATTGTGTTTATAAGGAGCACAAACATGCCTGGACGTCTAAAACAGATTTTCTTTGTTGTCTTCCAATGTAAACTTTATTTCCTTTCCTCCATTCTGCTTTCTTTTAACTCTGCAAAAGGCATATGTATTTAAGATTAATTCTCTGGGCTTACTGCTAACTTACTTGGCAGTTAGAAATATGTTGCAGAAGATGGCAGACATGCCAATTATGGACACTTAAGCTGGAGCCAGGCATCATGGCACGGCACTCTGCAAAGTGAAAACTCTGAGCTTCAAAGGCAATTAGGGAGCTGACTCCATTGATTTCAAGTACTGAAATATCTTAGAGACACTGTTTTAGGAAACTAACCTTCATTGACTTTCAATTAGTTTCTTCAGAGTTATATCTTGCAAAATGCTGAGTATTCCTGAAATTCAGTGAGTAGCCACAGCTGTCCCTAAAAACAATTGGGATTGAGACTGCTCAACACCTTAGAAAACTGCTCAGCACTTTGCTGGGTCAAGCTTTTAAAATGTTTCTGTCAAGTTGCTGTAATCAGTTTGAAAATTCATGGCCACTTTTGGAAATGCTTGCAGGTCCTGAGTGTGCAGCTTCAGTATGGAATATTAAAAATGGTTCAGTAACAGGAAGATTTTATAATAGATAACCAGACATAATCACTTTATTATGAGGCTCTTCTAACAGCCCGAAGAAAGCTTTGTTGTTCTTTAACCGTTTATTCACATTTAAAAAGTGATCATTCTTCCTCTCTTAAAGAACCACCGCCTTCCACTGTATAAATAGTGCTTTGAGTGTTACAGAGTATTGACTTCATATACCATAATGCACCATTATGTCAATCCAGCTGCCAACTGCAGTGTTTGTCCACATTTTTTGTATGATAAAGATCTTTATGATATCTTTCCAATTTGGATAAGAAAAAACCCCGTGACTCCAATGGCAAAGTTATTTCACCGTACAAGGAATATTTTCTCTTTTGTCAGGCAAATGATCTCATTTAAAAACAAAAAGAACTGAGTCAGTGAGTTTTGAAGGGCCTGACTTTTATCATACTCCCTGAAGTGGACCCCAGAGCTGTGTGTCAAGCGTGAAGGCTCCCTGGGCAGAGCAGGGTAGGGGTTAGGCGTTGCAGGACGGGATTCCAGGATATAGTGTGCTTAGTAGGCTAATTCTTACAGTTCATCTGAAGGAATATAAGAAGTATGAGAAACCCAGAGGGTTTAAGTACCTGAATCTCATCCTCTTCTGGGGACCATTTTTTTTTTCAGGATTTTGAGAAAGAAAAAAACAACCCTGCACCACGAATAGATATAGATACTCTAATCCTAAACTGCAGAATAAATTGCTAATGATTATAAACAAAGGAATGCTTTGTTGTCAGGCATGAACTTTGTACCAGGCTGCTCATAAAGACTGAATGAAATGCTAAAGATCATGACCAGAAAAATAATTTGGGAAACTTTTAATTAAAAAATGAGGTGCATTGACAAGGATTTTGCCATTTTATGGTTGTGCATCACCTACAGAGTTTTCAGGACTGCAACTTTCAGCTAACTCCATTTCAGACACTTTTCCCAAAACAGCTTTTTCAGCTTTTCTCAAAACAG
This sequence comes from Actenoides hombroni, assembly GCA_024336885.1. NCBI lineage: Eukaryota > Metazoa > Chordata > Aves > Coraciiformes > Alcedinidae > Actenoides > Actenoides hombroni. Next base: position 1,060,706 of record WUAM01000053.1, read on the forward strand.
GCCACCAGACTGTATTAAAGAATCATGGCAGGGAATTTTTAAGTTAAAATTGCATAGTTTGTTTAAGCAATGATTAATTTTAAAAGTAACATTAAGGTATTTTTATTATT
>WUAM01000053.1:1060894-1074353 GCA_024336885.1 Actenoides hombroni
AAAGGGCAGTTTGTTAGATTGGGTCTACCTCCTCTGTATTTAAAGAGAATACCTATCAGAAGAGCATTAAGTTTCACCATAGATGAAACAGGTGCAACTAGAACAGAACCTACTGTTTTAATGCAAATATACTAATAAACCTATCTTTGTACTGTTTTGCTGGGTTTTCAAACTTCCTAAAGGAATACAAAATATATTTCCAGATTCTGTTCCCTGTTTCAGCCTAGAGCTTTTATTTATAATTATTATTAATATAAATAGTACTAGTTCTACTTTATGTTTTCCTATGGCAACAATTTTTTAATTGACAACAATTGTAAATTTTTTTTAGGTAATTTATTCTTCCTTGAATTATTTTGCAAGTGTTCCTGAATTCCTTCTGAATTAATTCATGACAGATTTCTATATGGTAATCAGTTTGAATATCTAAACTAAGCATTAAAGAAATCCTAACAGGCAGACTTAGCTTTTGGCCATGAGTAACTGGAATAAATTCAGATAATTTTTGGTGCTCTAAAGGTTATTCTAAATGTCATACTTAAGAAAAGTTTGGTTTGGCAATTAACAGTAGTTGCATAGTAATACAATAGTAATATCTATAGAGAAGTTGTGGATCTTTCACATGATCTTTAGATCTTCAGATGATTTGGATAATCGCTTTAAAATTGCAATACTTTGTGAGGTACTTCCTTAATATTAGGTGCATTTTATTAATAGTCTAATTCAGCTTCTCTATCCCCTCTGGGAATCAAACATGCCCCTTTCTTGTGAATTAATGTTAATATGTCTTCAATAGATTCAGCTGTGGGATAATTAATGACTCGCTTGTTCTTGCCAGAACAGTTCAAGTGGGCTTCATGCAGCATGCTGAGCTATTTTCCTCCAGTGGGGTCATGCATCATGTCAGCCAGCTAACAGCAGTTGCTGCACAACAGATTTGGAAATGATATAAACAGAAGGGCTCAAGCTTTTGGACTCCGCTTGTGAGGGTTGCAGCTTTCTGCAGAACAATAAATGAAAGACATGGCACGATGTACTTACGTTGAGAAGCGTACACAAAAATTGGCTCCTAAGCAATCCGAGTTCAGCCTTCTTTTTTTCTGCAAAGTATAGTAATTTCTGACATAAACATGCCATTTACTTATATTTATAATCATTTTATGAGTACTTGCAAACATGTGGCCCATGACTCTAATTCCTACCCAACAGGTGAGCAGGTGGGAAAAACCCTTCTGCTATTACAATAACATTTGTTGTTACTTAGGTGTGGCATTCCTGGATCAGGAAGGATCTGTGAGGGGAAACAGTAATACTCCTCCCATTTAATCCTTCTTTGTTATGGTGTGCTTGGATGGAGATTATCAACACAGCCATCTAGTCCTCCCCTTTCTCCTGCCAGTCAGTTGCTGACTGCATTTTATCCTGTTAGTTACGAATGGTATCATGTTAATACCGACAGGGTCTACCTAGTGATCAGGGTCACTGTGTGGGACATTACATGTACACAAAATAAAAGCATGGTGTCTGCTCGGATAACCATGAAGACCATGTTAACCAATGTACTTCAGATGGAGTTCTTTGTAAGGGCGGTAGTGTTATGCCCAAGCGTTTAATTAGACAACACCTGTATTTGTCTCCATCAATGGATTTCGTCTCTATCCATTAAGCGCTTTCTGCAAGAAAATCTCTTACAGACACCTGAAGTGTGCCTTCATTAGGGAGTTTATGCAACTGCTGTTCCTCCTCCAGGCTGGGATCCCATTCCCTTTCCTGAGAGTTATTTCTGTCTTTTGGCCTTTTTCTTCTCAGAAGCTGTTCCCAACTGCTATTTCTGAGCCTCTCCACCCTCTCTGTCCCTCCTTGAACAACTACCTTTTCTGCATAGCCCTTCTATTTCTCTTCTCTCAGCCTTTCCATCAGATTTTAGCTATTTATGATTTCATTCTTCAGACCTCAGCTGGGAATTCTTTTAGGTAGTAATGGAATAATTTAACACCATCCCATGCTTTACTTTCTCTACACATACTACATTAACAAGATGGAGTTTTCTAAGCAGCAGGTACAAATGAATGCACACAAGTATCTTTAAGTTTTATCTCTACCTATTTCATAACTTTGTTTTCTGGCAATATTTTCTATTTATGCGTTTTTAAGAAAAGCTTTCTTGTTTCTCTCTTCTCCCCTTTGTGCTCCTTAATTTCCTTGAGTGAGAAGAAAAACAAAGGAGGCAGACTACACTTTAACAGTGGAAATCTATGAACCACCTGGGCCAAAGTATATCACATTCAACAATATGCAATCTCCAAAGACTATTTTCCCAAGCACTTTAGGCCCAAATCTATGATAGATTCACCGATTTTCTCTACAGTGTGTTCTCTAACACATCTTGGTGGACTAACAGAAGAACATACTCAATGCAGTGAATTCTTCCTGACCAGTCATTGGCAAGCAGCAAGACCTATGGATGCAGTCTCTGCTTACACCTATTTAAAGCAGTGACTGAAAATGTTTAAATAGTTGTTCTGATTACTCACTGTCTTAGCTTCCGTGAGAAATACAAAGAATGTGTGCATTTACTGATCTGCTCTGTAACAAAGCTCACAGAATTGTCTGACAGCTGAAGAGCAATTTAACTGGAAGGCTGCTGCCAGCTACATCAAATACATGCTCTTCTTTTAAACTGCTGAGATCAATAATGTACATCTGATGGCAGAATGAAATCACTGTCCTGAGCTGAGCCTGCACTGTTCATTTTATTTCACCAAACCTCATCTCTGACTCATCAGCAGAGCTTGACTTCCCTTGTTGAATTACCAACAGTGGCAATTTTCTAGTATATATGTTGTCAGCATCCACAGAGATTTAGGGTGACATACCAAACACAATTTATTTAAAACAAGATTTGAATTAAGGTTTTGATGGACAAAGTGTCTTGTATTAAAATGCTAATCTACAAATCTTTCAATGTAAACCATTTACAAACCAGCATGTGATCACAAATGCTTCATCTAGGAGCAGAATATCTTAAATAACCCCTTTTGAGAGGTACACTTGAGACTACCAGTTGTCTCATGTATCACACTCTTACGTTTACTCTGCACCTTGAGATACTGCACATTTGTTGATCTATTTTATTTTCTTAATATCGTTGTGATTATGCTTCTGTATAACATAACCCATGGTGAAGCAGAAAAAAATACATCCTTCATCCTTGTTATGAATCCTCTTTCTGTCTCTTCAAGTGTGCTATCAGTGCAAACCAGACATCTCTTTATTCTTTTCGTCTATGTTCATCATGCAATGCTATAGTAACTAATGGCCAGGCCATTTAGATTAAATAGAAGAAAGCAAGTTACTTGAATCATGTGATATCATAAGACTTTCAGCTGTTATATGTTCAGTAGATGTTGAAGTGATTGAAAGCACAGAGTGACAGGCAATTGCCAGGATTTCCTTTATACTCAGTGCAATGAAATGACTGCTTCTGGTATATCATTTAACCTAGGTGTAGACAAACAAAATAATTAATAAGAATTATATCCTGAAATGTTTACTTCTTCCTGTTGACTATAAAGGGACACTAATGAAACTAGTTCAGAATTAAATAATACCAATGATAATGCTAATACTGATACTAATAAATATTTTTCAAAATGGAATTTTGTTGCCTAAACTTAGATGTTGAATATCATCTCACTCCTTCTCCCTCAGTTTGATGGAGTGGTGAATAGAAAGAAAAGTAAAAAAACATTGTGGGTTGAGATAAGAACAGTTTAATAACAATAATAATAATAGGATATAACAAAACCAGAGAGAAATAAAACCCAAGAAAAGACAAGTAATGCACAGTGCCATTGCTCACCACTCACTGGATGATGCCTGAGCCATGATCCATCCCTCCCGGTCAACTCCCCCCAATATATACACTGAGCATGATGTTCTATGGTATGGAATATCCCTTTGGCTAGATTGGGTCAGCTGTCCTGGCCACGGTCCCTCCCAGCTTCTTTTGAACCTCCTTGCTGGCAGAACACGAGAAACTGAAAAATCCTTTACTTAAGTTAAGCATGACTTGGCAAGAACTAAAAGACATCAGTGTGTTATTGACATTATTCTCACACTAAATCCAAAACACAGCACTGTACCAAGTAATAGGAAGAAAATTAACTCTATCCCAGCTGAAACCAAGACAAATGCCAAATTTAATACAGACTAATGTGTTAGAGATTTTCTATGCATAATGCATAACATTTATGAAACAAAATATTGTTCCACTAGAATTAAATTACTGGAAGATTTTGAGTGTACTTACAAGATTCATATTTTATATCCTTACTTTTTGAAGTCTTTGGATGACTACTTGGCCTAAGCTCAAGATTTTACCTTTTGAGTAAGTAGCATTTATATACAGCAATGTATATCACATATAGATTTTTCTTTGCATTTTTCTGAACTGTCCTTTTGGAAAAAATTACAAAAAACACCAAACAAAAACATAAAAGAAGTAGAAAAGGAGAGAAATAAACCTAATCGGGACAATTCTTACAAGATGCTGGTAGTTCTGATAAGAGTATATATAAATTAAATGCTGGCTTGAGGACCATCTTGCTAATTGCATCAAGACCGGAAATGAAGATTACTCACAGCTAGTAAGTAGTTGAAATAAGTGTTGTTTTGATTTTGTGTGTAGACATGCACTAAAAGCATAGTTACATGAATTTTTAATCTTTCTTTTTTGCAATATCACTTTTAGTGATAGACAAAAGGAAAGGTACAGTGTCAGAGTTTTTACATTCATTTACCCATAGTTGATTACATTTTTATCCCTATTTCATTTAGAAAATTTGTACTATGCATTGTTCACTGAAAAATCAGAAATCGATGTTGACACAATTTATAAATCAGAACAATTTTATATATCATCTGTGGGTATTTGAGAGACTCACATGCACACAGAAACATATAGGTTGGTAGGGACTGTGGAAACTTATTTACTCCCATCAGATATTGGAAACCTTCAAAACCAGAGATGCCACAACTCCTCTGGGCCACTTCCTCCACTGCTTGGCTGTCCTCATAGCTCCTTCTTCCTTACCACCTAATTGAATGTCCCACCCACAGCAGATGAATAGGTCCTAATCAGCAAGCATTCATTCACTGCTTACCTTTTATCAAGTATGTGTATAACATTGTCGTAAAGTATTTCAGTAAAATACTTATTTGTATTATTGAAAATTTCAGGATTTGTTTATGGTGGCCTAACAGAGCAAGGGAAAGTCAAAGGAATGCATTTGATATCTTTAGCAATGTAAAAGCCTTTCTCTATACAGTCTTCAAATAGAAATCAAGAAGCAAGTGTCCTTGCCTTTTCTGGTCTATGGTCTTTATTTCTCAGACTTGGATGTACAATGGTTACTCCAGCTTCTCCTTAAGGATTCTGTCTCACCATTCCAGTTTATTTTCATACATTTTACTAGGTAGTCTCTGACAGTATAAGCTAATAAGCTCATTTTTAAGGTTAATTTTTGATAACATAATGAGACATCGTTCAGAACTTATGAGAAATTTGATTATGGTAATTTCTTAGCAACTGATCCTGGAAATTTAAATTATTCTTCTAACCTACTTCCTCAATATGTTCTTATTTTTCTACATAGTTCTTTTTTGCCTTAAGATACATCACATTCCTCTTCAAGAACTCATTTAAAGTGGGTTTCATCTGAACAAATGTAGATACCTATAGTACTTTATGAATTAGTCACATGAAGCTCCCTTTATAGTCATTGTAGAGAATAGGCCTCCCCAGGGTGTAAAGTATGTTATCTTACAGTACACATTTGAAATAGATAAGATGAATGACTCAGTGAATGTGCCCGTTGCTCTGCATTGATTATATGAGAAGACCAGAGTGAAAAGCTGAGATGTAAATGTCCACACTGTAGCTATTTAAGCTTATGGAAAATAAATTCCACCCTAAAAATCAGCTGACCAGTTTCTTATTAGAATTTGTTTTTATAAAATACACTTTAAATAGAATTTAATTTGTATTTAATTTTAACATTTGGATAATTTCTTCTCTAACTCTGAAGTACTCTTTTTTAAGAATATTATTTGGAGTCAGGTTGAACACTCTCCTTGCAGTATGTCTGTTGCTCATGCTTCATAAGCATTAACATATGCATGAATTAGTTCTGTTTCTCCAACCAGTGATTTAAGACAGAGTTATATAAATATTTTGAGGACAAATTTTCCAGTGCATTTTCAGAGTAAGTGATAATAGGGATAAATTCTTTTACAATAGTAGAAGGTAGATATCTTTTAGTGACAGCCTCTTTTTGATGGAACTGCTCTCACAGATAGGGGAAGCATGTATATGCAACAAGTAATTTTTGTAAGACAGTAGGAGAGCTGGATAAGGAAGATGTTGAATTTAGGGTTCCCTACCCCAGACAAGCACCCCAGCTCATAACTTGTACAGTTATATTATGTGAAATGTGGAGCCATCAAATGCACCTGTGAACAACTAAGAAAAGACTGAGTCCTGCTCAGTGCAGGCTGCATGGAGGAGCCAGTGTGTCATACACTAAGCTCTGAGCTCTGTTCTCAGAATAAATGTGAGTGATATTTAACTGGCCTTCCTGTAAGTCCTTTGTTGAGTCTGGATATAAAATTCTTCAAGGACTTCACAGCTCTCTACATCCTAGGTAGGATTCAGCAAGAATGACACTTACCCTTCATTTGCTTGATGATGAGATGATTTTGGTGTTGGTAGCTGGTTTGTTACTCTTCCTACGAGTCTTTTACTATCAGTTGCTTTGCAACCCTTTAAAAATTTATTTGTAAAATAAGAATGCAGTATTTTGCAGGGTGATTGCCCAGCAATCCATCCTGCATTATGCAGAAGAGAGAATCTTGAAGTCAACAAGAATGGAGTTTCAGATTCCTCTTACTGCTTTTGTCCACGTGATGCATTCTTCATTCACACATACTGCCTGCAAAAGTAAAAAAACTGCTCAGTTTTCCATGTGCATTTTGTCTTCATTCTTTCCTGACCCTTACTATAAGCATAAAGGACTAATGAGTACAAATCACACTGTTGATTTTGGGATGTTGTTTCATGACTGTTAGGACTGTATAGGTCATATAACAATGGGAACTCAGCAGTAACAAGCTTTACCTACTGCCACCTTAGGCTAACTTTTCTGATGCTACAGACTGTCTGTCTTCCTTGATTTACTTTCCATTCTATATCTGTAAATGGGACAGATCCTTTCCATGACAATAAGGAAGGAGAAAAACACCATTTTTCTCATTTTCAGATCACTGCTGAGATGGTTATACTCTCCTGGAGGTCCTACTTCTCCCTTGTTGTATTTACTTCCTGCTCATGGTGTATGCATCTCTGCTTTAAACCAGATTTCCCAGTAAGTGTCATAATTAACACTCTGTGCTGCAGAACCATATTTTGCTGCCACTTTGGCAACTGTAGCCTTAGACAGGCTATGTTAAAATCTTTGAGACCGTCATTAATCTGTTGACTAAATTCTTATGTCTACTTTTTCCTTTTTATTCTGCTTCATGTGGAAGGGGTCCATCGCAGGGCTCTTCATAACAACCTTGATATTTTCTTCTTTTTATATGCTGCCTACGACTTCAATTTTTCACCATCACAGTATAATGTTCTTTTGCTCTGCTGATGGCTCCCAGCTCCCTCTCTCACTTTCCTGATGCTTCAGATGGAGTCTATGTTTTGTCGCAGTGTTTGGCAGAAATTCAGAGATGAACACCTTAGTTTTAAAGTGAATTTGGACAAGATGGAAGTAAACCTAATTATGTCATGGCACAAGCTTGCAACAACGCCTTCTGCAACGATGTAATTTAATAGTATAGTGTTCTTTATGCACTTAAAGATCTCAATATTATCTTTGGATCAATGTCTATTTTAGAGACTAAGTAATATATATTCTGATGAGAGATGGATTTAGCACTTAAAGAATCCTGCTGGAGAGAAACCAGTTATATTCCACTGCCAGAGTGATGATGTTTCAGTCACTGACAATGCTAATCTTGTATAGTCAAAAAATTTGCTTACACTGATGTTAGGAGTATACTTAGTCCAAATGCCTCTTTACAGTTTATTAATTGGATGGGGCTTTGAGCAACCTGATCCAGTGGAAGATGTCCCTGCCCATAGCTGGGGCTGGATCTAAGCAAGCTTTAAGGTTCCTTCCAACGAAATCAATTCTATGAAATCTATGACAATTATTCTAAATTACTAAACCACAATATTGCTTTTCTATTTCCCTCAGTGTTTAAATTTTAAATTTAATATTAAATTTAAAAGTTATTAATGACTTATTTCTTAAGCTACTCAGGGACTCGTTTAGTGACAATACCACTGCAGTTATTCTCTTGAAGATATCACCTTTTCTCATGGAATTTGTCAGCCTGTAATTTTGGTCTTAATGATTTAGCAAGTTTATTATTGTTATTTTTCTTGTTTTTTGGGGTTTTTTTTGTGAACTAGTACTTGACCTTTCCCTCTCCACTTGTGACAGAGTCGATGACATCAGAATTACAGTTGAAACTTTGTACCATTTATTGTGTTAAAGGGAAATATTGACACAACACATGCAAAATTACAAAGGAAAAATTCAATGAAGAAAATATTTATTCCCCACTAGTTATTGCATTGCAATTTTTTCTTTTAAAAATTCAAACAGTTGCTGAAGCCCTGCTTTTCTTGACTCTAGCTCATACTTTCTGTCATCTTATAGCAACAACAGCTCTTATTCTGTAAACACTTCTGTGTGCATTTCACTTAATTCTTCTGAATAATTGTTTTGATCACAGTTGGGTTTTCAAACTGATGGGGACCAAATGCATACAGTACTTTATACTGTGTTTGCTTTAGAAAGAACTCAGAACATTTGCAAAGGTTATGTTTCTCTCACCTCCCTCCTCTTTTCTTCTATCTTTTCACTTCCTTTCATGTACCTTTAGCTTAGATCCTTAACTTTTTTCTCTATTCCTAAATGGTCAAACAAACCTTTTGTTTGATAAAGGTGAATCCTTTATCTCTTTATTAGTCATATTTTGAAATTTAGCTGGGGACCTAGTTTCTGTCATACCAGATTAAGCAGTTTCTGTTGTTTAAACAGAAAATCTGTGCTTAAGTTATTAGTCCTTGAACATTTAATAAGAGAAAAATATTCCTAGTATTTTGTTGAAGAGGGGATGGAAAGCCCTGAAGAGCTAAGTGAGCTTATTGACACGATGAGAGAACCTGCCTAGATAATAAGTCAGCAGTCCTTGAAGAAAGGCAAGTGCAGAAAGGTAGAGAAAGCAGCCTGGCAGATCCCTCTAAGTAGAAACTGCTGCTTGTTTGTTTGCTGTTATAATTGCTTCCATTTCATGTTCTCTGTCTGCTTTTATTTCCCAAGCTTAAATGGATTCAAACTGTAAAGATTATCATGACTATATTGGCACTGTTCCTTATCAGCCAATAAACCCGTGAATGTATTTAAATGTGCTGTATCACATGTACATGACACATAAAGTGGCAACATAAAAATACTATTTCAGATTTTGAAGTAATAAAATATAGTTAAGTAAGATTAAAATCCTCTTTTTCAAGGACAAAACTGAGGTTCTTTTCCTTTTTATTTTGGATACTTTTCATGATAGTATCTACAGGATAGGGAATCGATCAAGTAAAGATCTAAGTGCATCAGAAATCAGAGACTATTGTTGCTTCCTGAAAGGAGTCTGTGCCCCAGATGTAGGCTTCTGTTCTTCAATTAAGTGCAGAGGGAATACTAAGCAATGAGCAAAATGCCCCAACATCCTACTATCCTAGTTTCAGTCAGAACAGAACTAATTCTGTTCAGTGATTTTACTTTTCAGCTCAGTCTCTTCTAACTAACTGCACTTTCTGAAGTTAACAGCATAGTTTTTGCAGACAGTGTCTATTTCTAGCAGTGATAATGCTGGATGTTTAGAGTTACTACCAAGGACTGGTGTGCAGAAAGGCTCTTGCTTATTCTTGCTCCTATGGAGACCAAGGTCACTGCTAAATCTTATGTGCCATGTTGGGGGTGCAGACAGTGAAAGGCCACACTTGTGGGGAGGAATGGACAGGACAGGTGACCCTAAACTGACCAATGAGGTATTCCATCCCATATATGTCATATTCAGTATAAACTTGCTGGATCACAAGGGTCAAACACACTTCTTCAATGGCCAGCATCTGAGAAGGGATTTGTTTGTTCTGTCTTCAATCCCAATCTAGTTATTTCTGAACCCAGCTCCTGAATCTGGTTCCCATCTGCTTCTGAGTCCAGACTAGGAATTCCCCAGTGCCTGCCCACAGCATCAGTGATGATGGTGACATAATTTCCATCAGTGGTGTTGGGTTTGATATTTGGTTTGTATACATTTGTACATATTTCATTTTATTGTTCTTATTTTCATAGAAGCAGTTTTACTTTTCTTTTCCAATCCCTAAGTCTCTCTCCTTTAATCCCATTCTCTTCACCTTGGTTAAGGGAGAGGGGGTGATAGAGAACATCTGACATTTGTCTAGTGGTTGGCCCAGCCCCTAAGCCTTGACACCTACCCAAAGGTGTCAGTGTCTTCCTGAAGCACAGTTTTTGCTGACATCCTATTTCAGAGTTCAAGAAAAAGCTAAGTTGTTTTCCCAAGTATAACAACTTGAGAATAGATATCTACCATTATTCTCTCTAAGACTATTTTTTAATTTTTGGGTTTTTTTAATGCTAGTGCTGTTGTCTAACATACTATTTATAGTAATTACTGAAGCCAGAGACCTAAACTGAAGAGTATCTTTACCCAGGCCCAGGGGAGATCCCAGAACCTGGATTCTGTCTGGATGTTGTTGTCTTCTGAAGCCCTGACTCTCCTGTCTGATGCTGGGAAAGATACCTGCCTATCTGTGTTTCCTGTGTCTCAGGTCTAGACATATATCCTAGGGCTATGGGCGAAGAGTTTTGGATATCATAGAGTGTGGAAACCCAAACAAACACCTGGGAGTAGGGAAAGGAGAAAGAGGGAGATTAGAAGACAGCAAATTACTGCAGAGCACCACATGAGAAATAATTATCAGTGAGTAAAATCAGTAATTGGCAGTGAGTAAATCAGTAGGTCACAGCGTGCAAGTATGATACTGAACTTGAAGCAAAAGACTGACTGGTCTCCTGCAGTAAAACACATGTTACCAATGGTCATTCAGAAATGTCATGAGGCATCATTGTCTAAACATAACGAAAATCACTAGGATTCCTCTGGGCATTTAAAGAAAAGGGGAATGAGACATGAGGAAGTTGAATTGTGCAACTCATGCCTGCTAAAGAAATGTGAAGCATGAGCAATCCGTAGAAAAGTTAGGCTAAAGCTAAATGAGAAGCAAGTCCTCTGATAGAAGAACTCTGTGTACCTCTACGTATGTTGCATTTGGCCCTCAGAAAATAGCAGGAGGATGTGAACTATTGGGGGAAAAAAGGACTACTCTGTGTCCAATAGAGTAAAGTCATTAGGTGCACTAATAACTCCACTGGTTTCAATAGTACTAGTGTCATTTTTAAAGGCAATGCAGTGCATGTTTACATACATATACGTAATATATATCATTATATGCACTGTAATGTGTATTTATATGCACTATATCTACATGCATGGTCAGGCTGCAATCAAGTACTCAGTCTACCCTGAACATATATCTTCTTTTGATCCTATACAGTATTACTATAAAGTAGTATTCTGGGAAGAAGTTGCTGTGTCCTCTAGTCAATGTCCTCACACTTGCCCCCGCTACATGCTTGCGTTCAAGAGCCTGAAATTAGTTCAAGAAATAGGAGATATGTTTAAAATATAACCTTTAAATCAACAGAGGCATCACATTAGGCTGACCTGATGGAAATTATTCCCTTTGTAAGCAAGTTGCAGACAATTCATTTTTTATGTATATTTGACTTCAGGCAACTTGATTTTAAGAAACACCTTCCATGTATTTTGCCAGCCACAAAAGGATACTTCTGCTTAGGTAAAGCATGATATATGTTTTTCTATTTTATACTTCAGGTTTTTGAAAAGAAAATTAAGCAAGAGTGTTTATCCTGTTGTTATGGTTGCAGGCTACCTTTAGGAAGTTACGATTTACCAAAGCATACCTCAAGGCACCTTTAAAAAGAGCACTAAGATTTTGCTCGGAGTCCAGTTTGTTGCATATAGATTAATTTTGTTGCAGTGCTGTGACTACATACTTTACTGTGACATACTAAATATGTTTGTTATTGGGAGATACTCAGATGTAATTAATTCCTCATTCAATACAGTATAGAGTGACCTTGCTCAATTTTTTCTTATAGAAACAACTGCTTATTCTGTATGTGTGTCGTGCTTCCTCAGGAGAAATCACACAGGACGAAGTAAAAACCAAAGTTAATGCAGGTCAGTACAATATGCAGTATAGAGAGCTGCTGAAGTATTGCATGACAGTCTCAGCTGAATCTTTTAGTTATGCTTTTCTCAGACAGGTATCTCCCTTTGATTTTTAAAATACCTTATTCATATGCTTTCAGATAATTCTGCTTTTGCAGTCCAAGTCCCTCTTGTTCTCAGTGCTGAGACCCTTCTCCCATGAAGTCATCATCAGTGAGAGTTTCCTACTATTTGTTCACTTCTGAAACCAGCAGAACTAATTTTGACAGAGATCAGAATGCTGCAGTCTTCTATAAAACCCCAAAGGACTTTTGGATATGTCTTTTCTGTACGCAGTTTTCTCTCAAGCTTACAAAATGTTTAATTAATGTACATATTTTGACATCTCATGACCTATCTGCTACTTTCTTGTTGATTGTCTTCATAGAGCTTTGATTTCTGCTCTCTGGCCAGAATGACTTCCTTACTGAGCAATACTTTGGGGTTTGGGACTATTTTTTGCCTTTCTGTTCTTTTATACAATGTTAAGCCTACCTCCTGAGACAGTGCTACACAGCACTTCAGAAAGTCACTGTAGAGTATTAGGCCTTTTAATTTCCTTTGTTTTTACTGTACTATGTACTGGTTTTCTGTCCATATGCACTTAGAGAATCCTTCTGATTTGAAGTTAATCCATGCTAAATATATTACACTTTATTCTCAGAATTTGCATGCTTGTTTGATCTTGTTGCCATTGGAACATCAGTGCATCCCCTGGAAATGTCTACAAGTTTTCTTTAACTTTCTGTACTTTTCTAGTCAACTTGCTACTACTCACTCAAGTAAATGTAAGAATATACAGAAGTGTGTGGATTTGTTGAATTATAGTATGGTTTGGGTTGGAAGGCACCTAAAAGATCATCTAGTCCAAACCCGCTGCAGCAAGAAGGGACATCTTCCACTTCAGGTTGCTCAGAGCCCTGTCCAACCAGACCTTGAATTTTTTCCAGGGATGGGCATC
>WUAM01000053.1:1085259-1098191 GCA_024336885.1 Actenoides hombroni
CTTTCAATCATTTCATCCCCCAGCCTGTATTGACACTGGGCATTGTCCCGACCCAGAGGCAGAATCTTGTACTTGGCTTTGTTGAACTTCATCAGTTTGCATGGGTTGACCTTGAGAGGATTGAGAGCCTGTCAAGATCTCTCTGGATGACATCCTGACCCTCAGGATTGTCAACTGCAGCACTCAGCTTGACAGTATCTGCAAACTTGCTGTGAATGCACTCAATCCCACTACCTATGTAATTGATGAAGGTATTAAACAGCACTGGTCTCATTATGGACCCCCGTGGGATACCACTTGTCACTAATCTCCATCCAGACATTTAACTGTTAACCACTACCCTCTGGATGTCACCATCCTACCAATTCCTCATCCACCAAACAGTCTATCAATCAAATAAGTATCTCTCCAATTTAGAGAGAAGGATGTTGCAGAGGACTGTGTCACAGCCTTCTCCCTCATTTTTTTCTTTGTCATATGGCAGAATCACACACAATTACCTAGACTGAAAAAGGCCTTTAAGATGATTGAGTCCAATTGTTAACCTAACACTGACAAGTCCATGGCTAAACCATATCCCTAAGCACTACAAATACCTCCAGGGTTTGGGACTCATTGTAATGCCTAATACACTTTCAAGTCACACAAATGGACTAAGAAGAGTGAACCAAAAATTAATTACACAGGTTCCACAGAAAGATCTTTCCAGGTAGGAGCTAGTGACTTTTTACCTAAGAAGTTTATTCTGTGGCAGCAGAATTCCTTTCAACAGCCTTTTGAATCTACTCTTAGCAGCTGCAAAAGTAAAAATCTCATGATAATTCCTGTAACACTCTCTGCCCTGAAAATTCCTGGTAACCCAGCTGTTAAACTCTGTCATTTTCAAGTCTTGTTACGGAAATTTTTGTCAGCATCTCTGTTGCTAAAAGCAATTAAAAATAGCTTGATTTGAAGTGATTAATTTGCTTTTTGTTTGTTTGTTTTGTTTGTTTTGGGTTTTTTTGTTGGTTTTGGTTGTTTGTTTTATCTTGAAACCTTTGCAAAAGCATTCAGGAAATGAAGAAAGATCTGTAAGATTAAATTGTTTCTACAGCCTACTAGAATGTAACCACAGCTACCTTGACAGTTGGTGGACATTGCTGTGTGACATAGAATGGTGATAGCAGGACATGATAAAGAATGTATTCAGTTTTTGTAAATTAAAAAAATGAAAGTATTTTTCAAAAAAACCCAAAGCATTTTAAAATGATATTATATATGCCTAGAAGTAACCAGAGAAACTTCCAGCATACCAAGAAAGTAAGATGCTGATCCAGTCCCAATACCATCTATGCTATAAGACACTCATTCCTTTCAAAGACTCATATCTTCACTGCACTCCTTTGGATTCCTTTCACATGATTTACCCCTTTCTTATATGATCTATCCTGTGCTTTCCTGAACTGCAGTGGATGACTGGACAGCAAGTGCTAACTTATGGTACTTGCTGTCTTTGTTGTCTTATATCCAGTTTTTCTCTCAGGACATCCCACATCACTTTTTAGAAAAAGTATCATATCAACACTTTGTCTGATCTCAGTGTTTGGGAAGGTTACGGACCAGATTATCTTGTGTGCCATCACACAACACATGCAGAACAACCCAGTGACCAGGCCCAGTCAACATGGGTTTATGAAAGGCAGGTCCTACTTGACTAACCGGATCTACTTCTATGAAAGTGATAGGAGGCTGTGGATATCTACCTAAAATTCAGTAAAGCTTTTGACACCATTTCCTGCAGCATTGTCCTGGAGAAACAAGCTGCTCATGGCTTGGATGGGTGTACAGTTCGCTGGGTAAAAACCTGGCTGGATGTCTGGTCCCAGGGTATGGTAGTGAATAGAGTTAAATCCAGTTGGTATCCAGTCACAAGTGGTTTTCCCCAGGACTCAGTACTGGTGTCTATTCTCTTTAATATCTTTATTAATGTCCTGGAGGAGAGAATTGAGATCACCCTCAGTAAATCTGGAGACAACACCAAGTTGAGTGAGCATATTGATCTGCTGGAGGGTAGGAAGGCTTTGCAGAGGGACCTGGGCAGGCTGGATTGATCTGCCAAGGCCAGTGGCATGAGGTTCAATAAGGCCAAGTGCTGGGTCCTGCACTTGGGTCACAACAACCCCATGCAATTCTACAGGCTTGGGGAAGATTGGCTGGAAAGCTGCCTAGCCAAAAAAGGATGTGGGGGAATCGGTCAACAGGCAACTGAACATGATCCAGCAGTGTGCCCAGATGGCCAAGAAGGCCAACAGCATCCTGGCTTGTATCAGACATAATGTGGCCAACAGGACTGGCACTGGCACTGGAGAGGCTGCACCTCAAATACTGGATTCAGTTTTGGGTCCACCACTACAAGAAGGACATTGAGATGATGGAGCATTTCCGAAGGAGAGCAGCAAAGCTGGTGAAGGTTTTAGAGCACAAGTCTTACGAGGAGCGGCTGAGGGAACTGGGGTTGTTTAGCCTGGAGAAAAAGAGGCTGAAGGGAGAACTTATTGATCTCTGCAACTACCAGAAAGGAGGTTGTAGTGAGATGGAGGTCAGGCTGCTCTCTCAGGTAACAAGGAAATGAACAGGAGGAAATGGCCTCAAGTTACACTAGAGGAGGTTTAGATTGGATATGAAATTTCTTCACCAAAATGGGTTTTAAGCACTGGAACAGGCTGCTCAGGGAAGTGGTGGAGTCACCATCCCTGGAAATATTTAAAAGACAGGTAGATGTGGTGCTCAGGGACATGGTTTATTGGTGGGTTAACTGTTGGACTTGAAGATTGGGAGTTTGGTCTTTTCCAACCTAAATGATTCTATGATTCTATGATTCTATGATTGTGTACACATCTTAAAATGAATAAAATTTGACTTGGAATAAGTCAGTCCTGCTTCAGCCTTCCTCTCTTTCTGTCCACATCTCTCCTTTCTAAATGGAAAAATAATCTACAAAAAAATGTTATGTCACCTCTGTTTCTTTTTCCTGAATTGCTATACTAATGTTTTTTCCATCGCAAAAAAGGGAGGAATACATGGCAGCAGGTGAATAACACTTTCTTACAATGCTATGATGGTTTTATATTAGACTAACATATTGATTGAATTACTTTTAGCCTCCTATTACACTTACAAGTCATTATTAGCCCCAAGTTTTTTCTGTATATGTTCTTCCTAGCCAAGTTAGTCTCCATTTTGTCTTCTTTTTTCTTTTTTAGATTTATTTCATCTTACTAATTTTGTATTGTTTCATCAATTGAGCAAAATGATTCTGAAGGTAGTTGCCTTTCCTAAAGTGCTTCCTACTCACCCAGCTTGCTGTTAATGAAAAATTTTTGTGTGCTCTCTCCTCCAGCACTGAAGTTATTAGTGAAAACCCAGAGCAGACCTACAAAATAATTTGATAGGTACAGCCTCCAAAGATAGACAGAAACTACTGAACACTATACTTTGATCAGGTTTGTTTGACCAGTCTTTACACTGTCGTAAGATAATTTTAGCTGCAGTGCATTTCCATAGTAAACATATGAAATATCCTTTGCTTTGCCTATCAACTACACTGTCAAAGAAGATGATTTTGACAACGTATGCTTTTGTACTTTCTTTTGAGATGTGTCCTATCATATTAACTACAGGGGCTAATTAAATGATTATTTAATACTTTTGCACAATATCTTTCTGGGTTAATCATGTACAGTTCTTTTTCCTCATTCTGAAGAAAAATGACTATATTTATTTTTCTTCAGTCTTCCTATGTTTGCTGTCACATCTGTGTGTCTCCCTTCAAGTTCTCTTAGATTATTAGTTGCAAATGATTCAGGAATCACTTTTTCTATTTCCTTTAAAGCTGTGAATTGAAATCCACCTTATTTGCTGTCTTGAATATGTCTTACACTTCTATGTATTCTCTAATCTGTTATTTCTTCTGCTGTCCTGAGCTATCCTATTATGAAGTTTGCATTACATGCATGGTAGCTATTAATCTTTTTGTCCAAAGGCTCATGCCAAAAATACAGTAAATATTTTGACTTTATTAGTATTATACATTATTTATTCACACTCTTTTTTAAATAATTGATCTGTATTTTCCCTCAGCTCACTCCTAATGAAATATAATGTGTTTTTTTCTCATATTGTTTGATTTGTTTCTTGGTAAGTAGATCTTAAACCATGTCTTTTATGCATTTTTTGCCTACATTATTTTGCTGTTTATTTAGAATCCCTCTCATTCATGTGTTCATGCTTCTGCTTTTTGTGCAGTTCTTTGTTATCAGTTTATTCAAGATCTCTGAATGCTGGTATGGAGTCTTCTGCTTTACTTATTACTGCCTTTCTGTCTCACACTGGCACTGCCTGTGATACTGCCTATTTAGAAGCTGCAATCTCTCTTACCTTTCTTCTTTCTCTATTCTCTTGATCCACCTCATTATTTCCCTGCATTGTAGTGATGAGTCACTGTGGACTCCCACCTCTCTTGGGCATTTGCTGGTTCTGCTGGGCCATCAAAAAATCCTATTGTGGAAAGATCTGTAGCTATGTTTGTCACTTATAAAGGAGAAAGAAAAGGTAGACAGGCTAATTTTTCATTAATGCAAATATATACAAACAGAAAACCCACTAGACTGGCGTACATTACTCAGTAAACATTTCTCTTTGTGAATGAGTTTTGATTTTGCTCACTAATTGATATTGGTTTATTGTAATATTGCTCAAGGACTACTTGAGTCATTTGTTCAGAGTATATTTTAACATATCTTCTTGTAAATGAACTTGCCTGATCTAAGCCTTCAGTTACCTGGTTGCTTGATTCTCAAATGCTTTTCAGGACAGTCCTCAGAAATTTCTGATGCACTCACATATTTGTATTAGATATGGACCCATGACTTGCATTCCTGACATTTTTAAAAAGTAAATGAGAAAGTAGTATTTTTTATCTGAATAATGAAAAGGTTAATAGTTCAGTTGTTGAAGAAAATATTAATGTTTAATATGCCTTTATATCTGCTTGAAGGCAATACTGAAGCTTCCCTAGCATTTATAAGAATTGTAATTTAACTGCAAATTGAACTCTGCCAAAGCATTTGAATTATGTGTTACACTTGATTACTCATAAAAATATCCCTACATTCTTCATTACCCTTACTACATGGACCTATTGTGGTCCAACATTACAGTAATTTCTTACCTTTTAGAATCCAACCTCTGAAATGCTGCCATAAAATTTTATTGGTCCTACATTACTTTTGTTGCTGAATCCTTTTGGTAACATCCTCTGCATTTCCAGTTGGGTTAATTTTCTCATATTCCTGTCTCTGACTTTTCCCTTCTTTCATATATTCTCAGTTGCCTTAATCCAGCACCATTTAAATACTCTTTTCAGCTTTTGATATTTATATTTTCCTCCTGGAGCTCACTTACATCTTTGGTAAGCCAGCTTCCATTCTTCTCTTTGGAATTGTTCTTGCACCACTGATGACATACCCATCAAACAAAAAAAGTGAAATGACAAATATTATAAGCCTCTTTCTTGACAAACATATCTTCCTAGTAAATATAATATCATGTCAACAGGAATTTTATTTAAATGCTTTATTTATCACATGAGTTTTTAAGATCTCAAATAAATGCAAAGAATTTTGAAAAAATGCGAAAAAAAGGTTGCTGCAATTCTTAGCAGAACACAAATGCTATTTGGTAGTTCAAAGTTTCAAGAGGATCTTCATATAAATTAATTTTCCTCTTTTTTTCCTATCAAATGAACCAGATGTTTTCCATTACAGCACTTGTGTATCTCCAACTTTCTGATGCCAGAAGTCCACTGAGGAAAAGATTTTACTGGAGGAGGCAGTGGTAGACTCCTGTGCTGCATATAATGAGTAATGACAATGGGAGGCTTAAAACTGTAACAAAATGCTGTGATGTCGGGCCAACCACCAAACAACACAGCAATCTGGAGGGAATTGAAAAGAAGTCATAGTATTATTTCTTTTCCTAACAGAATTTAGGATTTATTACTTTTAGAGACAAAAAGCAGTATAGAGTCACTTTTAAGTTTGAACTCTAAAGTGGGAACTCACGTTTTATGGTATTTCCTGGAGGCAAATGGTCAACAGTTCAAGGGACTAATGATTATCACTAATAGACTTGATGTATGAGTCTGAGATCTTTCGTAAGTAACAGAGAATCTTCTATGAGACCAGCGAGAGACAAGAATCAGCAAGAGAAGAAAGTGGAAATGTAACAGGAATGTTTTCATGAGACTCAGCTGATACATGTGGATTCAGTACAGGGCTATGTAAATTCAATACAGTTAATAATTACCAAGATAAAAAAATAAGTGATTCTAACTAGGCTGGATTTGGCACCTGGTACTTGATTTTAGATTATTTTTTCAAATCCCACACCAGAATTTCTATTTGGGGGATTTGGAATACTTGTTAGGAAAAGTTTAAGGACATAAATGTTCTGTCCTTTTATAGCTAAGTCTCTCAATTATTAAAAGCTGGAAACTCACTTTTCAGTAGTGCTCTCTGCCCTGGGTCACATTTGAAAAGATTTCTTACAAAGACTGGCAAACGTGAGAAAGATTCTTGTTATTTCCTTCTTTGTCTAGTACTGGATTAAAAAATAGTAGAAAATGTTAAACTATGTGCATTTAAATTTAGGTTCTATTCTCAGACCAACGTGAATTCCACCTGTAGAAAAGTTTATGTCGGTTAAGTTACAGAAGAGATGGATGTGGCTGAAAGGGATTCAGTAAAAGTTTAGCCAATGTTAAAGATGCAAGTCTAGCCTAATCTGCCCAAATATACTTGATTTGGACATCAGGTTTTAGGGTTTGTGGTGAGTTGAACTTGACTGGTTACGAGGCGCCCACCAAGCTTCTCTATTACTCCCCTTCTCCAAAGAACAGGAAGAGAATAAGATGGAAAAAAACCTTGTGGGTCAAGATAAAGGTAGTTTAATAAAGGAAAAGCAAAGGCAGCACACAAAAGCAAAGGAAAGTAAAAGATTTATTCTCTACTTCCCCTCAGCAAGTGACCTTCAGCCACTTCCCAGGAAGTAGGGCTTCAGTACATGTAGAAGTTGCTCTAGAATATAAACATCATAGTAATGAATGCTCCCACTCCTTCTCCTTTACCTTAGCTTGAGCAGACATCATGTAGTATGGAATATCCCTTTTGTTGCTTTCGGTCAGATGTGCTGGCTAATGTCTCTTCCCAAGATCTTGCCCACCCCCAGCCTACAGATGAGGAGGGAATGTTGAAGAGACAGCCTTGATGTTGTGTGAGCCCTGCTCAGGAGGAACCAAAACACTGGTGTGTTACCAACACTTTTCCAGCTACCGCTACAAAGCACAGCACTATGAAGGCTGCTATGGGGAAAGTAACTCCATCTCAGCCAGACCCAATACAATGGTTTGATATTGCTAAAGACCATGAATAGTTCTTGTTACATTTTAGTAAATATATGGTATTCAAATTGATGGGGAAGCCTGTACATGCATGTCCAAGAAATGAATAGATGTTTCCTTTGGTGATGATCCTATATGACAATGATTGCAGAATCACAGAAAATCATTTACCTGATCTACTTCCCTCAAGTTTTATGCCAATGCAATATGTGATATGCCAGTGCTTATGCAATAAGTATTTGTTCCTGGAAATATTTAGAAATGAACTAATGACCAATGTATGATAATTGCCTGGTACTATATGGGAAGTCTGAACGCTTCTCTAGTGTGTTTTGCTCAAGAGTCAAAGGAAATATCTTTTTGTTATTCATGACAAGTCTTCTGATTCAGCATGCTGGTAAGGTTCCAGGCAGCTCTGTGCCTCAAAGGGACTCTCCAAAAGGATTGTCTGTTCCTATTGTAAAAATGGAAAGTACCCAAGATCTCTTTTAAAAAAATTCAGTTGCAAGTTTTCTTTGATTTAAGTTACTACTGGTCTCAAAAATTATACAACCTGATATAACTCTGATGCAACCTCTAAATAACTATGTTAATAGTATTTAATGTGATAAGATATATTTCAATTTCTAGAAATAGAAATTTACTATTTATTTAGCATACTGCTTAGAGAAACTTCAGCAACATTTCAGTTTTCAAAGACTGTCCATTCTGGAAATATTTACATAATATTGTTGAGTGCAAAACATGCAATCTGATCTAACTCTTTAAAGTTTCTCAGCCTTGCACCGGAAAATGCTTGGATTGTGGTTCAACTAGCTGTAGAAATCATTCCAAGGAATAAAAAAATTCCGAGTAGGAAGAAATACTGTTTTAAAATCAGGTGAGTTTTATCTTCCGTATTTGAATTAGAATCTACTTATGTTTTTTGAAATATTACTATTATCAGTGTTAGGAAGGCTGAAGTTTTGGAGTCCTTCCTCACAGATTGTGCAGCTCATAGCAAAATGTATCTCTATTAAAATTTCTGCCTACGTGCAGATACTGCCTTACTATCTTGCTTGTTGAGTAAAGCTGTTTTAGTAACCAGTTTCAATACCTATTTTCTGCCTTTTACCTTGAAATTCAGGTGTGCTTACAATCATATTGTTAAGATGCCTGGAGAAAGTGCAGGTGTTTAAGTTAGACAGGCAATGTTGAAACTGAAGCTCTAAGACAAAGTTTCCTTTATTGCTTCATACATAGATTTTAAAAAATAATAATAATAAAAAAATCAGTTTTGTTACGGATATTGCAACAGGAATATTTGCAAGAATTTTTAGTGCATAACCCATCAGCAAATTTCTGGTAAAGTCTGTCTTCATTGAAGATGTAATAATGAACAAAAACCTGATGTTTGCTGTACCAGGAAACAGAGTGGGTCATCCTGCTATGTCATTTTCTATGAAGTACTGAAATAAGCCTTGTTTTCTTGTCCAAAACTTACTTCCTTTCTCATTATGGCCTTAGTTTCAAAGCAATGGGATTATAAAAAATACTTGAAGTTATTTTGGAGGACTTGCAGGATTTGAGCCTTTTAGGGATATATTTTCAATTTTACACAAATATGAGGTTAACAATACAAATGTTTCTTCTTTTTTATTTAAAGAGAAACAGGAAAGCTAGGATTTTCATATAACCAAGGAATTATGTTTAAAGTTCAACTCTCTAATATAAGGAGTTTCACTGTAAAATCAGAAACATTGCCAAGGACTGTTTGATTTTCTTTTCTTTCTGCCTTCATTGTGTTTATTTTCCTATCTGCTACAGAAGTCTTCGATGGGGTCATTCATTTAGAAGGTGAAAAAATTTGGAGGCAGTTAAATCTCTTGTTGAAGTTTCCAAATAGTATGAAGTGTAACTGTGACATCTGAAACAGGAAGTAAAAGACAGAATCTAAAAATGGTACTTTTGGTGATTTGTGTAACATTAGCTACATTTGCACAGTGAATACCTGCAGTAAAGCTAGTTTTAAATAATTTTTGAAGCTTGATTTTTAGTTTTCATGACTACATCTGTAGTAAGTTCTGAAACATTTTATAGGAGTGTTTATAGTTGTTTGGCAAACCTACAAAATTAAAATCAGGTCAAAGTTATACTGGTACATTAGTGCCTGGATTGAAGTTATAGGCTTACTCTATTTAATGTGGTAACTTCAAAAATTACGTTATGGATCAAAATTTTATTTTCAAACACACTTAATACTTCAGAAAATTTAAATTTGGGAATTTAGCCTAAAATCCTTTAAATATCTTAAAGCATAGATAAAAATATAGCCAAAGAGCATTACTATTTCTAAAAAATAAAATTCTTGTTTAAAATTTTTTCCTTATGCTGACATATCAAATGCAGAGCTTTACTCTTTCTAGGCTTCTAGCTCTTATTGCTGATAGTTTTGTTACAGAAGCATGCTGCTGTTTCACTTGAAATATATCCTTTTCGCTTCATCCTGTATTCAGGGCAAATGCCCAGCTTTCAAGAACACGTTGAACAAAATAATGATCAACTGTTCCCAGAAGCATTGTTCAGTTCAAGGCTAAATGTCTTTTTGTTCAGCATCTACTTTCTTCTTAAACAGTAAATAGATGCCTGTTTCATATATGGTGTTTGGTATTTATTTCTCTCAATAATCTAATGTTACTTTCTTTTCAAAACTGTTATGTGCATAAAGATAATAAATCAAGGAAAATCATAGTGCCACATAGAAAAATTAATTTAGGTGACTGTGACAGATTAATTCTCTCTGTGACCCAAATACATATCATGATCAGTTAGAAAATGAAATGAATTTAGAAAAAAAACTTCCGTACAAGCATAACAGATTTGCAGAAAGGTGAAAAAAAATTATTAGAAATTATAATGGACTTTGTTTAAACAAACATACTTACAATCTTCTATTGTATAGATATGTCTCCTTACTTTCTGCCTAAAACAGAACCCTGTTTTGCAATGCGCTTTAGGCTGATTGTAACTTTATACAAAGAAACAATGAGTGTGACTTCAGCAGACTTCCCTGCTTGATTTGCTCATTTGTAATATCATCCTTACCAATCATACTTGTCTCTTTTGATATACTGCCTTGCAAGAAAACTATGAGATCTGTAAATGTCTCTATAATGACTAGCTCACTGAAGCCCTGTCCTTGATGGCAGCTACCATAATGCAAATAATAAATTATAATTTTGTCTGTGCATAGCTACAGTAAAGTCAGTGAAGCAATACATGTTCCTGGAGATACAGGGATTGTAATAGTATAATGGATAGGGGTCAGATCTTTCCCCTGTATCACATGGCACTGTGTCAAAGCAGTCACTGGAGATCAGCTTGTGCAGTCAGTTCTATATCTGAATTTTCACTGAGTTCGGTGAATCTCTCTGAGCGTGTTGATCCACTCTTCCATAATTATTGAGTGAAATACTTGTATCCTTTGTAGTTTGTATACTTCTGTGATGTTACATGCACATTAGCAACTCTTTTTGCTATAGATTAATGATTAAGCAACATTGGGAGGCATCTTCTCAATAATGTATTATGAACTTTTAAGAGTATATGCTTAACTCCTCTTCTTAATTCCATTTTATTTAAATACCATAAACTGAAATTCCTATGCAGAATAAATATTGAAGATGGCTGAACAAAATTTCAAGAAATGCCTGTCAACATTACTTAAAGGTTTGACCCTGCAGATTCTGACAGTTAATACCCTCATTAGAATATTTGTAATGACATTTTCAAAATGAAGTGACTGAAGGATCTTTGGTCTTAACTGTTCTGAATATGTGCTTCATTAGGCTAAAAGTCTAAAATGTTAACAACGAGATGCCTCAACAGTAGTTGTGTTCCATGTATTCATTTAGTAGTACTGTGACTTAATAAAAGACTTCATTTTGTAGCCACACCCCTGCCAGACATCTTTAACATGTATGTTTCTGCAGAATATTATGGTATTTAATAGAAAATGTCCTTGCTTTCAAGCTACCCTATATATAAATCACAGAAAGAAGGAATTAAACTGAATAGAAACTGCAACTTCTAAACAAAGATATATGATTTGTGTGTGCCCATGTGCTGCTGCATTGTTATAAGAAACACTAAAATAACACAAGGATTAGAAAAGTGGTTCTTTAATTTCAATGGTTTGATTGCTAGCAGTGAACTAGAAAAGGAAATGTTTTCGATACAAGACTTTTTATATGCACTGGATCCCTACATGAGACACTCTAATTTACATTTTGGAATCACTTTCTGTTCTGATTACTTGCTCTTGCTGAGCAGTGAAAAAAATGTCACATTAAAAAGTACAATAATAGAGCTATCTTGCCAAACTCATTGCATTCAGACAACTGCAAGGCTTCCTTCCCTCACAGTAATTTGACTGAGAATATATATACCTACTGTGTTGAGATTTATGCACTGGCAATGGAACACAGAATTATTCCAATGATTTGCCAAAATTTTGTAAGCAAAAGCCTTTCAAGTCTGAAACACTATTACTGTTGCTTAAATGCCATTTGTAGGCAATAAGCAAACTAGTGCTAATGTATTTGTGTTCGGTACTTTTTCACTCTACAGCAAGTGTGTTATCATATGAAACAACAGTAACAGGTCCTCTGGGAAATTCAATAGTCCAATACAGCAGAGTAGTTATTTCTGGAAAGCTATTTTTATATATGGAACACTACTGGGCTGTGTAGACTGCTGTAATATTTTGCTATTAGATGAACACATAGAGAGATTTTAATTAGCATGTGATTTCAGCTGTCTTCCCAGGGGAATACTGGTAACTTCATGTACTGATTCAGTTAATTGTACCTGTAGAACTGCTGTTAAAGGAAAACCAGTGGCTTGGATCTTTTGAAAGAGGATAATATGACTAATTTTCCAACACACAAAAACTAGAGAAGTCCCCACGTACCCTTTAAATAGTGTGTTTTCTTTTAACTTATTTATATATTTCACTTGAGGAATTTTTACAAATATTGTATTTTCCACCATGTTGTATGGTGTCAATGACCAGAATTGCCTTGACACAAGAACTGAGACATGAAACTAAGCTATTGTTGCAAACCACTGGATAGACGGGAGGTTCCTATTCTTATCTTGAGATGCTTCTGCTCTTGGGACAGAGAATCCACTCTTCCCCTCTTGGTGTGAGGACTGAGCTGGATGTGTATGATAGGAATACAGTTCACGCAAAAAGCTCTACAAGTAGTGGAAGGAAGGAAGGACAGCTAGAATGGAGGGTGTACAAGGAAGCTGCTCGAGCAGTAAGAGACCTGGTCAGGAGAGCTAAACCTCAGTTAGAATTAAATCTAGCCAGGGAAATCAGGGGTAATGCCAGAAATTTCTACAGGTATATGAATGGAAAGAAAAAGACTAGAGAAGGTGTGGGCCCCCTCAGAAAAGAGACTGGAGAACTGGTGGCAAGTGATGCTGAGAAGGCTGAGGTCCTCAATGA
>WUAM01000053.1:1098291-1118842 GCA_024336885.1 Actenoides hombroni
TGAGACACTGGAACAGGTTGCCCAGGGAGGTGGTGGAAGCCCCATCCTTGGAAATTTTTAAGACCAGGCTGGATGGGGCTCTGAGCAACCTGCTCTAGTGGGAGGTGTCCCTGCCCAGTGCAGGGGGGTTGGAACTAGATGATCTTTAAGGTCCCTTCCAACCCTGACAATTCTATGATTCTATGATTTATCATTTCAGTCCTAAAAATGCTTGTGAAAGATGCGTGGGATTAACCTTGCAACTGATCAAAAAAATATTGAAAACTCTTAAGTCAAGCTTGGTTTGACTTGCAAGATGGGCACTTTGCTTGTGTTTTGGGCAAGACACTTTTTCATGTTGAACACAAAGGACAGGCAAAACACAATACTTGGTTCTTCAACTCAAATGAATAGGTTCCTGGATTCAGGTGGCTAGTAATTCTGACAGTTTTGGAGATTAAAAAAATATCCCGCCTAGATAAAACACTCCCTTAGATCAGACAACTTCTATCTGCAGTCATTACATTAGGTGAACAGTTAAGATTCAGTGAAATGCTGAAGCTATTTTTCATGTATCGTGTCAGGCAGCAGCGCTATTTGTCTCTATTACGACTCTCCACACAGCCAAAGTAGGATGGCCATTTACACACTGTAGTGCTTATTGTACTCAGTTGTGATAATTAGCTCCCCCTTGCCTCCATTTTCTTCTTTTTCTTCACCAAGAGTGCAAATTTATCCCATAGTGAAATGGTACTATAAATTGATGCCTGTGCTTTATTTTTTTTCAAGGCCCAAGCAAATAAAAAAAAAAAATGCCACTTGAACTCATCCACTTTTTCTTAGATGATTCCTGCTGCTTAGGTATTTGCTGCCCTTTAAACTCCCTCCCTTTAAACTGTGACTTCTTGTGCTGTGCCTCTTGCAATGGCACTTTCTTGCTGACCTGTATTATTTCATAGCTTCCCTGTGCTCATTCTATCTGCTTGTCATCTTTCCATAGCCCTGTCAGGTTTACCTCACTAGTTTTTGGGGCTTTCCATTAAGTGTTTACACTGTGAAAACTGGGCTATGTGCATAAAGCTCCCACATACTTCCAGAATACATGGAATAGACACTTGCTATTCTAATGCAAGAATTTTAATCCAGTAATGGAGGTTACTCTGGGCATGTTAATTCTTAAAAGACTCAGAGGAAGTCAAGCTGGACATGACTGGCAAAAGTTCCGTGCAGAGCACTGTCCTAGCTGGACAGAGTGAGTAACTTCCAAAGCAGTGTTTTAATTATTACTAATAACAGCCAGTGCTCAGTGGTGGAAACATGGATTTCTTTCTGTAACTTGTTACCCCTGTCTACTCATTATCATGACAACTGATCAATCTGAGATCTCAAAGGCAGTGGTCAGATCAAACTATAAGCCTTCATCCTTGGCCAGAGTGGCACAGAAACAGAAGAACTGCTGGTGACAATCTGAGCTCATTTCCTTCATGTGAATGCCAAGGCTGTTATGTGCTGTTGTATGGCTTGGAATAAAAACAAAAGAAAAGAAACTGTGTCCCGTTCCCTCACAGCTGTAAAACACCTGCAAGACAGGTAAGTTCCCAGTAGTGCCCTCAGTTATGATCTGGTCCCTTTAGGTTTTACTGGTATGCAGGTCATCATAGTGACCTCATCTCCCAACCCTTAGCACTGCCTACCTGTCTTTTTGTGCATACAGGGCAGACACTAGGGGTATAATAATGGAATTTGGAAGGGGAATAGGGCTGACTGTCCCTCCAAGAGACCTCCTTTATTCAAGTGTGGCTTTTTGCGTTGCTTAGGGGAATCACTCCATGAAAGGTGTACTGGATAAAGGACAGCTTCCATTTCATTTATTAGCTACCTAAAGAGTAGAAAGTCTAGTGTGCGTTTTCTAGATTAACTTGGGAAGTGATGAAAAGTCCTGATGATCACTGTTGGAGTGTCTGAGGGATTTTGGTGGCCCAAAATGATGGAGTTGCCCCAGTTTATGAGTCCTGTGTGTTTTAAGCACCTGTTTGCCATGGAAACAATCATCTTGGGAAGTGCATCTGTCCTTTCAGTAACCAAAGAACAACATAAGTGCCTGGTTAAACTAGGCAACTAACTTTAATACGGAAAGGTCTAGGTTAATACCTACATTAATATTTTGCAATAAAGGAGTTGTTAGTGTTACAGTAGCATATATCAGGGACTGCCACAGTGAAATGCTTCTAAGTTTATCTGTATTTGATTTTTCCAGTTTCTCTTTTTTTTTTTTCTTTTTTTTTTTTTTTCCTTTTTTTTTTCTTCCAAATTGGCCTTTTCAGCAGAAGAGAGGCAAACCCAGGAGTACCACATTTACATCTGTTGAAACCTACCCCTTGTCTACATTTCCTCTGTGACCACTTGAGAAAGGTCAAGTGTCCCAGTTTCTAGACCACTGGACAGAAACTTTGGAGATAAATTAAAATAAAAGAAATTAAAATCTACCTGTGCCAATGTCTTCTTTCCTTACTATCTTTCCTTTGAGAAAAGTAGAGAGACCTTTGAGAGAAAATCCCATCTACTCAGGAACTGACTGTGTATGTTTCAGCGGGAAGGGAAAAAGCCCAAGGTTGCTATTGGGAACAGCCTTGACATGTTATGCTGTCTATAAATTGGGAGATACTACAGTCTTTATTCCACCTCATTTGTCCTAAAGTTTAGTGGCAATATTAAATATTAGGCTGTGAAATCTCCCAGACGAAACTGGGATGTTCTTTGAACAAAGCATTACTAAAAATGTCAACTAGCTTAATGCATAGAGAACTCTACTTACAGTGCTCTGGGCATGTATTAATGTTATGGTAATACTGGAGTAGCACACAACATTCCTATTTGTTCTCTCATTGTTTACATGGGCTCATGTTTAAAATGCAAGTTTTTGAAGTTAGGAAAAGTCTTTCATCTATTAAGATAACATCCGTGTTTGTTTTTTTTTTTCCAGTTTGATTTTTGAATTTTAAACTATAGGCATGAATTTGAAAAAAAAGTGTAGAGATAAAAATAAAGTCTAATTAATAAATAAGTTAAAAATAATAACAAACTAATAATTTAAATGAAAGCCTCTGGAAGAACAACTTACTGCATTGATACTCCACAGATTGGAAGCTCTTCCTTTTCTGACAGGGTATTATGACTAGACTTTTTGTCAATATTAGAAATAATTTGAATTTCAGTTCATGTTCTTTTTATTTCTTCGTGTATTAATACTCCTGGATTTTCTAGCTGGTCAATAGAAATTTCAGGATCTCTTCTGTTCTGATGATCTAATGCCACCAATAATAAAGCTGCATCAAGCTTTTGTTCAATCAGAGCTAAGGCTTTTTTTCTCTGGTTGAACTGAAAGCTCTTTGCTTATCTCCTACTAATTCCTATTAGTCTTATTATTAAATCTTCAGTATAATCTAAATATTTAAAGTTATATGGAAAAAAAAAGCCTTCAGATCTGAATAAAGTTTTGATTTGAGTTGTACAGATGAGAACTATGCTGCCCTGTGGGTCAGTCCTACCATTGTGGGTCTCTGTACAGAAGGAGGTAAAAAACATAACCCATCAGCAGTACACCCAAATGAATTGCAGTACCTTTCCCTTTGCCCTTACTGTTGTAGAGAGATCTTAGAGAAAATTATTTTGGCATATGGTGGTCATAAATTTAATTCTTACGAGGCTGTGGGTCAAAGTGCTCACTAAAATTCTAATCACCTTAGGTCATTTCATAGATATGCACAAAATGATACCCTTTTAATTCTGAAACAAGTGGTACAATTCCTATGTGGAGTCCAAACTCAAATTAGGTTAGATTATGTTGGTTTGGTAGAATTCATAAACTTACAAATAAAAATTATTAACTGTATCTGAACCACTGCAGGAGTACCCACCAAGAAGTTTCCATCAAGTTACATAAATTAGCTTTCAAACTATTTTTAATTAAGTAGATATGACTATTGTTTATTAAAAAACCCTTCACTTCTAGCACAGGCTCTGCATCTCAGCAGTTGTGTTGACATCGCAACTGACTGGACATCAGTTTCTTGATGTATTTTTTAATGCTTTTTTTCCTGGTGTATTTTTGTCTTAAGTTTTGAAGAAGCATTCCAAAGAACCAGACTAAAAAAGTTACATTTTTCCAGAGTTGCTCAGATTCACACTAAACAATTTATTAGACCATTCTCAGCATCCACCAACTTCAGGTTTACACAGTATGATGTTGAGAATATAGAAAAAACTTCAAGATTTATTTAGTTCTATAGATCAAATGGTATTGGAAGGGTGAAAACTAAGTAAATAAGTTGCAAAATATTTTAAAGAACTTCCTACAAGGGAAATGTCCAAGCCAAGGTTCACTGATGTGGGCACAAGGAAATATGAACCATTATATAATATTTACGTTGTGATTGGAGGGCCACTTAAGACAAAACTTAGTCCTTGCTAATAAGAAGGCTAGACTAAAAAGATAAAAATAATAATAAAAAAATCAGAAATACAAAAAGAACTAGAAAATTATATATAAAATCTTGTATCTTCTTGTCAAAATTTACTTTTAGTGTCTTCAGCTGCCTTTATGTTTGGCTGCATATTGCTACAGAGGGCCCTGAGACAGGATCAGCAAGAGAGAGTGGTGACCTTGTAGGACAGCTCAGCGAGGCAGTGCTTGCCATGACAGATGCTCTAGATGCTGTGCTGAGCACCCACTGACCTTACACAGGCAGATGACAACTACAGGGATGAATAGGCTGATTCCAGAGCCTCATGTCCACATTAAGAAGTCTGAAACGGGAAAATAGTTTGAGTGGCAATTGGCATTTTGTTAACTTTTGTTTTATGAAGAAATAGGAATTTTACTCTAAGAAAAAAGAATCTGATCAATGTCCCAGTGTTCTTCTGTGCTTGGAAATGACCTAGCAGTTACAATTAAATCCTGATCTATTAACCTCACCCACCAGAACCCAGCCCATGTCTACCAGATTAAAGAGATGGGATTTTCTCTTACTGAAGCTCTTTTCATTTGATCTTTTTCAAGCAATAAGCAAGTTATCTGTTCAATGTGGCTTTCAGTCAATATGTCTGAAGGCACAAGATTCTAAGACATCCTTTTTTGTGTGTAAAAGAGCTATAAGGTCTGCCTATAAGTACTCAGTTTTCTCTGTGGGCTTCAGCTGGATCTCTCAAAAGAGATGTGCATATGCCTTTGTAGGGTGGAGTCAGTCAAACAAATTTCTGGCTTTCCAGAACTGTGCAGTTATATTACATATCCTTATCAGTACCCCTCCTATGTCACACCTTAGATTTTGTTAGAAATAAGTTATATGATTGCATTCCTGAATATACTGCTCCTGAATTTCCTCATAATGTTCTGGTTAGAGAGAGCCATCTGTGTGAAAAACCACATTCCAGTTCCTTGTAGAAATATAGATTTGAAATAAGAAATTTCCCAGAATCTTCTAGAGCAAAGTAAGAATGGTAGTAAACAGACAAGAAGACACTTCTTTGGTGTTTTATTTCTTAGGATTTTTCTTATAGAAACATAGCAGATATTTTATATCTGTAAAAAGTTTCTTTTGGTATTGAATGCATGAAAAAAAAGAAGGAATAACTGTGGGATAAAACTGGAGCACATTATATGATAAGTGCTTTTAAAGAAGCAGAAGTTGCAAAATGAAAAGCAGATGTTTGGAAGAATGGTACATGTACCTCTGATTTGTGAAGGGGTACACTTGTCAGTTCAGATAGGGCTAAACTGCATTCAGGGGATGGCCTGAGGTGTTGGCATTTTAGAAATATTGGCAATACAACACAGGCTTCCTCATGACCTGAAGGAGTTTAAATACACCAAATATATAGACTGACCTTGTTGCACAATGAGTAGACAAATAAATAAGATCTTTTTTAAAATTGGAATTTATGTCTTCCATGGATTATTTTCACAGATGACCATTAATTTTTTTGATATTTTTGCAACAGTTAATAAAACAGGCTTTTTGATCTAAATCAGATTAGCCTGTGAAAAATGTGGGGATTTGAAGATCTTTTTCTATTATTACTACATGAAAAACAAAATTTGTTTTCAAATGTATGTAAAGCTAGAACTGAGACTACATTATAACATCCAGATAACCCTCAAAATCACTATTTTTTATTTTCAGAACTTTGATAGGTTATCAAAAACAAAGAAATATTAGAATGACTAAAATAGCTTCTAAGAAGTCTAAATATTTCCCAAGACCTGTATCATAGCTGTCCATTTAAACTTCAGCTTGCTTCCCTGCATTAAAGAAAAGTGTAGGGAAAGATCAAATAATGAGGTCACTGGAAGTGGTTTTATTAGATATAAATTGAGATTTTGAAAAATGCCCCATACTTTTCTTTTTCTTTACCATCTATTTTTGCAAATTTTCTGGCACAAAATTTAGTATGACAGAGTATTACCAGCTGAGTGGGCAATGAGTGACTAAGCATGACATTGCAATGGAAAAAAGAACAGATTTGTTGATTTTCACTCCAGAGTCTGTGAGTCTTCAGGAGACTGAATTATCTTCAAATTTTGTGTAAAAACATCTAAAAAATGTGATTCTATGGTCAGGAGGGTTAACTCTGTTGTACAAAGACCCACACTTCTCTCAGGCCTAAAGATCTGCAAACTTAAAAAGATTGAGAAATATCCTTAGCTCTACCATGGAGACTTCCCTGTGTTGTGCTGTCTGATGTTTTGACCTCACTCTTTTTTTTTTTTTCTCCAAAAGAAATAGATCAGAAACATTTATAAAAGTAACTAAAATCAAAAAGGAGTTTAGTTTTTAGGGACAGTTTAGCTTAGTTTAGAAAAATAAGAGCCCACAGTGGTGAACAGTGAACTGCTTTCGCTGTTTATTTTGTGTAGAAGAGGCCTTAAGGTGCACAATTGAGTAGGTGGGGTTTTGGTGTGTGCTCATTTGTCATTTCTTGTGGGCTAGCTTTACTTTCTTAAATATTTATTACTTAATCCAGAAAAGTAATAATAGTTAATGTTGTAACATTTCTTCAGCTGTGTTCCCTCTGAAGAGTAATTACTTGCGATGAGTGCTTGAGGGCATGCTGGTCCCAGCTTGAATTTCTTTGGCTGGAGAGAAAATGATCAAGACAGTTCTTACCTGAGTTCCAGTCCCAGAGCTATTACAGAAATATTTCATTGTCAGAAATACTGTAGTAGAATTTCAAATCTCAAACCCTTTAATTACAAGATTAACAGCTTCCAAGCTAGGAACACTAACTTAAGTGTCATTTCCAGTTGTTTGTATGCTCATTCATTTATTCACTTAGCTAACTAACTAGAGCCAGATACAGCACTTCTAATATAGCTAAAAGTTGTAATTTTCTTTCTCAGTAGTTATAGTCCCTTTGAAAATGTACAGTGTAGGCTGGGAGTGATTCAGCTAGCTCAAATACTTACATATAAAATGGCCTATGGAAATACAAGGCCTATATATCAAAAAGGAGGACATTACTTCAATTTCCAAGAGGTCAAAATGGAACACAGAGAAAGAAAATGTAGGAATTCTGAGTATCTTCAACATGTGACTGCTAAGTCCCCTTTTGGTACCTTGTTTGACAAGGTCTTCTGGAGCCCCTTCATGTTCATTGATGCTTCCTTTTGAGCCCTCAGGCATGACTATGATTAATGGTCAAAAATAAGAAATTGAAACTCTTTGTATGAAGCAGTATCCTCCAGAGCTTAAGATGGGAAGCACTACCAATAGTCTCTTTCATTTCTGTTCACAATGACCTGAATGATGAATATACTGAATCGGGCATGCATTGCCTGGACAACAAACTAGCTGTTTTTCACACTTCGTATCTCTAAGCTATCCAGCTATGTAGAGATCAGTTAACATTCTTCTCCCACTGAGAGTAATAATAACATTTTCACATATTTTTGCCATCATATATATAGATGTAGTCATATTTCAGTGACTGAGTGCTCCAATGCCACTACTGAGTTGGCTTATCCTTGTTTTAGAGCAACCAGGCTGCCATTATTCAGGTGTAAGCCCAGAATGACTTACACAAATGCATCTGTTAAAGAAAGTTCTTACTCTTCCCAGTTCTTCATTTGTTCCTCATGACAGTTTGTATGTGAGATAATTGGGACCTTACATAATAGGGGCAGAATCCCATCTGTCTAAGTCATCTATAACTGCTTGCTGTCTGAGAGTTTTAGAGAAGTAACTTGTCTCAATTATAAGATTTTCTTCCACAACTTAAAGCAGTGGTAGGAAAATAAAAAATAAATGTGCTCGATATCATTACCTTCAATAACTGGTTACAAATTTCAACACTGAAAAATATATTCAGAGATAATTTCCACCCTGTTAAAATATTAACAGAGCTAAACTACTTATTACTGTGTGCTTTCAAACAGTATATCTCACCAGGGCATAGGAATACCTGAATCAGTTTTCAGTGGACTTAGTTAAGAGTATCTAAATATGCCAAGGCAGACTATAGTGGCACTGCTCTCAAGACCAGCAACATCTTATAGCTGTAAATGCACAATTGATAGGAGCAGGTGGATCTATTAACATTTTACGCATGAACCCTGGTCACTTTCAGTCCTAAATTTGTAGCACATCCATGATCATATGAAACTATAGGCATTATGAAGGGTTTCAAATGTGTTGTGGAAAATGATTGCCCTTACCAGAGGTGGCTGAGGCAAGCAAATCTAGCACAGTCTATCTCATTAGTCCTTAATCATCTCATGTACTCAGTGTTGAAGAAGCTGGGCCTTCTGAGAAGGTCTCAACATTGCATGGAACAAAAGTCACTGAGGTACATGGGATGCCCAAGTTCAGGCTTTTCTGAGGAGAGTGTGAACCTGACTGAGTTATGGGTGTTATATATATGGTAGGGAAACTGGAAGCTTGATACACTCAGTTTCCATTTGGATCTGCACTTGACAAGGTGCTGGAGCTTTATGTCTTCCGTCGATGCTGACTACATGCAGGCTTTCTTCACACTACAATGCAAAATGTCTGCAGGGGTCTCGTAACAGGTGTGATACACTGCACAACTGATCTTGGCAAACATCTCAGGACTGAGTACTTGTTATTTTGCTGAGGTCATAGGTACGGTTTTGTGCTGTTCCGTGAGAGATATTAATGTGTTGTGTGTAGTGTGTTTCATTATCAGCTAAAGGCAGAAGAAAATTCCTTCTGGAGGCTCAGAAGCTGTTGCTGTGTGGAAACATGCTGTGTGAACAACAGGCTGTGACTAACACATTAACTTGACATTTTCTTGCTTTTTAGGGTTAGATATTTATGACAAAATATATATTTTTGTTAAGAGCATAGCTATTTAATTCCTAAGAAATTTCAAAACTAATAGATGTAGACTGTCCTATTGGTTGGACTTTTGTATTTCTGGTCATAGGGACAGTTTTATTGTGATTTGGTGATCCATTGTTACCATTTTTGTTTTACCGTTTTTTTCCAAAAGCTTCTAGAAGCTTTATAAGCAGACGAAGTTCATATGTCAAATAACATATAATGCTTGGACAGAAGTTGAAGCAAGGAAGCACAACACACACTATAGAGGGTGATGGCAGAAGGAAACTGGAAATAATGACAATAAAAAAGAGGAGTTTTTAAGCTGTCTGTTTGCGCAATGGGGTGATCTTGAACCATCTGGAAGTTTGTTTTATTAAATAAATAAAATCTGTTTCTTTTCAGTGCTGCACAACCTAACCTTTAGCATTTGACTGATTTCTCCAAGACACTCACCAGAAATGAATTTAGAAGGAGCATGTGAAGGAGCAGTAGCCATGCAGACTAATTCCTGGAGAACACCTTTGACAACATGAAGATACAAGGACAAATATGCACAAACTGAAACAGTGTATCATAGAATCATAGAATCATTAATGTTGGAAATGACCTTCAGGATCATCAAGTCCAACTGCCTACTAAATATTATCAGGAACACTAAACCATGTCCTGAAGTACCACATCTAGACATTTTTTAAACACCTCCATGGATGGTGATTCCACCACCTCCCTGGGCAGCCTGTTCCAATGCCTCACCACTCTCTCAAGAAAAAAAATTTTCCTAATATACAACCCAAACCTCCCCTGGCACAACTTAAGCCCATTTCCTCTTGTCCTATCACTAGTCACCTCGGAGAAAAGACCAACACCCACCTCATGACAACATCCTTTCAGGTAGCTTTAGAGAGTGATAAGGTCTCTCAGCCTCCTCTTCTCCAGAGTAAACAACCCCAGGTACCTCAGGTGCTCCTCACAAGACATTTTCTCCAGACCTTTTACCACCTTTGTTGCCCTTCTCTGAACTCTCTCCAGCACTTCAATGTCTTTTTTATACTGTGGTGCCCAGAACTGAAGACTACTCAAGCTGCAGCCTCACCAGTGCTGAGTACAGGGGCATGATCACTTCTCTACTTCTGCTCGACACACTGGTTTTGATACAGGCCAGGATGTTTGGCCACTTGGACACACTGCTGGCTTATGTTCAGCTGTCATCCATCAGCACCCCCAGATCCTTTTCTTCCAGACAGCTTTCCAACCACTCCTCCCCAAGCCTGTTGGGGAGGAGTGGTTGGAAAGGCCTAACTTGGCCTTGTTAAACCTCATCCCATTGACCTCAGCCCAACAATCCAGCCTGTCCAGATCCCTCTGCAGAACCTTTCTACCCTTGAGTAGATGGATACTTCCACTCAATTTGGTTTCATCTGCAAACTTGCTGAGGGTACACTCGATCCCCTCATCCAGATCATCAATAAAGATATTAAACAAGCCTGGCCCCAAACCTGAGCCCTAGGGAACATTGCTAGTGACTGGCCACCACTGGATTTTGCTCTGTTCACTGTTATGAAGGAACATAGCCACATGCTTATCAACATCATTTGATAAAGTTATTTAAAATACAGCAACCTTCCTTGCCTACTGTTCATGAATGAAGAAACAACCCATTGCACTTAGTATACTGTGCTGGTCTGTGACAAAGTGGCATCTAGTTTGTTATTGGTTCTGCTACTAAGTTGTGCAAATTCAAAGCTTTGAAGCTTGTATTTCAGGCACTGGGTCCTTGGTAACATGAAAACAGAATGACTGGAATTTTAAATGAGAATACAAAGTTACTGTTAACTGGAGAAGTGTCCTGCAATGACATTCCTATTCTGCTTCTCAGAGCTCCTTTAGCTGCATTGTGGCCTTGGTCACTGTCCCACCAGATGGCACAACCCAAACCTGTCTTTCCAACAGGGCTGTCTCATGACTGGGCCTGAAGCGCCAAGGTTCCCTTCTTGATGGCTTCATGAAAATGATGCTTGCCAAAAGAGTCTGACAGAAAGTTTATTGTTGACAGGAAATATCATATCTACCACAGAATACTTCAGGATGAAATTGCATGTACTACTTATTGCCATTTGAGAAGAGTACTTGACAGTGGAAAGTAAATGGAATTTTTATCTAACGTATCAATATAAGATTCACAAGAAAATTCCCAATGTTTTTAAGGGTGCTATTTATAATACATTTGGATATTTTATGATAGTTTAATAAAGCTTTTTATTCTGAAATGGAAAATAAATCGATCTTAATGCTGTGGGTCAAAATTTGTATGCAAAATCCTAACTGATCACTCTGGAGAATTGAATTCATATTCACCTCTGTGCCTTCATGTACGAATATAACAATTACATCATTCTCTTTTGTATAACTGGAGTATTTAATACACCTTAAATATGCATTCTCATGCCAACAGATCCTTCAGCAAAGGCAGTCTGCACATTTCAAAAATCAAAAGCAATTTGGTTAAATGACCTGTAAACTAACATGGTTCATGCCGCTAGAAATCACTAAGTCTGTTCTTCAGACAGCTCATAGAGCTAACATTAAAGTTTGTTTTAGGAAAACATGATTTGCGGAAAGTGCTTTTGTATGACTCATAATAGGAGAGCAATGTGAATATACTTGACACTGTGTATGTGCATTCATAATCTTATAATTGTTTAAAAATGTTTTTTTTTCTTGTTTTGTTTATGTTTAACTTGTTTTCCCAAATGAAGACTCACATTTGATAGGGTAAGACATTCTGCCAAGGCTTTCCCAAAGCATCCTCAAGTCACAGCAATTCAGCCTAGAATACATATATTTTTACACATACACAGGAGTAGAAACAAATGAAGAAAGAAAAAACACCCTAATATCACCTTCAAGGCCTCTTTTAAATGAAATTACCTAATTGTGCATGAAAAATGTTATTCAGAGAATCTCAGAGTGTAGTTACAAAAGTTTCCATAACATTCTGCTGTTTGGATGTCATATTTGCCATTTCTTCTAAGATAAAGATAAAAAGGGAGTGATCAAATGGGCTTGAGCTGCATTGGCACTGCCGGCATGCCCACCCACAGCACTGGAAAGGCATTAGCTGTAACTATAGTCACAGTTTCCATACTAGCATCTCAACAGTTCCACTTCAACCACTGGGTACAAGTGGTGTAGTGGTGTCAAGTGATCTGTGCAAGTGTTGTGTTCTAACAACTGAATTGCCTTTTCCCTCTGTGACAGGTGGTTCTCAGGGCTATAGGGATTATAGTGGGTGTTCTCAGCTTCTATTTCCCCTCATTGTGTGTGTTTTGCATGATGTGCATTTGCATTAATAGAGACATTTTTCAGGTATTTTGTTTTTGCTTAAGTAACTCGGTATTCTTTGCACTTTGCTAAGGTGCGACCATTTGCCTTGTCTTTGTATCATCAGACTGAAATTTTGGTAAGTTCTGTGCCTTAAATGTTTTTATTGTGGAAGGATCTGCCTGCTTTTATTTTGCTGTCATTTGCAAGGCTGAAAATCATGATAAACAGTTTTACCAATAAACTGTTCTAAACCTTCAGCTCTAACAGAAGAAATGTGTTCCAACTTGTGTTCATTGCCTCTTGTCCTGTTGCTGTCTAAGTAGAGTCTGTCTCTGTCTTCTCTATATCCTTCAATTAGTTGTGGAGAGCAGTGATCCTGA
This sequence comes from Actenoides hombroni, assembly GCA_024336885.1. Lineage (NCBI taxonomy): Eukaryota > Metazoa > Chordata > Aves > Coraciiformes > Alcedinidae > Actenoides > Actenoides hombroni. The sequence continues at coordinate 1,111,316 of WUAM01000053.1, forward strand.
ATAATTCTATGACATGCATTCACATATATCTACTATGCTGTGTTTCTACTTGGCATTTCAGAGACATCCCTCAGGTTCAGGGGATAATGACAGTTCCTATCTTTAGATGTCTTTCTTAAGAAGCACAGTTTTCTTACACTTCATTACTAATACTAATAATGATGGCTTCAAAGTCATGGGTGAAATCTCAGTGGTGCAGAAATTACACATTTGTCAAGGACATTCTCACAACTCTGTTGAACTAGCAGGGTGTATGCAGCCTTTGACCCTCATTGACAGTGGCAGGTACTTTGGTTTACTCTTCAGCACAGTTCTGCTGAATTGGTCTCAGTGCTCTTGCCTTCTCAAAGGAGTTCCTTCAGAAAGGAAGCAAATAATCTTTGTGATGTTACCTTTCTGCAGTCAATGTTTTCCATTGTAATACTTCAGTACTTTCTCATTTAGTACTTTGGTTTCCATATAGTTTTGATGGGCTCATTTACATATTGAATGGCTTTGTTGGCACTGATATTCCTATAATAATCATGATTGCTGCACTTTTCCTAATTTCTTAAGAGAAACTGTGTTTTTGTTAAATGTTGTCTAAAACTTGTAGGTGTGTATCACTATTTCAGACACAGAAATGTGTAAATGCTTTATAAGTTTTACCATACTTGGATCATGTTCTAGTGATGCATTTTTTCTGTGACTAAGATGATCTGTGTGCTCAACAGTGTTTGTGTTTTTCTCTGATTTGGCCATTGTTTGACCAGCTTTAGGCTCTGTATTTTTGGGAGAGGAGATATTAGATTTTTGTCACTATTCCCTTTGGTGTTGATAGACAGGTTTGGATTTACACTAGACATGTAGCGGATTAAAGGTGCCCACATTCTCTGTTGTATGCAATAAAAAAGAGGTTGCATTGTTGTGTTGATTGTTCTGTCTCATGGACTGGTAACCGTCAACTCTATCACCAATATCCCTGATGGATCTGCATCTTGTCACTGGCAATGATGTCAATTCTTTTTTGTATTTTCCTTTCAGGGCTGCTGAGGACCTCACTGGCATTGGGACTGTTACCAAGTTTAACAATTGTAAACATTTTCTCTACCCACATTTGTTTATCCACCAGCTCTAGGGAATCATAGTCATATGATACTGGAAAAATAAAGGCAAGAGATTTATATCCCATTTGATTTTGTATTTTACAACTATGTAGGTGGATGCCCTCCATATCCTTCCAGTTGACATCATAGTATGGGATTGACTTTTACTCTATTTTCTGTCTCTGTGATACTGTTAATTAGTACTCTGGGTGCTGATTTTTAAATATGATGTACATTTTTTTTGTACTGGAAAAAACATTATCTAAGTTTTATCACATCCACATCGTTATTATGTATTGCAGCCAGAAGGAAAGTGTTATTCTTACTAACTTATTTTCCTTGTAGGTATTCTCTAACTCTTTGCATTGCTTATTCTCAAATTTCTCAGTTTTCTATGACAATTTTTGTAAAGTGTATTGTCCATTTGAGAATCAATGAATATCCTTCTGTGCACCTGAGGTAAAGGGATAGCTTGGAGAAATAATGCGAGAAGTCCCTGAAGAAGGACATGGACTAGTGAAATAATTAGTTAGATATAAGGAAAGTACTAAAACTGTAGGAAGCCATTACACAATGACCTTGCAGGGAAATCAAGGCAAAGTGTCAATTTCTTCCAGATTATATATGTATGACACTTTTCTGCATAATAACATTTCCTTGGAAAAAGAAACTTCAGATGACTTGCAAGTGACTGAAATGGAAACTGCAGCTGACTTTGCTAAGGCCCAGATAATTGTCATAGTCCCTGAGTGAAAAGGAACAGAAGTCAGTTAGGAGCTGCTGTAGAAATGATGGGGAAATAATTCCTGCTTGAAGAGTCCAGAGCTAGAGGGAGGAAAGCTTTGTGGTCTGTGGAATCACAGAATAATATGTCTTAGCTACTGAGACTTTTCCTCTGAAGGGAAGACACCATAGTACTGGTCTAAGGGGAGGAAATGTGAAATATTATTAGCTGGATTTAATAGATATTTTCCCAACAATATATGGCTTGTTCAAAGCTATATTTGTAAGAAACTTTGAGCGCAAGGGTAGGAGAGGTCTTCACTGGCAAGCTGGTGGAGATCATGGTTTTGTGATGGCTTCCTGCCTACTTCTTTCTGATGTGAAGGTGGGGAAAACCATGCTGATGTGCAGGCAGTGCAAGAGAGTGTGTGGGCAGAGAGAGCGCAGCCACGTGGTGGAAAAAGGTGACATTGAATCATAGTGTTACATTCAGTTATCTTTGTCCTTCCCCCCTCAAGCCAAAGCTAGACAATATTGTTGAGTTGGGAATTATTTTAAACAGCTCTAGAGCTATTTAATAGCCTATATGAATTTATTTAGGATAACACTCCCATTCCCGGATAACAATAAAATGTTAAGAGCTGTTACAAATTATAGAATTGCTGTTTTTCACACAAAATCATTTAGGTACTTCTCATTTAGCATCAATCACTTTCAATTTATAAGACTTGTCTTCATTTTTATGGTTGGTTGTGTGTGTGGGGGGGGTGGGTTTGGTTTGTTGTGTTTTTTTTTCCTGAGTACAAAGAAAATCTTTACATCAGATAACTTAGCTGAAGAATACATCTAAAGTCAACTGTAGTACTAGGAATAAAGGCCCAATTTCATTCTCCCTGAACATTTTACTTCTGGATTTTCAAATGTTTCTGTTAGCAGGATTTATTCTCAGTTCACTTTACCCTCATGGGAAATATATTGAAAATATTAAAAATTGGGCAGAGAGTAAAGAACTTCCATCTGATAATTATGTGATTGTCAAACAAGGAATAGTGAAGAAAAAGAAGAAAATAAATAAATCTGTAATGATCCTTATAATTCTCTGGCACAAGGTTTCAGGACAGACACAAACTGAATGAAAAACATGTCACGATGCCCAGGATCTGTTTAGGTTTAAGCTGAGAAATATTTGTGAAATCCAGGTAATAATACTTACTCCACAGTAGTATGGTGATGTTCAATTAATGGATATTTGCAAATTGGTATACTCATCCTCAGCATCCCTCTCTGTAGCTTGATTTCTAGGTGAATTGCAGCTGCTACATGTCATATTTATTACAATAAATACAGTAATTTATGCCAAAAAATTACAGCTACCTTATTGTTTAAAGACCTGGTATACAGAACATAAAACAGTCCCGTTATTAGTAAGTTATTGCTACAAATAACAATTGTATTCAGCTTATATTCAGCTCTTCAGGTCTCAGCATAAGCAATGTTATGGCCAGAAATCTTTCAGAAATTAGACAGTTTTGAAAGATACCAGAAATTATCAAAACTGTTGAGTTAAGAATTTGGGGGTGATCTTTTTGTGCATAGCCTACATCAGAATCCTTGGAGACTGATAAGGATTCATACAGTTTAGCTTCGTAGTGTTTAAGATTAAGAGGGACCATTAGACTATCTAATCTCCTGAATATCACAAGCCATTAGGTCTCAGACTGTAATGCTGCACTGAGACTCATAGTTTTCCCAAAACTTCTTTTTCAGCCTAGCAACCAATCCTGACTTGAAAAGCTGAATATGGTGAGAATTTACCATTTTCCTCTGTAGTTCTGTTCTAGTAGCTATTCACTCTTGCTGTTAAAGCTGTGTGCTTAATTTCTAATTTAAATTGCCTGGTGGCTGCTTCCAGGCAATTGGTTCATGTTATGTATTTCTCTGCTAGATTGGAGTCCGCTTTAGTACCCAGTATTTTTTACTCATGACAGCGTTTATACACCTTAATCTAGTTACATTTCAATCTTCTTTTCTGATAAGATAAACAGACCAAGCTCAAAACCAGGAATTTTCTCTAGTCTTTAAATGATATTTGTGTTTCCCTTCAGTCCACAGTTTACTTTTAATATATCCCTGTTTAAAACGTGGACAATGGATCTGGGGGTTTGGAGGTCTATGATGGAGAGAGAAGTTCCTCTGAGGGTGCATTTTCAGAAAGACTAAGTTAGATTTCTGATTTGACTTATCTACTACATAATTATCCCCCATTCATTATAAACAAGGCTAGAGAAGCAGGTCAGGTGTCCCCAGGACTGATGTTAGTCTTTGTGATTACTTCCCTAATGGCCTTGCTTTACTTCTTTCTACCATGATATCTCCCTAGATGCTTGGCTCCTTAGACTTCAAAGCTCTCAATGGACACCAAGCTTAAGATACAGACTAAAGCTTCTGAGATATTAGATAACCTTGCTAATTCAGAGCTGTCAGCTTGGAGGTAAAGAGCGAAAGAAATGAAGGTAAGAAACTTATCCTAACTTTACAGGTTAATGATTTGTAGTAGTTTTTTTCTTACTTATTTCACGGAATTCTTTCTCTGATGGGGAAGAAATACTGAAAGAAAATAAATTACTTAAGTTGATATTGCTGAGTGACTGACGAGTCTTAACAAGGATAGGAGTAAGCCTAAAGTGATTACTTGAATGAACATTCCCACTGGACAAATGCCTTCCTCACTTACACTAAGGCAACTCTTTGATTTATGTGGAATTCTGGTAATATATATGAGATGTATGAGATTTGGTCCATTGATTTTTAGTGAGGTTAACAAGTACCTGAACAGGTTTTAAATTAAGTTTTTAAGTTCATAAGTCCCCTTAGTAAATCCTGCTACAGTGTCTACTGAGTTGCAGAGAAAGGGGATTTCCAAACACAAGTAAGTGCAAGTTATGTGATATTCCCCTAAACATGTTATTTCAAGCTTCTAATGGTTGTGTAAAACATTTTGCCCTTTGTATACATAAATTTCTTGGGATAAGGACTAAACAAACCTAGAGCAATAGTTAAATATAAATATAGACTGTATCCTTCTGTTTTGTTTTATACACAATAAAAAGATCAGAAAACATTGAGTGAATTGCCTGCTTAACTCCGGTAAAGTGAACATTTGTTCGTTTTCCTACAACAAAGAAACAAAGAATAAACATTTCTTATATATTATCATTACTGATTTGTGGAAAAACATTCTAAACCATCAGTGAAGCATACAAACTAAATCTAGTAAAGGACTGGTTTACTCTAAGAAAGACTGAACTGATGCTAGGAGCATCTTAGAGTTAACCAGAAGGAAATACTACAGAAAGATGCATATTTGTGTTGTGCCCTTCACAGAATCACAGAATCATCAAGGTTGGAAAAGACCTCCAAGATCATCAAGTCCAATCATCTACCTAATGTTACCATGACCACTAAATCATATCCTGAAGTGCCACTTCTCTAAAGCCAAGGTATTTACCCGTAGTGATGAGACAAGTATTTCCCACCATGTGGGAGGTACATCCACAAAGGCAGCAGTTGGTGGTATGTAGCACATACATTCTTGAATGAATAGTCCAGGATTCAATTGCTCTTTAAAATACTCCTGGTGCTGGCTGGCTTTTTAAAGTACTCACTCTGGGCTTTGTTCTTGGCTCCCAGAGCTGCTTAACTATTCTGTATTAGCAAATCATTCATTAAAATGAGTAAAAAGGTCAGAAAAGCAGGAACAGATACATATTCCCTTAAAACCCAAGTGCTCCTTCTCTTCTTCCCATCATGAATGAGATTACTGGTGCCATAATATTTATCTGCATTGACTTCAATGCATTTACACCAATACAGCTGTCCTACCTTTAGCATGATCTATGAATAAAATTACTGATTTTTATTTTAAATTTTTTTTTTTTTTTTTTTTTTTTTGTAAAAAGGAACATAGGGGAGGATTATAGCTTATCTACATGGGGAAGAAACAGGATAAGGGCTGTGTTTCTCATTTGCTAGAGGCTGTATGACAGCCCCTAATTAATGGAGTAGATTTGAATATCTCTCTGCCTTATTAAGACATGATTTAGGAAGCAGAGTGGGCTACCATTCAGATCTCTGATGTGGGAGGACAGCATACAGATGGCAGATGCTGGCATGTGGCACGTCTTGTCCATTGTGATGACCCAGAGATAAAGCTGGACACGGGCAATTACACCCTTCACACACTGAAAATAAATGGGCATGTAATTACAGAGCTGGTTCTCCAGACAACTGAGTTGTCTTTTTTTTGGTTTTTTTTTTGTCCTGGGTGGTAAATGTAAAGTCTATATTTGTTGAGAAAATTAGCTTCTGTTTATTTTTGTAATAATGATAATATTTTCATATGTTTTTAGCTCTGAAGTTTTTGTTTTGTCCCATGAAAAGTCTAATGGTATAAAATAACTTGCTGGAGCACAGTACATTTGTTTTTCCTCTCACACTCCAAGTTTTTGCTGTACATATTTGAAAATGAACAGAAGGACACTGCAATTTGCTAAAAGCAATATAATTAAAGAAAAAAAAAATCGATGTAACGAAAAGACCACAATTCAGAGAACTGCTGGGCATGATTGAAATGCTTAATGAACCGTTGAACTGTAGTGCCCTGCGTCTGGCATGCTGTGGGACCTAGGTGCCCCTGATGGAAACCTTGCTGCCAGCCTGGCCCCCCCAAACACTTCTGAGCCATTTCTTGTCAGCAGCTGTATTAGGATGAATCTGTATCATGCCCACTGCCATTCCAGGGAGATATTCATGCTGAGAAACTTGACACCAAAATGTCAGATTTGCACCTAATTTCCTCACATTATTAACATTTAGTGCTGCTGCTAAGGTGAGTGTGCAGCATTGTAATAACTCCTCTGTGAAAAGGGAATTTATCCTTTAACAATTTAATTCTGTCAGGAGTTGTCTGTTAAAATTGTTTTGACTTTACATTGTTATTGACTACTTAAAGTCCTATAAGCTGGCTCTGGGCTTTGTCCTTTCAGAATTAAACTACGCAGATGGGACTGGAGCCTCATGCGTTATGTTTATTACCTTTGCTTTTTTCATTTTCCTTCTCCTGACCCAGATCTGCCACAAAGCAGGGAATTATGAAATAAGCCAGTCAAGGATGTCTTGATTCAGACCTCCAGTTTTTCTCTGACCTAGCCCATGAGACTGAACAAGTTGGATCCTGTGGTGGATGTATCCCTGCCCCTCCACACCAGCTCAGCTCATTTCTCTGTGCTGAATTAGTCACAGGAAAGGAGCAATGGTGTGAGACTGCAGTGGGATAAGCATGTCTTCTGCTGTGACTTCTGCATGGGATACTTCATAAAGAGGCCCAACCTTTCCTAGAGCAGAGGGCCTGGACTCCTCTGACCCTATGTACCTTCACACATGGTATCTCAGTAGGGAAATGAGACTGGGACACTGCATTGCAACTTTGTGAGCTGCAGAGACTCTGCAGGAGACCATAGGCTGGGGTGAACCCTTAAATGTGTCTCACAGTTCTGCATGACAGCTAACATTTCCATAGCTTGGGAAACATGCTGAAGGCAGGAGACGGGATGTCTGGTGGAGTTTCACTAATCTTTGAATGAGCAACAACAGTAGATGGGTAGTTGTATAGCAGGGACATACTGTGAAACTCATAACCTTGTGGATAGTGTCTATCTCT